>JAANYP010005513.1:0-376655 GCA_020465985.1 Centrapalus pauciflorus | reverse complement strand
GTCTTGTTGAAAAGACAACATAACCTTTTCTGCACTTTTCTGAAAAGCAAACTTGTCTTCATATGTGCAGAACTTTTGCCTTTTTACTTTGTCTACTGTTGCATTGCCTTTAACTAATTTAGGAATGTCAACTTTGCGTCTTTCTTCCCTGTAAAGGCCTATTTTGATATAAGAAAAAGGTCTGTCATCCTTTTTCAAATATCCTTTTGTCTTCATGTTACAGAACAGCGTGGGCAGGCTGAGCAGTTCTGTTTTCCACTTTGTCTTCGACTTTGTAAATTGATCTTGTAGTCAAAAACAATACATGATGACTTGGAAACAAATTCCATAAAGTGTTTAGCCTGTTCACAAAGAACAGGTTCTGTTCACAAAGAACATAACACTTTAAAAATGCCCAAGCTGCTCAACAGTGTAGAGCAGCGTAGACAGTTTATGTCCAGCCTGTTCAGCAGACAGAGCAGCTTGGACAAACTGTCTAAGTTGCAACACATGCAAAACATATTAGAACAGCTTTAGACTGATATTGCAAATCATTTTCAGGTTTCAATAAGGCATATAACAGGCCTTAAATTCAACCTTCAAATGCATCAACAGGTTTGATTATAAAATCTCCCCCTCAGATGTAGAACAGGTTTGACTGAGGCCTTTTTGTGCCTAACACAAGATATGTACTGCTTCTGTTGTGGGTAGAAGGGCCATCACTGAGAGCATTGTCCTCGAAAAGGCGATGCATGCTACAACTGCCACAGACTTGGCCACTTTGCCAAGGACTGCCCGAAACCTCCACGAGATCAGAGTGTTCAACAATCAACGACGAGATCTTCTGAAGCTTCTACTGCTCGCAGGGATCAATCTCAAAGGGCTCGAACAAGAGCATTCCAAATCACAGCTGAAGAAGCGAAAAATGACCCTGAGGTGGTCACTGGTACGTTCTTTGTAAATTCAATTCCCGCACGCATCTTGTTTGATTCCGGAGCCAACCGTTCATTTGTCTCTACTTCATTTGCTCGTATTGAGACTGCTAGCAATATGTTAGTTAAGGCAGACAAAGTATATAGGAATTGCACATTACTGGTAGAAGATGTAGTGTTCAACATAGACTTAATTCCCATGGAGTTCAGGGAGTTTGATGTTATAGTAGGTATGGACTGGTTGGTTCATAATGAAGCTCAGATTGTATGCAAGAAGAGAATGATCAAGATTACCACTCCTGAGGGCCGAGATATTAGAATTTACGGTGACAGACACAAAGGAGACTTATGCCTCATTTCAATCGCAAAAGCCCGAAAGCATGTTGCTAAGAGTTGTTCAGCTTATTTAGCCTATGTTGTCGATGCAATGGCTGAAGTTCAATCTCCTCCGCTGTTCCTGTTGTTTCAGAATTTCCAGATGTCTTTCCAGAAGATATCTTGGGATTGCCACCTGATCGTCAAGTGGAATTCCTCATCGATCTCATTCCCTGAGCTGCTCCAATAGCAAAGGCTCCCTACCGACTAGCCCCTGCAGAAATGCAGGAAATGATGAAATAGTTACAGGAGTTACTTGACAAAGGTTTTATTCGCCCAAGTTCATCTCCTTGGGGCACTCCTATTCTGTTTGTTAAAAGGAAAGACAACACATTGCGTATGTGCATCGATTACCGCAAACTCAATAAAGTCATAATAAAAAACAAATACCCGTTGCCCCGGATTGATGATCTCTTCGACCAGTTACAATGCACAAGTTACATCTCGAAGATTGATCTTCGTTCAGGTTATCATCAACTAAAAGTACATCAAGACGATATTCCAAAAACGGCTTTCAGAACTCGTTACGGACACTATGAGTTTCTGGTGATGCCATTTGGTCTCACGAATGCGCCGGCTGCTTTCATGGATCTCTAGAACAGAGTCTGCCGGCCAATGCTCGACAAATCTGTCATCGTATTCATCGATGACATTCTTATCTATTCGAAGACCAAAGAGGATCATGCTACACATCTGAGAGAATTGCTAGAGTTGCTGCGCAAAGAGCGACTTTATACCAAATTCTCGAAATGTGAATTCTGGTTGAGGCAGGTACGTCTCAACATTCGAAACAGTTTCATGATCCTTATACTCAACTATAAACTCTTTGTTAATTTGTACATTCTCAACATTCAATTCAGATCAATTCTTGGGGCACGTGATATCTGGTGCTGGGATTGCTGTTGATCCTGCAAAGATCGATGCTATCCAGAACTAGCAATCACCTCCGAGATTCGTAGTTTTCTGGGATTGGCTGGTTATTACCGCCGATTCATCAAAGACTTCTCTAAAATCGTCGTTCCTCTCACTAAACTTACTCGCAAGAACACAACTTTCTTTTGGAAAGAAGAACAACAAGCGGCCTTTGACAAATTGATGAAGTTGTTAAGTGAAGCACCTGTTTTAGCCCTACCTGAAGGGAACGAGGACTTTGTTGTCTATACCGATGCATCCTGCATGGGTTTGGGAGCAGTTTGCAAAGAGGAAACGTCATAGCATACGCTTCAAGACAGCTCAAACCACACAAGAAAGATTACTCAACTCATGATCTAGAACTAACTGTCGTGACTTTCGCTCTCAAACTATGGAGGCACTACTTGTACGGGACCAAGTGTCAGCTCTACATCGATCACAAGAGTTTGAAATATATATTCAGTCAGAAGGACTTGAATATGAGGCAGAGAAGGTCTATGGAGCTGATCAAAGACTATGACTGAGAATTCTTATACCATCCCGGAACAGCAAATGTGGTTGCCGATGCTCTAAGCAGAAAAGCTTACTGGAAGGCATACTGTTATGCCTTGGCTTCCACAATGCTAACATCAAAAATCATAGATGATGTAAGGGCTGCTCAAATGCAGGCCTTAACGGAGGAGAATGTAAGAGATGAGAATATCAGAGTTCAATTACCACTATTGCAAGATGATGGAACCGGACTCAAAGGTGTGTACGGCAGAATTTGGGTTCCTAAGTCTGGTAGTATGCGAGAAGCAATTCTAGAAGAAGCTCACCAATCCAAGTTCTCAATTCACCCTGGAAGCACAAAAATGTACAATGACTTGAAAGCAGATTTCTGGTGGCCAGTGTTCAAAAGAGATGTCGGTCAATACGTAGAGATGTGCAGAACTTGCAGACTAGTCAAAGCAGAGCACCAACAGCCCTATGGTAGTATGCAACCTCTTTCTATCCTAGAATGGAAGTGGGACCATATTACTATGGACTTTATAACCAAGCTGCCCAAAACTCGTCGTCAACATGATGCCATTTGGGTCATTGTTGTCCGTTTAACCAAATCCGCTCATTTCATTCCTATTATTCGAGAAACCTATTCCTTGGATCGTCTTGCCAAGATCTACATGAACGAAATCTTCATCAGGCATAGTGTGCCTAAGTCTATTGTTTCTGACCGAGATAGTAGATTCACTTCAAACTTCTGGGCTGCTCTGCATAACGGTCTTGGTACTCGTATCGCAATGAGTACTGCTTATAGACCCCTGTCTGATGGGCAGAGTGAAAGAATGATTCTGACTTTGGAAGACATGCTCAGAGCATGTGTCATGGATTTGGGTGGTAACTGGGACGATCACCTCCCATTGGCTAAATTCTCCTACAACAATAGTTACCATTCCACAATCAAAATGGAACCATTCGAGTTTCTGTATGGAAGAAAATGTAGGACTCCAACTTGTTGGAGAGAAACAGGAGAAAATCCTATCGCTGGGCCAGCTCTACTCCAAGAAACAAACGATAAGATCCAGCTCATTCGACAGTACATGAAAACGGCCCAAGATCGAAAAAAGTAACTTTCATGATCGCCGTCACAAAGCGATAGAATTTCAGAAGGATGATTGGGTCTACTTAAAGGTTTCTCCGATGAAAGGTGTTACAAGATTCGTTAAGCGAGGAAAGCTATCTCCTCGGTTTATAGGACCCTTTCGGATACTAGAAAGAGGTGGGAATCAGTCCAATCATTTAGACTTACAGGAGGAATTGTCAGGGGTTCACCTGGTCTTTCATGTTGGATACTTAAGAAAGAGTCTGGTGCCCGAGAGGGAACCATGGACTGATCATTCAGAGATAAAGGTTGACGAACGGCTAAGGTTCGTTGATGAGCCGGAGTGTATACTAGAAACCAAATCAAGAAACTTCGCAATAAGGAAATCAAGATGGTGCTGGTCAAGTGGAAGCATCATAGGGGAACTAACCACACTTGGGAATCGGAAGAAGACATGAAGACTAAGTATCCAAGTCTGTTTAGCGCAGCATGACTTCGCGGACGAAGTATAGGCGTGGTGGAGCCCATGCTGTAACATCCCCATATTTAATCAATTGTAATTTACCATTTAAGACTCAATTTAATGCATTGATGGAATTATTATTTCAATTTCGATCACAAATTTAAAAATGAGAAAAGATGAGGAAAAAATCCTCATCGTAGTTTTTTGAGCGAGCATAACAACAAGAAACCGATTTAAATGGTTTAAGTTATGAAAATACAAAGTTGAGGGGTGTATTATGCAAAAGTGATAAAGTGACAAATAAAAAGGGAATAATCCTTCATTTTTAACCCATCACTTTCTCTCTCTACTCACACTGTACTCTCCCTCCCTCTCTCTCTCTCTAAACCCACGGGTTTCATCAAGAACACCCAAGAACATCAAATTAAAAGTGCCAAAAGTTGGATTGAAGTTGAAAACAAGGAACTATACTCAATATAATCATTAGTTTGAGGTAATACTTGTTAAATATTGCGATTTTTAGAGTTTTTGGTTCGGTTTTGGGTGTGAACCGAATCATAGGATTCTGGATTGGAATGATAATGCATGTTATATGTTATTGAGGATATGTTTAAATCGAGTGTTTATAATGTTATACACTAAATTTCAGTTACAAATTCCACCTCTAAGTATGAATTTGAGATTAGTGTGTGTTTTAGTGTGTGTGTGTTCATCAACCATTAATGAAAATTGGACAAATATGGAATATTTTGGTACATTGGTGTTATGTTTTAAGTTAAGAGAGTCCATTTAAGTTCATATTTACAATGTTAGACTCAAAACATGCATAAAATGACCAAAAGTATATTCTGGAAAATATTAGAAATTATACAAGTATGAACTCGGACCAGATGAACTGAATTCAGACCATACGAATTTGGATACTGTTCATCCGAAGTCCGGATCTCAACTAAGTTCAGACCCACTCTCGATTCGGACACATTCGAGTTCAGATTTCAACCGATTTTCGGACCAAGATGTCATCCGAATTCGGATGAATAGTACAAACATAAGTTACTAGGCCGGATCTCGGACCATCCGGATTTCGGTTCCTCCGAAATCCGGATGTGGTCCGAATTTCAATTCAATTTCCCTTAAGTTTTCAGAATTAAGTTTTAAGTAGATACTGACATTAATACATCATTACACTGACTTGACAGATCATTGTGGTGTTATCTAACACACATTGATTCAGAGACAATTATCACTATACAAACCACTGTGAGTAATAGATTATTATTCTAACATTTATTGTCTTTGCATTCACATTTTACATTTCAACGGCATGTTCACATTGTTCATATACATCAATTGGCACTCATGAATGATTCATTGTTATGATGCAACCTCGTACTTGACATGTGACAAACATGTAGCCAGCGTTCAATTGAAAGTGCATCTATTTACATCCTGCTTGCACTGCATGATCATTACTTCACAATCTGATGCGACCTGGAATGGGGCTGACAGCAGGCCACCGTCAGGGACTGATCATCCCACTCGTTATCCTGGTCAGGTTCGGCACATCCCCGATCAGCATTTTGAACTGCCAACCACATGCTTGCACTGCATGGTTTTCACATACTTGGGGGCTTACGCTGCCCGTTTTCAAACAAGTTTGTAAAGAAATATTTGTTGAATTATAATCTGTTATCTCACTAAGCAACTTAGCTTACTGTTGACTCTCAATGTTTTCAATCAAAGGAAAAGGTGTAGTTGGACTTCCTCCTAAGCAATTCATTTTACATCTCGGTGACCTTAGAAGCTTTTGGTACATGGATGTTTGTAGCTTTGGGGCTGGGATTTGATACTTTTAAAACAAGTTATGTTGTTGTAATAGTTAGACTTAATCACTCTAGACAAGTACTTTTATTGCTTTAGTGTGGAACTGCTTAAATCTGAATTAAACATACATCATTTTAATCATCATGTTAATCATTGGGTTGTGTGTTGATTCTGGTATTATATTATATATCATTAATTCATGAGGACGTTACAACTGCTATTATTGGGACTTGAATGATTTAAGAAAAATAAAATGTTGGTTTGTATTTAAATGACAATAGGGTAATGTACTTTGACAATTCAATAATAATTAGTATGACATAAGAATCGACTAATGCGGTGTTTGAATATATTTGGTATAATTATGTCAAAACTACTCATGTGTGTATTGAATTGTTATATAAATGCGAATTGTAGCAATGTGGTTTGTATTTTAAATTTAAAGATGATTAGGGAAGGGGTAGTGAAACCTTTGTAGGTAAATTGAGTTGTAAAAGTTCATTCGGCAAAGTTAAGCCTCGTTGGGGCTTATTGTGGCTCGGTTGGAAAACCCGGAGTTATATAGTATCAAGCACTCTGAGTTCTAGTATTAATATTTTATAATGTGCATTGCATATTGGTGGTTATGTCATTGCATGCTACACTTAAGACTTGATTGTTGTTTCGTGATTATACTTACATGCTTCATTCACATTGAGATGAGATTTGGAATATATGCCATGTTTCAGATGTATTGATTCGTATTACTTTGATCATCTTTTCATTTGACCTCACCTGGATATCCATGGAATGTTGGACTAGCTCTAAGTCAAAACTGAGCAAATTTTTGGACTAGCTCTACGTCCAAATTAAGCAAATTGTAAGACTAGCTCTAAGCCTAAATTGAGAAATACGTTGGACTAGCTCTAAGTCTAAATCGAGCGATACTTTGGACTAGCTCTAATTCTAAATTGAGCATCCATTCATATGATAGTTTCGTGTATCATTTTTGGTATTCACATGCATTGTTTATTATGTTAATTTATTAATCTAGCAACTCACTCAACGTAATCTAGACTCTTTAGTAGTTACTTTTTACAGGTCTTGAGTTTTCTTATAGGGAGCCTCTAGACTTCCTTATTGTTTGTTATCCTGAAGCAAATGGTATCGAGACCACCGGTGCTGGTACACATTGATTGTGTTTTGGGTAATTGGGTAGATGACTTCCCGGACTTGAATACTCGTTTCACAGGATGTTCACTTGTCCCATTGTAGTAATTATAATTGGTAGTTTGTTGGCATCATGTTTGAATCCGTTAATCGTAAAAGTTTTAAATTCAACCATAATTCCGCAAGTATCATGTATCAATTATTGTTAAATACTATTTCAAATTGTATTAATATTGTATGGGTGTTTCAATTTGGTATCAGAGACGTGGTTCATCGCTTGAGTATAGTGAACGATACTCAACCTTGAACCCATTGTTGAAATATGTATTGACCCGCCTAGGCAATAATATTAAAACAACCTTAAGTTCAATTTTGGCCTAGGATGGGCATAACATGGGTAGACTTTATTGATATTAAGTTATAATATCTATGTAGTGGCTTCTTATATTCACTTTATTAGTGATATTATGTTATGAAATTGTATGGATTGTGGTGGATGAGACTGGTATAGCCTCTAATTCTTGTGCTACATAATGGTGAATTATTTCACATATGTGATATTTGTAAATGTTTATAAGCTTGATGAGTTTTGTTGGTTTGAGCCTAAATCGAAGTTAAGGGTCAAATGAAGTTCAATGTATTTTGGGATTAGTTCTTGTAGTTTTGAATTGTTTTAAAGGCTTTAAAAAAACCCAAACAATGTTAAAGTTGTATTAGATGTGATTTTGAGTAATGGTTTAGAACTATATGGAGTTTTGGGATTTTGGATGTCAAACCCATAACTTAGATGTATTGGTTTAGATGACTCATCGAGTCAACACCTGATGCCCTGAAATTGGATTTTGAGTACTAGGGGCTTATGTAAGGGTTTAATACTTGTTTATTACTTTTGGTGAAATAGTTTAAAGGATTCTACAGTTGAATCCCAAACTCGTGTTTCATAAGGTTGGTTATAGATCGTGTGGTAAAGAAAAGTGGTCATCATAGAAACTTACGAGTGTATGTAAAAATATAACAATTATGATCGATAGTTATGTGATTGCCTTAAAAGTAGATAACTACTTGTGTGCTTTAAGAAACCTATTAACCATCATTCAGGGTATATCACAATTTCAGAATGGGATTGTATAGGGTTGTCCTAAAATGATATATGTAACACCCATAATTCTATGTTGCTACAGGTGATATATTATGAAATTTAGACTTCGTGAAATGGTTTGATGGGAATGGAAAATAGAGACATCATTGCACACATTTATGAACTCGTTAATATGTTGCATGAGAAATGACATGTAAAATTAGTCATGGGCGTGCATAATAAACATAGGTGGCAACAACCTTGTAGAATTCATGTTGTGATTGAATATGAATCTTTTATGCTATATTGAACATGAAAAGTTGAAATATAAATCGTTCTGTATGCTAAGAAAATTGTTTGCATGAAGACATAAATCTTGATTATACGATGAGTACTAAGGGAGTTATACGAACTATATGACATAGGTAATTGTACATAAAGATATTGGATTAATAATGACGAGCTTAATGATATTACATGTGATGAAATATGAATGTGAGATTGAACCTAAATAACAACAATTTATATTTGAGCTATGTAACAAATGGTGATATAGGTTATGGACGGTCATACGTGAGTAAAATCATGACAGAAAAAGTGTTGTAATTGGTCATGAATAATGGGTGACTTATTTGATTATGATAAATATTCATATGCTATACGATGCAACTAAATATGAATAATTACAAGAACATCGACAAGTTTAGTGTCATGTGAATATGAGTGATAGATTGTTGTTTCATATATGCAGAATTATGTTCAATGAGATATTATATGACATGTTACGTGTATTTTTGAACATACATATTGTTATTTGAGCATTCAAGTAGCAGCTCTATTACTTGCATATGTATGCTTTGTTTGTATTCACATGTTTTGACATTAACTATATGAACCATTGGAGTATGCTAATGTAATTTCCAGCACGCATGATTTATGAACTAAACCTTGATTGTAATATGCTACAATTGCATATGTTAATGTATTGTTATATTTGTTGTATTTTATTGAGGTGGATCATATTAGTTGTCATACGATCTTTGAATATGAGATGAATGCTTGCTAAATTATCACATTATAATAGGATGATAAGTTAATTAATGTTGATAACTTCTTACATTTTAACTATATTGCCTTGCAAAAAATTGATTTTGTTATGATAATGTATGAGGAAAGTAAGTACACTATGAGCACTAAATATTAATAGGTTTCATTACTCGGTTACTTGTGATACTCTACATAGGAGAGAATTAGTCATGAGACGACCTATGATGAGGGATGTTATCACTCTCATATTTTAATTCGAAATATGTTGACAAATTTTATTTTTGTTAAGTTACGATGACCTAAAATTAGTTGTATCTTACCTGTATAAAGATGGATTGACCCTAATGCATGAAATGAGAATAATGGAGTAAGGTCATTGTTGAAGGTACAACATACAATCGAGGACAAGTAATTATCAATAGTTATACATGTGGAATGGAGTGCGGATTGAAGTGCAACATTATAAATAAATTAAGCATTGATTGGTGTTATGAGATGGGCATTAAATAAGAGTTGTTTAGAATAACTGTCTAACTTAATGTGACATTATGAAAATGATAACTTTTGACACCTTTGTATTGTATATTAAGAAGAGTCATATATATTAAATGGAAACTTTAATGGCATAAACTAGTAGCTGGAGATTAGGGGTGCTTCAGAAATTATAATTATATGAGTTTGAACAATTGAATATTGGTGATATGACACATATACATGTAATGGATTTGAGTTAAACTAAGTGTTAACAAAATGTGCTATCTAAAAGTATTAGACAAATACAATATAGAAAATGTTGAAATTAAAATGATAGAATATGGATGATTAGTAGGAATTCGCTGAGTGCGTGAATTTCATTTAAACGAATAAGTTAAGCTCATATACCTGATGCTTACATAGTTACGTGGATAGATAATTTGAATACGAACACTAATCCTAATGGTAGGATACATACATGGTAACGTAGAAAAGCTAGCAATATTTGAGATATACATACTCATGTTTAGTCCTTTAAAAGTGCATAACTACTTTAAAATGAAAGATAACCTTATCGAATACTAGTAGTTATGAAAATCACTAAAGGCTAAGTGACTCATTGATACATGTAGCATTGGAAATGAATTATATCCCTTAGACACTCACATATTGCATATTGTGATTCTTTAACAG
This sequence comes from Centrapalus pauciflorus, assembly GCA_020465985.1. Classification (NCBI taxonomy): domain Eukaryota; kingdom Viridiplantae; phylum Streptophyta; class Magnoliopsida; order Asterales; family Asteraceae; genus Centrapalus; species Centrapalus pauciflorus. The sequence continues at coordinate 366,147 of JAANYP010005513.1, read as the reverse complement.
TCATTCCAAGGTGCATTTATTGAGTAAACATGGCTTAAAACTTAATACAGATTGTCTCATATGTGATGACTTTATTGGTTAAATGGTTGAGTTCATTTTAGGATGAATTGTCTATGGTCATTTTATATGCCTTAGCTAATGATGTGGTTCGGCCTCGTCTTATGTGTCAAGACAGTAAATTATGTGGTATGATTACAACCTTGGATAATGACTCAAGCATGAGAGATATTTTATGGCCTTAATGTTGAGTACGTAAATGTGCTTGCTTTTGAAAATGACTCGATGAGGAGTCACTAGTATATGACGAATATATTTTAATATCTCTATGTATTAAATATTAATTATATATTGTTTATCATGTTAAGTAACGAGTTTTATTAGTGGAAGTGACTAATATAAATGACCGAGCCTCCATGGGTGCTCATTTTAATTAGGGAAGATTGATTATCAACCCTGTGAACTTGTTAAAATCACATGAGTCTTATTAGTAAAACTTGTCTACTGAAAGTAAGAGTGATGTAAAAATATGATACGTTATTTGACATAACGAGTAAAGTGTAATTGGTTTATCTGAGTTATATTATTATATGATGAATAGTACAGTGATTAGCATGGAAAACATATAACAATTAGCTGATAAATATGTCTCTATATTGATAACTTGAAATAGAATAATGAGACATATCAAGTTGAAAATATGTCATAACATCGCAGAAAGTTTAAAACAGATTAGAAGAGACATACTTATAAAATCACATACGGTGATTAAATCTAGAAATTTGTATAGTTGGTGACGTACACTAATGTATGTAGTTACCCATGATTGATTTTGGGAATAAACCTTATGAAAACCCATGCAATGATATTTCAGTGCACGGCCGAGCATTGAATTGAAAGGTCACTAAGTTGAGAAATAAAGGGACCGAGACGGTGTCGGTTCATTGGAATTTGGAAACATCATCGTAGGCCTTTAATGACTTGTGAGATAAAAGCCGAGATGAAGGCCAAATACCTAGCTTTGTTTGAGTCAAGTTGATTCCGTGGGCGGAATCCTTTTAAGTGGTGAGAAATTGTAACACTCCAATAATTAAAAAGGTAATTAACTTTTTGAAACAATTATAATTGTAAACTTAAGTGCAATATTATGAGTTAATTGGAAAATATTAGTGATAACTGCTATTATTGGGATTTAATGATTTAAGAAAAATAAAATGTTAGTTTGTATTGAAGTGACAAGAGGGTAATGTACTTTGACAATTAAATAATAATTAGTATGACATAAGAATCGACTAATGGTGTTTGAATATATTTGGTGTAATTATGTCAAAATTACTCATGTGTGTATTGAATTGTTAAATAAATTCAAATTGTAGCAATGTGGTTTGTATTTTAAATTGAAAGATGATTAGGGAAGGGGTAGTGTGGGTGTGGGAGATAAGTGGAAGGGGTAAAAGTGGCCAAAGGCCAAACTTTTACCCCCTTTGGCCTAATAAATAGTTCACACACACTTACACACATTTCACACTTTATCTTTTGCAAATGAAAGAGGGAAAAGAGGAGGAGAATTAGGAATCTTGTAATGGCTTGTCATCAAAGTGAGGATCCGAAGCCAAAATATGGATTATTGAAGCTCCATTGAAGGTATAACATTCTCCCTACATCTTTTCTCCATCTCCATTTTTGTTCTTCATTTTGAAAGAAGATAACCCTAAATGGGTTTTCTGATTGAGTTAGAAATTGACTCCAATATGAAGTATAGGTTAATGTTTATGGTTTATAAATGTATTTGAGTCATAAATATGGAATATGTTGGGTTGAATCGGTGATGTTGGGTGAAACCCAATTTGGAGCTTCATTTGAGCTCCAATTGTGATTGTGGGATGAGTTGTGTTGTTATGGAGTGTTTTAGATGCTCCAAATGATCTCAATGTGTGTGTGTGTGTGTGTGTATATATATATATATATATGTATGTATATATATATATATATATATATATATATATATATATATATATATATATATATATATATATATATATATATATATATATATAGATATATATATGTTATGGAAACGTTTTCTAGTGTTGTATTGGATTCTAATTGAGTTTTGGCTGTTTTATGTTAAAACCTGTATGTGATAGTGCAGTCCAGGCATCAAGCATGACATGCTTGATGATAAGAATGTCATGCTTAAGGCTCAGTTTTGGAAGTTTAATTTTGAGCATAGGCGTCCTAGGTTGGGGTTTTATACTTGCTAAATACCTCTAAATTAAGTGTTTAAAAGGTTTCTAAAGTTTAATTCCACATTCGGTCTCATAGGTCCCGAAACAAACTGAGGCATTCGGTTTGGAACCCTAAACTTTATTGGGAATGTTTTAAAGACTATTTTAGAACATTGGGGTTTATAATTAAAATATATAAACTATATGGAGGTGTTTATTATTGTTTAACCCCAATCGGAATGACTTGGGCCCTTATAGGCCAATAATTGTTCGTTTTATAGACCGAAACTAAGTTCGGTAGACTTTATGAGTCTATGTGCAACTTGACGCTTACTTGCACACTATATGAAACCTTTGTAGGTAAATTGAGTTGTTGAAGTTCATTCGAAAAAGTTAAGTCTCGTTGGCGATTATTGTTGCTCGGTTGGAAAACCCGGAGTTATATAATATTAAGCACTGTGAGTTCTAGTATTAACATTTTATAATGCGCATTGCATATTGGTGGTTATGTCATTGCATGCTACACATGAGACTTGATTGTTGTTTCGTGATTATACTTACATGTTTCATTCACATTGAGATGAGCTTTGGAATATATGCCATGTTTGAGATGTATTGATTTCTATCACTTTGATCATCTTTTCATTTGACCTCACCTGGATATCCATGGAATGTTGGACTAGCTCTAAGTCTAAATTGAGAAAATTGTCGGACTAGCTCTAAGTCCAAATTGAGCAAATTGTAGGACTAGCTCTAAGTCTAAATTGAGCAATACGTTGGACTAGCTCTAAGTCTAAATTGAGCAATACGTTGGACTAGCTCTAAGTCTAAACTGAGATATACTTTGGACTAGCTCTAAGTCTAAATTGAGCATCCATTCATATGATAGTTTGGTGTATCATTTGTGGTATTCACATGCATTGTTAATTATGTTTTATTAATCTAGCAACTCAATCAACGTAATGTTGACCCTTTAGTTGTTAAATTTTTTTACTGGTCTTGAGTTTTCTTATAGGGAGCCTCTAGACTTCCTTATTGTTTGGTTATCTTGAAGCTAATGGTATCGAGACCACCGGTGCTGGTACACATTGATTTCTGTTTTAGGTAATTGGGTAGATGACTTCCCGGACTTGAATACTTGTTTCATAGGATGTTCACTTGTTCCATTGTAGGAATTTATAATTGGCAGTTTGTTGGCATCATGTTTAGTGCCGTTAATCGTGAAAGTTTTAAATTCAACCATAATTCCGCAAGTATCATGTATCAATTATTGTTAAATACTACTTCAAATTGTATTATGATTGTATGGGTTTTTCTCCTAGTTTCACGTAATCCATCCTCTCCCTCTGATAAATGGTCTATGGAGGCTATTTCATCACTATCCCTATCAACAGGACTATTAATTCCATCATCATTACTTACTTCCTCACTCTCGTCAACAGGCTCCTCATCTTCGATCATATATTCGATCAATTATTTTTCAGAATGATCTAAATACAAACAGACTTTGCCCGTTTTACATCCATAATTGACGAAAGTTTGGATGTAAACATCACATCTTATAGCCCTTAACCCTTCTTTTAGATTCATTCCAGGTATGCAAAAGTACAAAGCTTTAAAGTGTATTTGTGTTTTCGTTGATATAAATTCAACAAAATCATATAACTCCATGCTTGAAAATTCAACATCATAAAAATATTTTACCTCAGCACCAACATAGTTGAATGGCTTCATCACAAAGCCACCATTATAATGTAACTCAACCGCAAATGACTTTTTCTTTGATGTAGATGCCATCTATATGAAAAACATTGATTATTTGTTTGCCTTCATACAAGTAATCGAAACCCTAAATATTAATCATGAGATATTTAGGAAACATACGTACCTTTACATGCCTTCATTCAAGTAAAAGATGCCGATTCATCCACTGATTTTCCTATCTTGATCACTTCGTCTTCTTTCTACTATTGAGCTTCTTGTAATCCTAACTTTTCGTATTCTTTCTACTAATTGGCGCCTAAATACCCACAAATCAGGTAAAAAGAACCCATAACTTTTTTCACATACTTACCTTAACTGGTTAGAAGGGTGATCTTACACGTAACTTGCATTATTTGATATAAAATGGCAAGATTATTGCCTTGATTGAGGATAAAAGTTGATGGTTGCATAGACTAGGAAAAAGTGTAAAGATGGTTGCATAAATATGCAATTATCCCTTTTATGTTATATATATATATATATATATATATATATATATATATATATATATATATATATATATATATATATATATATATATATATATATATATATATATGTATGTATGTATGTATGTATTTATGTATGTATGTGTGTATGTATATGTGTGTGTGTGTGTGTGCATACACTCAAGTTCCATGGAGTGACATATTAGAGTGGAGTCCCGTAGTCCATATTAACATGTAAATGGTCATTACGATAAAATATTCTATTTCATACAAAAGTGTAATACACACATGTTCAAAAGGGTATTACTATTAATCGATTCATATAATATTAAGTTCATTACGATAAAAGGTTAATATTTATAATGCAAAAATACGAATGCACATGTTTAAAAGTGCATTATCAGTTCACATGTGCATATTGTTTAAATATTATACTTTTCCATGAAATAGATTTTTTTTACCGTAATAAGTTCAAATAATGTGAACTCGTCAATCTTAATGCACTTTTGATTATGTATATATTATACTTTTGCATAAAATAAAACATTTTATCGTAATGAACAATGAACATGTACATTTAATATGGGTCTACAGGACTCCACTCTAATATTAGACTCCATGAAACTCAACTATATATATATATATATATATATATATATATATATATATATATATAGTTAAAAATCGAAATCGTTAATTGTTTTAACTGATAATAGACATTAAAACTAGAATAAAAGGTTGTTTTTCCATTTGGTTAAATTAAAGACTGTGAGGTCACCTACCTACGGATCCGATTTTGACGCGACACCGTCCAACGAGTGCGGAATCCTCTTTAGGGGTTTGACGAATCGAGCACGCACATGAGAACCGGAGACTAACACGATGATAGACGTAACGATGAACGTCCCGACACGTGAGTCTCTCCAAAAACTCTCTGCAAGCACTCACCAGTTCGTAATCCTCTCTGAATGCTAATCTCTACCAAAGTTTTTAGTTAACACCGATTAAACCTTAATTATAAATCTTAAGTTCGAACTTGGCCCAGACAAGTTCGTGAAGGCCCAAGCCCACGAACTTGTCCACCAATAAGTTCGAACCAGGCCCTTTGAACTTGTTCTAGAACTTGTCTTTGAACTTGTTCTAGAACTTATGTTTAAAATTACCTTTGAACTTATGTTTAAAACTTATCTTTGAACTTATGTGTAACATCCTCAAAGTTATTTTATTGTAATTGGGCTAATTAAGTGGAAAATTTACAATTAAGTTGAATTTGAGCAATTATTATGTATTTGGGTTATTTAGAAGTTTGTTGTTATTTTAAGAAAATTTGAACTCGATATTATTATTAAGGAGTATTATGAATGATAAAAGTTAATAATGATAAATTTAAGAATAAATCAGTATTTTATGGAACCGGTTAAGTTGAGGGGTGAAATGTGCAAAAATGATGAAAGCTGAATAAAAGGGCTAAAAGCCATTCATTTTCATATTTCACTCTATCTCTCTACATTCTCTCTCTAGAAGTTCTCTCTACATCTCTCTAAGATATCTCACAAACCGACCGTCGGATTTTCGAGAATTATACGTCAACGGAAAGATCTCGTGGAGTACAACAACAATCTACAAACGGATTTTTGATTTCATACGAATTGAGGTAAGAATCGACACTTTTAAGTTTGTTGTTTCGGTTTTGAAGAACTAGAATTTCGAATCAGTCATTTTATGTAAATTGGAGCTTGTTTTGCTTGAAATATTGTTGGAATGTGATAGTATATGCATAGTAGAATCGAATCTAGGTATCACACATGATATATCAGTGATTTTAGGCCTTAGAATGATGGATTTAAGCTGAAATGATGAACAGACTCGAATATACCAAGAACAGAGTCGAAATGTAAGAACAAACTCGAGTTTGGTGCTAGATTCGAGTGTGTACCATTAGATTCTAAGGGGGGGTTCGAATCTATGCCTAGATTCGAAGTGAGGTTCGAATCTATGCCATAGGGTTCGAATCTATGCCATATGGTTCGAATCTAGTGATTAGATTCGAAGGTAATCCCCTTAAATTCGAGTTTAATGCCTAAAATTGAGAAATCTACTCTCTAAACTCGTGTAATTTAAATGGAACTCATAAACAACACATAAAATGATAAGGGTTACTCAAAGGACAAGATGTAAACTTGAAATGGGTTCAAACTTAGTTGTAGTTCGAATTTGGACATAGACCCGAAATGGGGAAAAATGTTGCAAAACTTACGAAATTTGGTTTTATGATTTAAACGATTATTGATACGAAGTATTGTTGTAATTAATATAACACCCTTGTGGTGTTGTTTAACCCACAGTGGGGTACTTGGTGGATCCGGTTGAAAGCCCGTGGAGAAATAAAAATTTGGTTAAAAGTTTAATTACGCACCCACTGTGAGTACCTTTGATTTTAGCATGTTTACATCTGCTTTATGTTTGCTAGGCCTGCTGAGGCATGTTGTTTCACTTTCGTTTGACACTCTACTAACTTGCGTATATATAATGATGCACATTCACATTTGCTGCATGTCCTTTCTTTTGTTGTGCATCCTGTTGATGTCGATGGACCTGAGTGGTCGCATCTGTACTCTGATGTTACTGTGCTATATGAGCCAAGAGTTTGACACCTCTATGGCCAGGATAGACAGTATGACATCCCCGATGGTATGTTTGCCTCAGTTTGGTGGGTTTTTCTTAATGCCGAGTGTGTCAGCTCGAAGGGGCTGGGGGCTCAGGTTTGCGTACCTTGGGTGCGTGTGGAGTATACGGTATGTGTTACCGTGGTTACTCTGGGTGGCATCATAAAGATTTGTTGAATGCGTAAAATCATATGGTATTCACTAAGCAATCGCTTACCCTTTTAGTTGTTGAATTTTTGCAGGAAAAGGGAAGTCTACTGCTGGACCTTCTCGTTAGGCCATTTGAGAAGATTTGGAAGAAATCGGTTACTTAATCGGTACTTATGTTGTGGAACAAATGTTATAATATGTTTGGGATGATTGTAATAATTGTATTTGGATATGTAGACTTAGATATGGTACCTTGTAGCACCATAGGGTGTTTGACACTTTTGCACTACTTTTATTTTATGTTTTAATGCTTCCGCACTAAAATCTAGGTTATCAGATCATTATGTATTGTATGATGGTGATTAAAACCTGGGAGTTTGTAATTGGTGGTTGTTGTGGCAAGGGTGTCACACGAGATGGTATCAGAGCAGTAGTTTGAGATTCAAGTGTCCGTGAGGTCTTGATCTCAAACATTAAGTGATGATATGTAGTGAATTTAGGAAATGATCTGAACTAAGATAGGCTATGATCTAGTATTCATTAGAGATTGACTATCATACGGGACAATTAGGTGGTGTCTTTAAATAAATGACATGTTACTAAACAAGTTATATAATTTGTATTTCAGAACATGTCTGGAGGAGGAATGACACCAGAAGAGACGAGAGAAATGATGCTAGCCATGATGGCTGAGCAAAATCGGATGATACAAGACCAGTTTCGGGCTCGAGATGAGGCCGAAGCTAAACGAAGAGAAGATAAGAAGAAGAATAAGGAAAGAGAGAGAAACAATGACGAACAAGATGACAATATTGGTTCATCTAATAAGCCCAGAAGTTGTCGGTTTAAGGATTTTAAGGGAAATGGAGCAGTTGAGTTTAATGGACTGGGTGATGCTGTTGCTGCTCTGGAATGGATAACAGCCACAGAACGGACATTCCGAATCAGCGATTGTGCTGAGAAGGACATGGTCCGTTTCGCTACTGCCATGTTCACCAAAGACGCAATAATGTGGTGGAACTCGATGGTGAATGCATTGACAATGGAGAAGGTTGCTGTAATGACATGGGCTCAGTTTACCGAAATCTTCACTCAGCAATACTGCCCGGCCGATGAACGCCGAAGACTAGAAGCTAAGTTCATGACACTAATCCAAGAAACTAAGTCTGTGTCTCAATATGCGGTAGAGTTCACGAGACTAAGTTTATTTGCACCTCATCAGGTTGATACAGAAGAAAGAAAAGTGACCCGATTCGAGGTAGGTCTTGATTTGGAAATCCGAAGAGTGATGAGCAACGTACGTTACCCCACATTTGCTGGTTTACTGGAAGCCGCCAGAAATGTGGAACAGATTCTAAGTATGTCTGGATATGTTATGGGGTCTGCTGCTGCTTCAGCTAACCCAACTCAACCCTCACCACCGAAACGTCAGCGTGAAGGAGACTACTCCGGTTCTGTACGATCATCGCAGTACTCGCCGCAACAGTCATTCCGTCGACAGTCTAGTTCTTCGGGTCGTGCTCGAGCGTACTCTATCAACACTGAGCCACAGTACTGCAATAAATGCCATTTGGAACATTTCGGCAAGTGTACCAAGGGACGTGCATGTTTTTGCTGTGGAGAATTGGGTCACTACCAAAATGAATGCCCAAGGAAGGGAGATGCTTGCCATAAGTGTGGTGTATGGGGACACTACAGTAGGAATTGCAGAAGGAACGATCCAGCTGCTGCTGCTCCATCTACAACACGATCATCGGGAGGTTCAAGTGGTGGTTCAGTCAACCGCCGGAACCAGTCACAAAGGGGACAGGTTAGTGCATTTCAGATTACCGCGGAAGAAGCTAGGGAAAACCCGGAGATGGATGCGGGTACGTTTATAAGTTAAATTTTTGCTTGCATTAGTAATGTTTAATTCTGATGTCAATAGGTCTTTTGTGTCTACTGTTTTGTACAACGAATAGTCATGACACTGTTTAAGTTACTTGCTATAATTGATATAGAAACTACAAGTAACACTCTAGCCGAATTAGATTACTTATATCGTAACTGCACCTTAGAAATTGAAGATGTAGTCTTTGATTTGGATCATACTCCGATAGCATTTAGTGAATGTAACATGATAGATGTAGAAGATGTCGACATTATGAATAAGAATGACAAATGTCAAAGAAGAACTGATGTTTGTTATAATTGTGGAAAAATGGGTCATTTTAGAAGAGTACTTTAAGATTCTATACATAACCTCATTAAAGTTTTATGATTCTAAAGATAACATGAACATGAGTATTAGGAAAAGTTATTACTATTATAAGTAAGATGATGATTGTGAATAAGAATACTCTAGTATATGAATAGGCATTAGATGAATAAGCTAAAATGGATTTTGAAACTTTGAATTGGAAAAGATGTTTTAAAAATCGTGAGAATTTTTATGTAATTGGAATCAAGGATATTGTTTCAAAATTGATATATATACGAACATTACATGAGGAAACTAAGTCTAGAAATTTTGGAGAAAGCATACGAGGGTATAATAATACAAGACTGGTGTTCATATGATATGAGATTTGGAATATACAATGTGAAATATAAGTAAAATATGTATGTGAGTTGTAATCAATTAGAAAGGAAATATGATGATACATGAGGATAGTATATTTATTGATATGGTAATTGATCAATAAGAAGGTTAAAGAGATTTTGGATAATAATGAAAATTTGCTGATACAGTAAAGAAAGGTCTAATACTACGATTCTGAATCTAAGGGAGATTCGGAGGTGGTCATGAGTTTTGTTTAAATTTTTGGTGTCGATTAATTAAATTATAACTACTGCATTGGTGCAATCAATGTTAGTGCTTTAGTCTAAGTTGTTGGTTGTGATAAGTGTTGAAATTGCTTAGTAACACATTAGTTAAAATAAATCATGTGTATCATGATTGTACTTTAGGGGTCGAAGAAGTAAGTTTATATTCTGGGGTTTTCCCAATAACTTACTGTTCATATTGTCATGCATATAACGAAATATAAGTGAGATGCGGCACAAACATGAATACGAGTAAAACTTGTCGGCAACCGATAGAAAATCAGAATGAATGGACTATTTTCATATTGGTATATATGACAATATAATGTATTTTGGATTTAGGTAAAAGCTGAAAAGATCAATGGATTAGATAGGAATTTCATATAACACTAGTTATCATGATAAAGTAAAGAAGACGATGTTTAAAGTTTTGCACGCAAAGAAAAGTAGAAGTCCTACATGTTGGAAAGAAATCGACGGAAACTCTGATGGTTATGTCCGTAATATCACAAAAAGATGTTACTATGGTGATAGTAATAAACCGATCAGTTATAAGACAAATAATTGAGTATAGTTGAAAGTATCACCGATAAGGATTGAAACCGGATCTGTAAAAAGGGTACAAGTTGACACCGGGATGTGTTGGCACAACTAGAATAATAGAAAAGTTAGGAATCAGTTGAGTCATTTGGAATTTTTCCTAAGGAAGTATTGAATTAACGCATGGTGTTTCATGTGGAAAGCTGTATGAAATCCTCACAACTGGTGATGAAAATTGGCTGATTATATCAAATTAGAATTCGAGAAAGGTTAGTATATGTTGAGAAACATGTATGTGTTTTGAAAACTAACATCAGAAATTAAGGATCAAAAAGATTAAACTAGGGTTAATACGTTGGAAGCATCACAAAGGAGTAAACCATGCTTGGGAGATAAAAAGCCGATATGTTGAATAAGTAAACGAATCTGTTCAAATACAAGTAACTTCGAGGACGAAGTTGAGCGTGGTAGAGCCCATGCTGTAACATCCTCAAAGTTATTTTATTGTAATTGGGCTAATTAAGTGGAAAATTTACAATTAAGTTGAATTTGAGCAATTATTATGTATTTGGGTTATTTAGAAGTTTGTTGTTATTTTAAGAAAATTTGAACTCGGAATTATTATTAAGGAGTATTATGAATGATAAAAGTTAATAATGAAAAATTTAAGAATAAATCAGTATTTTATGGAACCGGTTAAGTTGAGGGGTGAAATGTGCAAAAATGATGAAAGCTGAATAAAAGGGCTAAAAGCCATTCATTTTCATATTTCACTCTATCTCTCTACATTCTCTCTCTAGAAGTTCTCTCTACATCTCTCTAAGATATCTCACAAACCGACCGTCGGATTTTCGAGAATTATACGTCAACGGAAAGATCTCGTGGAGTACAACAACAATCTACAAACGGATTTTTGATTTCATACGAATTGAGGTAAGAATCGACACTTTTAAGTTTGTTGTTTTGGTTTTGAAGAACTAGAATTTCGAATCTGTCATTTTATGTAAATTGGAGCTTGTTTTGCTTGAAATATTGCTGGAATGTGATAGTATATGCATAGTAGAATCGAATCTAGGTATCACACATGATATATCAGTGATTTTAGGCCTTAGAATGATGGATTTAAGCTGAAATGATGAACAGACTCGAATATACCAAGAACAGAGTCGAAATGTAAGAACAAACTCGAGTTTGGTGCTAGATTCGAGTGTGTACCATTAGATTCTAAGGGGGGGTTCGAATCTATGCCTAGATTCGAAGGGAGGTTCGAATCTATGCCATAGGGTTCGAATCTATGCCATATGGTTCGAATCTAGTGATTAGATTCGAAGGTAATCCCCTTAAATTCGAGTTTAATGCCTAAAATTGAGAAATCTACTCTCTAAACTCGTGTAATTTAAATGGAACTCATAAACAACACATAAAATGATAAGGGTTACTCAAAGGACAATATGTAAACTTGAAATGGGTTCAAACTTAGTTGTAGTTCGAATTTGGACATAGACCCGAAATGGGGAAAAATGTTGCAAAACTTACGAAATTTGGTTTTATGATTTAAACGATTATTGATACGAAGTATTGTTGTAATTAATATAACAGGTCCCTTGTGGTGTTGTTTAACCCACAGTGGGGTACTTGGTGGATCCGGTTGAAAGCCCGTGGAGAAATAAAAATTTGGTTAAAAGTTTAATTACGCACCCACTGTGAGTACCTTTGATTTTAGCATGTTTACATCTGCTTTATGTTTGCTAGGCCTGCTGAGGCATGTTGTTTCACTTTCGTTTGACACTCTACTAACTTGCGTATATATAATGATGCACATTCACATTTGCTGCATGTCCTTTCTTTTGTTATGCATCCTGTTGATGTCGATGGACCTGAGTGGTCGCATCTGTACTCTGATGTTACTGTGCTATATGAGCCAAGAGTTTGACACCTCTATGGCCAGGATAGACAGTATGACATCCCCGATGGTATGTTTGCCTCAGTTTGGTGGGTTTTTCTTAATGCCGAGTGTGTCAGCTCGAAGGGGCTGCGGGCTCAGGTTTGTGTACCTTGGGTGCGTGTGGAGTATACGGTATGTGTTACCGCGGTTACTCTGGGTGGCATCATAAAGATTTGTTGAATGCGTAAAATCATATGGTATTCACTAAGCAATCGCTTACCCTTTTAGTTGTTGAATTTTTGCAGGAAAAGGGAAGTCTACTGCTGGACCTTCTGGTTAGGCCATTTGAGAAGATTTGGAAGAAATCTGTTACTTAATCGGTACTTATGTTGTGGAACAAATGTTATAATATGTTTGGTATGATTGTAATAATTGTATTTGGATATGTAGACTTAGATATGGTACCTTGTAGCACCATAGGGTTTTTGACACTTTTGCACTACTTTTATTTTATGTTTTTAATGCTTCCGCACTAAAATCTAGGTTATCAGATCATTATGTATTGTATGATGGTGATTAAATCCTGGGAGTTTGTAATTGGCGGTTGTTGTGGCAAGGGTGTCACATTATGTTTGAACTTCAATCACAAACAAGATCAAACATATATAACCAATATCAAACATATGTAATAACTGGTAATTACAAAGCCTGAACCATTACAAAATAACTATCAACATTTAGACTGCTATCATCACACAGGATGCACTAACAGACTCCCCCTTGACGATAACTTCTAACTAGATATTTAATTAGTCTAAGTACTAGGCTTATTCAAAATGCTACCAGCATACAATCCCTGTTCTACACAAACCTTTACAACCTTCTGGAACTTCCTGCCTTCAGATCTCCAGCTTTCATGAAAGAAAATTGGCTGATCATGAAGCTTCTGCAGGTCATCCTTGGATAAGTTGACAAGGTGCAATGGATCGTATACCTTCAAAATTACCTTCCCTTCTTCATCCTCCATTATGGCTTCGGCTGTTTCATTATCGACGTACCACCACTTCATATTCTTCAGAACATCCTGTGGCATCGTCTTTAATGGAACCTTTCTCAGGTATCTGACTGGTTTGTAAACCATCTTAGCCCATGGTCTTCCAGTAAGTGGATCTATTCTGGTTTCATCCACTACTCTTTTTCCAGATCTTGGCTTAAGTCTTTCAAACCTACCAGACCGACCTTCTTTATTAATTATTCTTGCTAGCACTTCAGCGTATTAGTCGTCTCCTAGGTTGTTCAATTCTTTCCAAGCTAGCTCCTTCACTTCACATTTTGGCAACGAACTAAAATCTTTCAGCGATCTTCTCAAATACTTCAACCCGTCTCTTCTTTTTAGAATAAATAGTTGCAGTTCTCTGTCAAAGGGCCAGCTGAGAATTCCTCCAGATAGTTTGCTTGCCCTCGGTACCCTAATCTTCTTCTTTATTTCTAAGACCTCCTTCTTTTCTTCTTTCCTTATCCATTGACAACTTTTCTCCTCATTCGATATATCCTTGTCAGCTGCCTCAGATTCAGATTCAACATTTAAAGCAGAGTTAAGCATATCTATGTCTATCACATTTTCATCGTTGTTCACATATTGCTACGTTACAGGTTGCTTTTGAATCAAAACTTCATCAACATTATCATCTTCGTCTTCTAATACTTCATCATCGGATTTCTAATCTGGAACATCCTCAGGTATGAACTCTCCTTCTTCAAGTTCCTCCTGATCTACGAAGTCTTCAATATCAAACATGAATTCATCCTCATCATCTAAATCTACCAGAGCTCCTATCATTTCTTGCTCAAACGCCTCTGAGGCTTCAGGAGCCTTGCCTTTTTCTTGATCTTCTCCTCCTCCTGTACCCGAAGAACCAGGCCCCCCTGAATATTAGCTTGCTGAGCAGTCTCTTGAGAAAGATCTGCTAGCTCACTATCTTTCTGCATGCCGGGACCATCACCTTCTTCATCATCTCTACTTACTCTCCTTAATTCATCGCCTCGACAACTGCTCTCCCCCTGAGCTTGAAGATCTTTCACAAGCTGCTCCACCAGGGTCTGCAGTGTCAGGATCTGGGACTGTTGAGTTGTCAGCGCTTCTTGTTGGGCTACCACTGTCGTATGTAACTTGGCATTTTCTTGATCCAACCTCGCGTTATGATGTTGCCACTCGTTCACTGCTTGAGAGAGTTGGAATATTTGGACTGTTTGAAAATCTACTTTGCTCTTCAGCTCGGTGAATCGCTGATTTTTGGTGAAAGGAATGGAGGTGGATGCAATGGAGGTGGATGTGGATGGAGCGGTGGATGAAGCGGATGGAATAGCAGCAGAAGTAGACGGAGCTCCCTGCATAAAGTGATGCCTTTTTGCCCTATGTCGAGTGGCAACTGGGGCCTCTTCTTCTATTTAAAAATCAGAATCTTCAGCCTCTTCGTCACGAATTACAGGCCGTGACATCTTCCTTCGGCTAACAACAACTCTGGATCTGTATCTGCCGATTGTAACAGCTGGATCTTCAGCTTCTGTTTCCTCGGAACTTGATTCAGATTCAGACTCAGAGGAGGTCTCGACTTGACCCTCAGCCTCTTCCCTAGTCGCTGTTCCTTCCTCACGACCTTCTGTGCCTTCAGACTTGGCAACAGGAGGTTGATACTCATTGATTTGTTTGAATATGTCCTCCATATCAGTTGGAGGTTCCAAAATATCTTGAACCAACTGTTCAGCTATAATTTCTTGAGCTGCTGCTCCTTGTTCCCAGATTTCCTCCAACGTCTGTTCCCGTTGGTCTAGCTGTGGAGCCAAAGTGGATGGCCCAGCAGCTTCTGTAACAGGTTGGGAGCGGGGAATCATTCGAGCAACCGGAGTGCGTCTTGCCGGTGCTCTTGGCTGTTGAGGTGGCTGCTGTTGCTCTTGTTGAGGGGGTGCTTCACCAATCCAATTATCTCCTTCAGGAGCGACAAAGTCTGGGTCTATAACTGCACCAAACAAAGGAGCCAACTGTGGCCTGACTTGCTCAGCCCTTCGTGCATTGTGGGTCTGACAGTCTACAAAAATACGCTTATCGATTATAGCAACACCACTTTGCTCAGGTAACGGTGGCAGATCCGGCAAAAAGTGACGAATAATCATCATAATGAAGCGGGGATACATCAAAAACCTTTCTCTGGCAGGGGCAGTTATCTGATGAACAAACTCCTCGAAGAACATCTCCGAGAAGCTGAACGGTTTATTGAGGACTAAGGCAATCAACGCAGACTGCAGCTTTGACACCATCGTGTCGAACCCTGCTTTCTTCGATGCAAAACACACCATTATGACGTGGACCAGATACCTCCACTGGCCTATTAACCCGCTTTTTACGTAGGACGCCTTTGTTATGTCCTGTGCGTAACCCATTCTCAGAAAGGCCGCTTGCATTATGGGCATTGGAAAATCTATCAGGCCTGCTTCCTGATCCTCTGTGCCCAACTGCAGAATTTGTCTTAGAATGTTCGCAGAAAAGACTATCGGTCGACCTCCTACTCTTGTACGCAACACAGTAGGGGTGACGGTGCAATCCACCTGTAGGTGTTGCCAAAATTGCCTTACATAGGTGAGATCGATTGGCAAGTTGTGCGTAAGCGCATATGACATCCTTGATTGTGTCAGAAATTCAATCATCTGCCGGTATGGCTGAGCCTCAAGAATCTGAAGATCGACAACCATTATCATATTATGCTTATTATAAAAGGCTCTATCACCCATATCTACACACAAATGACAATTAAAATGTTAGAAATTAATTTAAAATTAAATTTGTTATATTCAAACTTGCATAACTTCGAACTTGATTAAGTTCGAAGTCTAACATATTCCAACTTAGACAAATTCGAGAATTTAAAAACCATTCAAACTTAATTAAGTTCGAACCACCCATTCGAACATGACTGACTTCGAACTTAAAGATATTTCAACAAGTTCGAACTTTCTGACAAGTTCGAACCTGAAGAACAAGTTCGAAGTCGGTCACTTTCAACTTGTAAACCATGATTTTAACCTCATTTGACTAAATTAACAGTGTAATATAGTCCTATTAGGTTCTAATCTAAGTTATGTATCATTAATTTAAATTTCTTGTTATTAAAACTCATGATATATAGTCACCTAGTTTTAAATGACATAAAACTTAAAAGTACTCGATTTTAACCACAAAAACACCCCAATCTTACACTTACTTAGATATTGTTGGTTTAATATGCCTAAGTATGTATGAAGGTTCGAGACACAGTAGAAAACTTCGAGAAATAGTGAGAAATTCGAATGTTGGTAAATTCGAAGCAATAAGTTCGAGATCGCCTAGACAAGTTCGAGAGATCAAATTCGAAAGTAGATGACATAAATGAAGTACTATTACCTATTTATATCAACCACCTTCGAACTTAGCTTAAGTTCGAACTTCCAGCAAGTTCGATGGTAACTTCGAAGTTGTCTGAATTTCGAACTTAACTGAAAATTTTGTAAATTCTTGAATAAAATCCAACTTTTTCATGTAACGGAATTTTTCCAACTTTGCAAAAACATTCACACTGAGCAACAGATTGTCATGCAATATTTGTTTCTTCAACTAAAAATGCATCATTGAAACTTTGACCTGTATCCTACTTAATATAAAATAATAATAAAATAAAATAAAGTAAACCAAAATTAATATTACTCAAAGGTACTTTAAAACCTACAACTTATACTAACAAAGTATTTTTGCGAGAAAATCAAAGAAGGTTCAATCAGATAGCTGTGTCAAACGCACTTTCAGTATTTCACTTTCACACTTAGGAATGTTTATTCCTCTGATTGTTTGTCGTGATATACATTCCAAGTCGATTGTCGGTATGATTTTCCCTTTAAACATTAAACACTTTGGAAATTCCTTTGGCCTTTTTATTAAGGGTTAAAGTCGTATAAATGTATGTTACTTTACTGAAATTACTCAAATGACTAATCTAGTTATTTTTTTATCTCATTGATACTTGTACTTAAAATTTATTGTTAAGATGATACTTTTGATTACCAGTTCTACCGGTAATGATCTTATATTTGTGTTTTTAGAAGTATGAAGTGAATCTATGTGCTTATGTGGACATTCTAAATTATTTATATAGACCAAAATCCCCGTAAATCCACGTTGTACTCCAAAATAACTTGTCGATATGGTACGTGTAACCAAGAACTATGTTAATATGGTAAATCCATGTAAGCCTCATGTCATTAAAAATCTGTCACGTTGTCATTTGAATCAGCAATAACTGTGATATCAACATAAATACTGGTTACACGTACCACATCGACAAGTTATTTTGGAGTACAACTACCATCCAGTCAAAAAATAAAGTTAATTAGTCATTTAGGTAAATTGAGAAAAGTATGTTGCATTTGTACGACTTTAACCCTTTTATTAATCAAGAAACTACCTTACGTGTCCCATACTTAGATATACTTCCGTGATCAAGGCAGATACACAGTGATTATAACTTTTCGGTATAGCAAATTTTCTTTAAAAGGAAAATGTCAGACACAGTTCTATATTTACATACAACAGAGTGTCTTAGTTTGTCTTAGAGTTCCTTTTAAGTTAGCTAGACAGCAGTGACAGGTCTGTACTCACGTACAACAAAGCGACTTATCTTGCTAGCTTAAGTCAAAACAGCGGTGACATGTCTGTACTTACGTACAACAAAGCGACTTGTTTTGACTTCCTTTCTTTCCAAAACTTCTTCTTTTCTTTGTTTAAGATGTATTTTGATGTTGCTATACATCCCCCAGATAAATTTGCATACCTCATTTACAATCATTGTTTGTATGTCTCTAACATAGAAATTAAGACATTTTGGTCATACATCTAAGTTAGTTACATATATGATATTTTTCTTGATTGTTTTATTAGCTGTTAGGATTTCCTTTGTGAATTATGCCTACCAACACATCAGAAAAAGAAAGTGTATATCACTTAGAATTTATGGTGTATTATGTGTGAAAGCTCAATACTTAGAGTTTGTTTAGACGGTGCTAACTTTTGTCACTTTGAACCTATGATTCTATGACTTAACTCATTTTTTAATATTCTCTTTTTTTGAAATTTTTATGATTTTCTTTCTTTTTTTTGTTTTTCATTTTTAAGATAAGCTAATAAACTAACCTACTAACTTACTATAAAGGGAAAGAAAATCTACTAAACTACTAACTTACTTAAAAAAAAGAAAAAGAAAAACTACTAAGGTCAAGTTATTCTGGATTACGCATGCCATTTAGTTGAACTAACAACTCAAAGTGTGACTTATCAAATGCTTTAGTGAATAAGTCTGCATTATTGTCTTCCGTTGCAACTTTTACCAGTTTTATCAAATTCTTTTTAGCACAATCACGTATGAAATGATGTCTTATGTCTATGTGCTTTGTTTTACTGTGTTTAACTGGATTATTAGTTATAGCAATTATAGACTGATTATCTATCCTAATGGGAGTATGAGTGTAAGTCAAACAGTAATCCCGCAATTGTTGTTGTATCCACAAAACCTGTGAACAACAACCACCAACAGCTACATATTCGGCCTCGCACGTTGATACGGCTACCGAAGTTTGTTTCTTACATTGCCAGGATACGAGCCTCCCTCCAAGGAACTGACAACCTCCAGTTGTTGATTTCCGGTTCAAGCTACATCCACCATAATCAGAATCCGTGTATGCCTCCAATTCCAGATCTCCATCAGCATGATACCAAAGTCCCAGCTTCGGTTTCGACTTCAGGTATCGTAGAATCCGCTTCACGGCTTTCATATGCATTTATTTCGGATTAACTTGGAACCTAGTACAAATACACACAGCAAACATAATGTCAGGTCTGGAAACAGTTAAACACATGAGTGACCCGATCATGGCCCGATATAACGTCGGATCCACATCAGTATCACTTTCTGTACCCGGTCCGAGATTGTGATACACTTGAATCGGAGTAATTAAGTGAGCGGTCAGCTTTGTTCCTTCCATCCCAAAGCGCTCCAGAATGTCGTAGACATACTTCGTTTGATGGATAAACATTCCTTCTTTCCTTTGTTCAACTTGCAAACCCAGAAAGAAATTCAGCTCTCCCATAGCACTCATCTCAAACTTTGACTTCATGACCTTTTCAAAGTCTTTGCACATCTGCTCGTTTGACGACCCGAAAATGATGTCATCCACGTACACTTGTACCAAGATAAAGTATTCTCCTTTTCTTTTCACGAACAATGTACTATGAATTCTCCCTCTTTCAAACCCATTGTCCAAAAGATGAGTTGATAGAGTCTCATACGAAGCCCTTGGTGCCTGATGCAATTCATACAGAGCCTTATCAAGTCAATATACTATGTCGGGATACTTTGGATCAGTAAACCCAGGCGGTTGTTCGACGTACACCAATTCCTTTACCTTGCCGTACAGGAATGCACTCTTTACGTCAAGTTGATATACCTTAAACCCTTTGAAGGACGCGAAGGCCAGAAACAGACGAATTGCCTCGAGCCTCGCCACTGGTGCAAACACTTCGTTATAATCAATACCCTCTTCCTGGTTGAACCCTTTACTACAAGTCTTGCCTTGTTGCGAGTAACTATACCCCGATCATCTCTTTTGCACTTAAAGACCCATTTGGTCCCTATTGCAACTTCTCCTCGAGGTAGCGGCACTAACTCCCACACTTCAAGCTTTCTGAACTGTGACAGTTTTTCTTGCATGGCTTCAACCCAAGAGATGTCTTTCAGTGCCATTTTCACATTCTTCGGCTCTACTTTTGAGATAAAACATGAATATAGACATGTGTGATATGTCTCGGAGTCATTGATCATTGATAACAGCACCATGTTAGTATTCACACTACTTCTAGTTCTCACACGGGTATTCGGATTCCCTATGATACTCTCAATCGGATGATCCTTATTTATCCTCAATGTCTCAATCTCATCGACTTGAAGATTCTCTCCTAAGTTTGATCCTATTTCACCTAACGGGGGTACGACTTCAGACTGTACATTCTCTTCCTCATGATCACTATCCTCGGAGTTAGAAGTATTTGTCTGATTCTCGTTTGTAGGTAATTCAGGTTCATTCTCTGTTGGAGACCCATCTTCTGTCGTTGTAGGCTCAGATGTTGATGTAAAGCTTGACTTTGGAAACCTTGATAGTCGTCATTCAGATTTAATGACGAGAAGTCATTTTCCACTGAACCTGCAGGTCCACTAAAAGGTATGTTAAATGATTCAAACAATGAGTCATAATCAAATAACCATTCCGGACTAGTTTGGGGTTCATGTGAATAACTTGTTAAATCTATGTTAAACACAATTTCTACCGTACCGTTTGTTTTGTTAAGAACCCTTTTGTTTGGTGAGCTAGAGACATAACCTAGGAAGTATCCTTCGTCAGCCTTTTCACCAAACTTAGGTTGATGTTTTGTTTTTAGTAAAGTACATTGTACCCCAAACGGTTCAAAGCCAGTTAAATTAGGTGGTATTTTATTCAGAACTTCATAACAGGTTTTGTTCAGTGATTTGATAATAAGGACCCGGTTTAAAACATGACACGCGGTATTCACTGCCTCCCCCCAAAACATGGTAGGAAGCTTTGAATCCGAGAGCATTGTCCTTGCTGCCTCAATCAAAGTCCTGCTTTTACGTTCTGCCACCCCATTTTATTGTGGCTCATAAGGTGCACTAAATTGATGCACTATGCCTTTGGATAGGCAATATACACCAATTACTGCGTTTTTAAATTCGGTTCCATTATCACTCCTGATACGTTTTACTCTCGTCCCGTATGAGCTCTCGACTTGGTCTAAGAACCCAATCAACTTTCCAGCTATTTCGTCCTTTGTACCTAAAAAGAAAACCCAAGAAGAACGTGAGTAATCATCAGTGATAACTAAACAAAACCAACTACCACCTATACTCCTTTTGTTGATAGGACCGAAGAGATCCATATGCAGCAAATCGAAGGTGGAAGCTATCGAGTTTTGAGTATTTGACTTGTGTGACTTCTTGTATTGTTTTCCTTTCTTGCACGGTACACACTTGTCATCGAACTGAAAACTCTTCAGTGGGACACATTGCACCAGACCATGTTTAGTGATCTAATTCATTTTCCTTAGGTGCAAGTGTGCCATGCGTCTGTGCCATAATATGGATTCGGACTCTGAAGCTTTGGATAAAAGACAGATTGTTCCCGTCGACGAATATGATATGTTCATGTCCATCATGTACAAATCATTCTTCATTGGGGCTCTCATCATGATCCACTCTTCAGGTACTTTAAATCCCGGTTTTAGCACTAACTCCTCAGTTTGAGTAAAGATTACTGAATTCTTCTTATCACATATCTAAGACACACTAATGAGATTATGATCAAGTTTATCAACATGGTAAACTTGATCAAGTGTGATTATCCCATTAGTGATCACTCCTGTTCCAGTGATATGACCTCCCTTTTTCCCAGCGTATGATACAAAACCCTTGTTCCCTCCCTTGAAGTCTGTGAGTAGACTCCTTTCCCCAGTCATGTGACGAGAGCAACCACTGTCGACGAACCACTTGTTGTTTAGACCTGTAGTTAGCTCCTGCACATGAAAGAAAACAAGTTAGTTATCACGGGGAACCCAAGCCATGACAGACTTGGTAATACCATTCTCATCCACATAAGTGAACTCCTTCAAATACCCATCTCTCATTTCAGGTGACTTGGGTTTTTGATTGAGAACCTGTTGTGGTGCTGAGTGATTAAGATTCACTCTAGGCCTTTGGGTTGGCATTTGTTGTTGAGCCCTGAATAGTTTTTATTATAAGGCACTTCAGATTGATATCTTTGGGCTCTACCTGGTATCTGTTGTCTTTGAGGAGTATGAGACCTAACTAGAGTGTAGGTCCTTTTAGGTGTTGTACTCCTATAGCCTTGTTGTGGTCCTGACCTATTCTGATTAGGAACTCTATTCGGGGAATTAGTTCTAACCACCTCATTTGGTCTAACCGACACAGGTATGTGATTAACAGCTATCCTAGGTGTTGCATTCAAATTCTTCTCAGTGTTTTGAGAACTACTTGAGCTAGCAATACTAGGTACTGGCCGTTGTTGTTCTTGCTTTCCTATAGCAGGTCTAGACTCTGGTTTAAAAGGTGTAGACTCTACTTTTTTATACGGACAGCTAGACGCAACATGTCCCTTCTCGTGACATCTAAAGCATGACATTTTTTCAATCGACTTCTTATAAGTGCCCTTTGATTTTGGTGTCTCACTAGTGACATTTTCTTTCCTATCAACTATCGTGACTACTTCCTCTTGCTGATTATTAATTTCAGGTTTAACTTCTCCTAGTATTGTGTCACTAGTAGACTGCACAAACTTGACCTTCTTAATCTTAGAGTTAGTATTAGACACCTTGGTTGACTTATCCTTATCAGATGCAGTTTCAGTTGCTACCTCTGATTCGACTGTTTCATCAGTTTTATCCTGAGGTTGAGGCACATAATTATTGTTGAAAGGTGGAGGTCTCTCTTGATAGCCTAATCCTACTGGTTTCATAGACTGCCGTTGAGCTTCTAAGATTTTCCCTAGGTTTAGTGATGAGTTCCTAAACTTTTCAAGCTTACTATTTACCTCAGCAACCTTGACTCTTGATTAGGCTAGTTCTACTTCCTTAATGGTAAGTTCTTTGGTCAAAGCTTCAACATGCTCATACATAAGTTCTATCCTGACATATTGTTCACTTAATTTGCCTTTTAGAACTATGACATCCTGAGCATCTGCTTTTAGCTTATTCCTTAGATCTTCCTTAATATCTAAAAGACAATCATTATCTAATTTTAGTGATTGGATCTGAGCAGTTAAGGTGTTATGTGTTTCTAGTACTAAGTTTAACCTATCATTTGAAGTAGCATATAAAACACATAAGTCAGGGAATTTAGAAAAGTTTAGAGTTATCCTTTTGTGATCCGATTCCACGTTAGCCATTTTCGCAGCAAACTCCAGAATGGATTGATTCTCTGACTTTTCCACCATCAAAGGACTTATATAATTTTGCTTGGTGTCCTCTGCCACTTCTTCTGCTTTGTCATCACCAATCTCTGTCACTTCAGCCATAAAGGCTCTAGCATTAGACTCCGGATGAGTACTCCAATCGTAAGTTCCATCGAGCTGTCTGTTAGATGACACGTTTGTTAACAGACCAGCGATGGCTGCTTGATTTCCCGAACTACCAGACTGATATCTTCCCTGAGTCTGATTCTGATAGTTCTCTACTTTGGGTCTTTGACACTCTCTTGCAAAGTGTCTCAATCCTTGCAATTTGTAACACTTAACCTTGGATTTGTCAAACCCAACCTTGTTGTTCCCTACGTTCAGATTTCTCCCAGTTCTCTTCATGAACAGCTTGACCCTCTGAGTCACCATGACCAGTTGCCATTGTAAGTCCATTTCCTCCAAGTCATCAGGATCCACCTGATCGTAGTCTTCTTCCCATAATGCAGGATCGTTTATCTTCCCTTGAACGCAATTGTCGTACGCGGTGACAAATGAAGCCAAAAGATTCAGATGATCTTCAGCCGATTTTGCGCTCATTGGCATCTTTGTGTATCCTTGTGACGTAGATGCTGAGTGAGTTGGCTTTTCTTCTGGTTTTGAAAACCCTAAGAATGCCCTACTGCTAGATTCTTCTACTTCCACTGGTATTGATTCTTCTCCCGAGAAGAATGTTGTGGCTCCCGACTTCAAATCACCAGAAATCAACGGTTTTGACTTTCCAAAATACATTTCTGGATCTTGAACCTGCTCAAACTCCCGTTCTTTCTTCTGCAGCTTGAAGTTATAAGCCCTTAGCGTCCCGATTACACCTTCAAGAGTGAGAGTCTCGAACTTCTCTTCATCATGCTTAATTAAGGCTGTGTACGTCTCCCATTTTGCCGGTAAAGCATCTAGAAGCTTTTCGATTTTCTCAGTCTCTTGATAGTCAACAGTATGATTTTCAAGCTCAGTTAACAGATGATAAAATCGAGTGATTGTCTCATCTAGTGTCTCGTTCTTCAAAGCCTTGAAAATTGAAAACTGTTGTTTCAGCATCTCAGTCCTACCCTTGCGAACCCTCGGATTTCCCTCACACTGCTTCTCGAGAGCATCTCATAGCTCTTTAGAAGTTCGATATTTCTTAAGGTGTGTAGAATTTCCTGAGGTAACGCCATACGAATAATGGAGAAAGCTCGGTCTCAGCCTCATATAGTTTCTTAACATCAACCTTCATATTTTGATATGTTAAGACTCTTTGACGGCCCTCTAACTCTTGCATAGGTGCAATATAACCCTCATTGATGCAAATCCACATGCGCATGTCGTTGAAACGAGTAAAATCAGCAAACCGATCCTTCCACCAGTAGTTGTCTTCCAACTTCATCAGCTTTGACGGAGAATTTGCATTGCCGACCTCGTGGTCTATTTCGATGAATTTTTGCAAACTAGACATTCTTTCTAAACTTTTTGTTATCGAACTTAAATAATTTAATTTAATTAAAAAATTAATTTAAAATAATATGTTCGAACTTAGGTAAGTTCGAATTAAATTAATTTTAAATTCGTTTGTAAATTAAATTGGAATTTATTAAGTTCGAACTCAACAAGTTCGAATTTATGCAAGTTCGAGAAAACCCTAGAAATTCTGACAAGTTCGAATCTGACAAATTCGAATCAGACACGTTCGAATCTCAGCCAAATTCGAAGGAAGCCCTAAATTAAGTTCGTGAGGAGCGTATTTCTGACAAGTTCGAATGAACCCTAATACCCCCTTAAGTTCGAGCGCCGTAAGTTCGAGAAACGGCCAAAAATTCGATTTGTTTCAAGTTTTCAGATTAAACCAATGTTTTTAAGATTAAAAACAATGATTTCAACTGAAAAGGTGAACCAATATGAATTTTTCTCCGTTACTTTGCTTGTATAACTCGAAAAACTATGAAAAACGTGATTATTCCGTCACAAACGCCAAGAAACCAAGAATGTTTTAGATGAACACGATGAACACTCTTTATTGCTCTGATACCACTTGTAAGGTCACCTACCTACGGATCCGATCCTGATGCGACACCGTCCAACGAGTGCGGAATCCTCGTTAGGGGTTTGACGAATCGATCATGCACACGAAAACCGGAGACTAACACGATGATAGATGTAACGACGAACGTCCCGACACGTGAATCTCTCCAAAAACTCTCTGCAAGCACTCACAAGTTCGTAATCCTCTCTGAATGCTAATCTCTGCCAAAGTTTTTATTTAAGACTGATTAAACCTTAATTATAAATCTTAAGTTCGAACTTGGCCCAGACAAGTTCGTGAAGGCCCAAGCCCCCGAACTTGTCCATCAATAAGTTCGAACCAGACCCTTTGAACTTATTCTAGAACTTGTCTTTGAACTTGTTCTAGAACTTATGTTTGAACTTACCTTTGAACTTATGTTTGAACTTATCTTTGAACTTATGTTTGAACTTCAATCACAAACAAGATCAAACATATATAACCAATATCAAACATATGTATTAACTGGTCATTACAAAGCCTGAACCATTACAAAAGAACTATCAATATTTAGACTGCTATCGTCACACAGGATGCACTAACAAAGACCGAAATGGTTTGTCGCTTCTGTCCAAACAAAAACAAATATAAAATTCAAAAATGATGAATCATTTCAATTTTTCAAGCGAAATGATTAACTAAACTGAAAAAAAACAATCAAATCTAATTTTAAGTGTTTTCAATGGAAAAAATGAATAACCAATCCGATCTTTAATTTAACCAAAGGTAATAAACAAACAATCTAATTTTTAATGTTTTTAGCAGAAAAAACGATTAACAATTCCGATTTGCAGTTTAACGAAACGAAAAATGACGAACCAATTTAATTCGAAATGTTTTCATTCAAAAAAATGGTATGTGTGTGTACCATAAAAAAATACAATAAAGTATAAAATTATGCAAAACGAAACTATATATATATATATATATATATATATATATATATATATATATATATATATACACACACACACACAGATAAAATAAGGTTCCCCTGCGTATGAAGCAAAATCGCGCGTATCTAATGTACCCCACATATGCAAGGGTATTTTCGTAATTACAACGACCATACACTTAACTTAATTGACCATTCACAACACTTATGTGATCATTCACATCACTTATTGATCATTCACGAGAATTATTTAAATATTTATAATTCTTCTACACTTATTTGATCATTCACAACACTTATTTGACCATTCATAATTCTTCAACACTTATTTGATCATTCACAACACTTATTTGATCATTCACAAGAATTATTTGATCATTCACAATGTTTATTTGATCATTCACAACACTTATATGATCATTCACATGAAATATTCCACCATTTACGGTATTTGTTTCATCATTCACAATAATTATTTGACTATTTACAATTCTTCTACACTTATTTGACCATTTACAATTTTTATTTGATCATTCACAACACTTATTTTATCATTCACAAGAATTATTTGATCATTCACAAT
This sequence comes from Centrapalus pauciflorus, assembly GCA_020465985.1. NCBI lineage: Eukaryota > Viridiplantae > Streptophyta > Magnoliopsida > Asterales > Asteraceae > Centrapalus > Centrapalus pauciflorus. Next base: position 339,032 of record JAANYP010005513.1, on the reverse strand, counting down.
ATTTATTTGATCATTCACAATACTTATTTGATCATAAGAATAATTTGACCATTCACAACGCTTATTTGATCAATTAAGTGTTATGAATAATCATCTTAAGTATTATGAATGGTCAAATAGTTCATGTAAATGATTGAATAAGTGTAGTGAATGATCAAATAAATATTGTGAATGGTCAAATAGTTCTTGTGAATGATCAAATAAATGTTGTGTGAATGATCAAATGAGCGTAGAAGAAGTGTAAATAGTCAAATAATTCTTGTGAATGATCAAATAAGTGTTGTGAATGACCAAATAAGTGTGGAAGAAGTGTGAATGGTAAAATAATTCTTGTGAATAATCAAATAATTGTAAAAGAAATGTAAATAGTTAAATAATTATTGTGAATTGTGAATAATCAAATAAATATTGTGAATGTTCAACTAATTATTGTGAATGATAAAATAAGTGTTGTGGATGATCAAATAACTACTGTGAATGGTAAAATAATTCTTGTGAATGATCAAATAAGTGTTGAAGAATTGTGAAAAGTCAAATAAGTGTTGTAGATGATCAAATAAGTGTTGTGAATGATCAAATAAGTGTACAAAAACTGTAAATATTTAAATAATTTTTGTGAATGATCTATATGTGGTGTGAATGATCAAATAAGTGTTGTGAATAATCAATTAAGTAATGTGAATGATCAATTAATGAATGTGAATGATCATTTTATAAGTGTTATGAATGGTCGTTGTAATTGCGAAAATACTCTTACAGCTAAAAAATGAGGGATGCGCATAAAATTTTCAACTTTTGGTCACTGCCCTTGTTTCTTTTTAATCACGTGGCTTTGAAAGTGTACCTTTGGTACACTCAATTTCTCTCTCTCTCTCTCTCTCTCTCTCTCTCTCTATATATATATATATATATATATATATATATATATATATATATATATATATATATATACACATATATATAGGGGTGAGTTCAATGGAAAACCACTATGCACCTAAAAACTATGGAAACCTACGCATACCGTCCGATTGGGTGCATTTCATGAAAAACGCGGTGGCATGATCGTAAATAAGGTGATGCATCACGCAGGATTTTGATGCATCACTTGGGAAATTTGATGCATCACGCGGGATTTTGATGCATCACGCGGGGAATTTGATGCATTTGTGGTGGTGCAGTGCGGTTTTCACAAGTTTTCAGGTGCATGGTGGTTTTCCATTGAACCTCCCTCTATATACCTCCATATATATATATATATATATATATATATATATATATATATATATATATATATATATATATATATATATATATATATATATATATATATATATATATATATATATATATATATATATATATGTATATATATATATATATATATGTATATATATATATATATACTTTTATTATATTTTTATATTTGTTTGTTTTATTAAAAAAAGAGTTGTTAATAATTTTAAATTAAAAGGGTCAAAAGTATATATATAAACAAGGGCAAAATGAATATTTTAGTTAAAGTTAATGTATAAGGGACCAACCTTGAAAGCAAACATTCATGATAAAGACACATTTTGCAAAATAAAAGTTTAGGAACCAAATCTAAAATTTGATACAAACCACAATGACTATTTTTGTAATTAACTCTATTTTTAATGTATTAAATAATTATTAGACATCTTACAACAAATGTCAAATCTACTCCGTAAAAGAATGTAGACATAGTTTAAACCTTTATATTTTAAGATCGCAGAAAAATGAAAATTATATTTGTTTTACTAAAAGCAAAAATATATAATTATATAACTGATCAAAAGTCAAATTATGAATCAAAAAAGGGGTGGGAGAGAAAAACATTGCTAGGGGGACATAATTCAAATTCAGCTTTGTGTTTTATCTAATTAGAATTGATAGATATAAAGGCTTGTACCATTGCCAGCGACATTTTTAGTATTGTTCTATACTTTACTTCCAAATGTTTCACCAATTTTAAAAACTAAAAATTTATCAAATTATTTATAAGCTTTCTTAATTAAAGTTAATTAAGTTATCAAATTATTTATAAGCTTTCTAATTAAAGTAAATTAAGTTAATCAAGTTATTTATAAGCTTTCTTAATTAAAATAAATTTAAGTAAATTACTAAAATGGTCCCTGTGGTTTGTTCAAAATTATGGAAACGGTCTCTCAACTTCCAAAGTTACAGTGACGGTCTCTCAAACCACTTTTTACTTGCAGAATTGGTCTTTCTATTTCAAAAAATTTAAAAAATGATGATTTTGCCCTTTTTTCAATTACAAGTTTGGTAATTTCAATTTTGATCCATTTTCTAAAATTTTTCATTTTTAGTTTAAAATTTGAAATATTAATTTAATAAATTATGATTTGATTCATTATTAACTATATTATTATTATTATTCTCATTATTATTATTTTATTATTATTATTATTATTATTATTATTTATACCTATTTATTTTGTAAAATAAATCTATATTTCTTTACTAAAAATTATTTTTATATGTGTACTTAATTAGTTAAGTTATGCATCTTTTTATGTATTCAATTTATTTATTAAAGTTTATTTATTTATATTTTATTGTTCAAACTTTTTGTTAATTTTATTATTCATACTTTTCCATCAAACTATTTCATTACTTTAATAAATTTTGAATTTGTGTAAATTTTGATTTAAATTTACTAATTCATTACGTTTTGATAAGTTTACAGATATTTTGTTACGCTGATATGTTTTATTTAAATTTATTATTTTATTTGTTTGGATTTAAATATTTTGTTATGCCAGTACGTTTGGATTTAACTTTATTATTTAATTTGTTTGGTTTTAAAAAAATGCCTTAAAAGTTATAAACTTACTAATATATATTGAAAATAAATAGATTTAAATCTTATCTATTTATTAATATTTAAAGATGTAAGAAAAATAATATATTGTATTTATTTTTTGTATTTATTAACCTTTATAGATATTAGAAATAATGAATTATATTTATCTTTTAGTTTATTTTATTTAAAATAATATATTTAGTTATGTTAATACGAATTGATTTAAATTTAGCATTTTATTTTTTAATCTTAATATTTTGTTATGCCAATACGTTTTGATTTCAATATAGTATTTTAATTTTGATTTATAAGTTTATACATTGTTATGTTTTATTCATTTTCACTTGAATATTTTAATTTTCACTTAAGTATTAACGTAGCAAAATTTTAAATCAAAGCAAATAAGATAATAAATTGAAAGTGAAACGTAATGGCATAACAAAATATTTAAATCCAAACAAATAAAATAATAAATTTAAATAAAAACATATTAGCATAACAAAATATTTAAACCAAAAATAATAAATTAGCAAACTTAAATCAAAACGTAATGAATTAGCAAATTTAAATCAAAATTTACAAAATTCAAAATTTATTAAAGTAATGAAATAGTTTAATGGAATAGTGTAAATAATAAAATTATACAAATAGTTTAACCAATAAAGTATAAATAAATAAAACTTTAATAAATAAATTGAATACATAAAAAGATACACTTAACTGATTAAGTATATAAATTAAATAATATTTGGTAAAGAAATATAGAATTATTTTACAAAATAAATAGGTATAATAAAGACAATGATAATGATAATGATAATGATAATAATTATAATAATAATAATAATAATAATAATAATAATAATAATAATAATAATAATAATGAGAATGAGAATAATAATAATAATATAATTAATAATGAATCAAACCATAATTTATTAAATTAATATTTCAAATTTAAAACCAAAAACCAAAAATTAAGAAAATGGACCAAAATTGAAATTACCTAACTTGTAGTTGAATTAAGGGCAAAATCGACATTTTTAAAAATTTTAGAAAGAGAAGGACCAATTCTGCATGTAAAAAGTGGTTAGAGGGACCGCCACTGCAACTTTAAAAGTTGAGGGACCGTTTCCATAATTTTGAACAAAACACATGGACCATTTCTGTAATTTACTCAATAAATTTATTGTCTAAAACTTATGTCAAAGTTTTATAAAAAAACATAACTTGTAGTACCTAATAAGCATTGATTGGCAAATACCTTAGTCTTTGATATTTATTTAATTAAATAAATTAAGTGTCCAAACGCAACTCAAGTCTTTAATACGTGTATGTTAACTATTATTATTTTGATACCTTGACACCATAAATTATAGTTTTAAAAGTATTTTTCTTTTTCTATCAATGAACACGGTAATACTGTGCCACTAAAGAAAAAAAATACATATGTTATGTGGTAGTGAGGTTTATCCATATCGATTTTGCTCTTGCACCGAAGGTCGGTATATATCAACTAAAAGAAAATTGAGTGATTAAAACGTACCAAAATTATATTTAACAAAACTAAAACAAATAACTAGATGATTGTCATAGAATGACAATAACATACTATAAAAATGATTTAAAAAATTGGTGAGGAACGATGAAGGCCCTAAATGAACTAAATCGAATACTTCAAAATTTTAAAATCGAGAACCAAACAATATCATACTAAGTTCTGTTAGATCCAGATTCGATATACTTTTACACAATTTTAATAACCATTCATACTTGGAAATTAAATTGTTAATGGAATTCATTGTACAATAATTTGTTTGTTAAGGGACATGCTTTTGCATTTTTTTTTGTTGGGGGGGGGGGGGGGGGGGGGGGGGGGGGCGGCGTGGGGGGGGGGGGGGGGGTGTCATATCGTATAGAGTTTCTAATGTTGCATATCCAAACAAAATCTTTGGGTGGAGAACGTGGGGCCATCACATATGCATGCTGGCTAGCTTTTTGGAAGGAAATTCAATCATCAATATGTTTCTTGTGGGGTTTCTTTGTCTCTTTGATCAATTTCAAAACTTTGACCACTATTCGGATTATTTGGGAATTGGGATTTTATATATATTTAACCGAATTAGTACGGGTGTGGACTTTGGACATCTTTTAATTAACCGAGTTTATTTGGTATTTGATATAATTGGACATTTGGTATTGTGGTTTCAAATTATGATTGCTAAAAACGCATATAAAAAATGTTTATTAGGATTGCATTTGCCTTTTAAGAAAATATATAAGTGAGGTTGGTTAAAAATTAGGTTTTTTTTTGTTGTATTTTGTAGCAAATAAGTGATTTTATGAGAGTGCAAACTACAAAGTAGAACACTTTTTTGATCTTTTGATGTTTTCATATCATTAGAGTTAGAAAATCCTCCAATCAGAATTATGGCAAAATTAAATATTGTATTGCTTAATTGCCTTTTATAAAAGGTTTATTTGACCTTTTGATGTTTAATCTCTCCATGTTATTTTTTATTAATAATACTAGTTTATTGATCCATGTAATACATGAATATGTTTAATATATAAATAATTGTATCTTTAATCTTCTATAAATTTAATACATTACTATATAAATAATAAATGTTGATATTAAACTGACACAAAAGGTTATACAAAATATGAAGTTAGTTTTATTGTATTAATTATAATAAATAAATAATCAAGATGAAAACATATTTAATTGGGGTTATATGACATATTAAAAAATTATTGAGTTAAAGGTATACAAAATAAATCAGTTAAATCATAAAAGAATATGAAATTATTAACTCATTTAATCATATTAACTTCATTAATAGGAGTTAATTAAATTATAATTAATTCTAATTTTTAAAATTTATAAATTATAAGAGTAAATTGGAAGAATTAAATTAGGGGGCGTTTGGTTCGCAGATTTCTTGGGATTCTCTGGGATTTGCATTTAAAATCATGTGTTTGGTTCGCAGATTTCAGTAAGGATTTGAAATCCCAAGATTTCTGAAATCCCTTCCTTATTTGTTATTTAAAAACTCAGCCTCCCCTCTAGGTTTGTAATCTCAGTTACCTTGCATTTTTCAGATTAACAAATTTTTCATAAAAGATAATGTAGATTCTTTGACAAAATCCTGACAAATGTCAATGCTGCATAATGCAAATCCTTTGACAAAATGCAAATCTCAAAGAAAAAAAATCTGCGAACCAAACACCCCCTTAGAAAATTTAAGCAGAAAAATAAAAAAATGGTAGATGAGGTTATGACATGTGACATCATATGTTCTCATTTATTAATATATAAAGATTTTCAAATTAAGTTTTTAAAAAAATAAATTTTTTTTTTACTTATGATAACCCATTTTTTATGTATAAATTCAAACAACACTTTAACAAACAAAACAATTATTCTGATTAAGGTGATATTCTTTTACATAAGTGATAAGTAGCTGAAAGCTGATTGCAGTGATGATTGTAAGTGATTGGTGCTGATTACTGATTACTGAATTAATAAGTCTGTTCTTTTGCATGCTGCATCTGTGTTAAAATTTTTAATTTTTAAAATATCAGTTCAAATTATTAATTTTGCATGTTGTACATCAATTATATGCGTAAACTATAATGTAAACATTGCAAAAAAGACATTCTAGATTAAAAATTCATAATAGTCAACTACGTCATCCACTTCGAAAATGGACAACTACATGTAAAGATCATATACTTCAAAAATCACAAAGTCAAGCATCTGCATGGATCAAGTCAAAATTCGATAATAAATGTTCATAGTTTTCCAACTATTTCATCACGCAATGCAATCATATATAATTGATCCGCCGCACTCGATTGAACATCTTCAGCATATTCATCATCTTCACTATCTACTTCTTCATCCCCATTGTTAGTAATAATTTCAGCTCAATCATATTGAGAAAACAATTGATCACTTAAACCTTCTTTCCTTATAAAGTTATGAATTGCAAAACACGCGATTGTCACATTTATTTGTATAACCAACTCAAAGGGCGTCATTCTTTTCAGAATCGGGAACCTTGCTTTCAAGACACTAAACGATCGTCCAATAACGTTTCTAAGTTTCGCATGTGCATGATTGAACTTTTCTTTAGGAGTTGTTGCATTTCTTCGATTATAATTTCCGAGCCAATATCTAACATTTCGAAATGGTGCCATAAATCCCTGGGTGTGTTTGTATGCAGCATCACACAAATAATATTTACCTAAAAGCAAAAAATAAAAAAGAGTTTAGAACATATAGCATATATGTGTGTGTCGTGTGAAAGTTAAATATACCTGAAGGAGTAATTGGAAATTGAACTTGTGGTGTAGCTAAAGCTTGGGATAATATATGTGCATCATGTGCTGTCCCTTCCCATCCAGCCACGATAAAAGTAAAAATCATATTAAAGTCACAAATTTCTAGCATATTTTGGTAACATTCACCCATTCCTCTTGCTCTATATACGTTTTGTTGTTCAGCAGTGACACTAGCATGAATCAAAGTCCCATCAAGGGCACCAACTGCTCCCTGTAAAATTAGAAACGATCAAATAAATTTGAAATAATGTATGATACTATTTACAATTTGTTATTTACCTTGAAAGTTCATCGTACCCTTCTGTTACGATCCGGAATGTCTGAATTTGGATTAAAGATGTCGGTACTATTATTTCCTTTGCAAAATGCATCATTGCATTCAAAACTTCATTGAAACACCGATGAATATTTGAAAGAGAACGTTCAAATCTACGCTTTATGACCCTAAAATGTTGGTTGTGACACAACATCATCAAAAACATTGCCATTTTTTCTTCAACCGATACATACTTTCTATCTTTCAACCAACTTCGAATTTTAAAATGGGTGCATAACGAGCAAACGATTCACTTGACATGCGCAACAACTCAATACATTGTAAATTATTTCGTGATAGCTCCAAAGTATATCTAGATCCAGACAATGCCGATGTATTATCTCTCATTCGCTTCTTGGATCTTGACCGGAATTGTCGAAGATACAAGTATATAATGAGTATGAGCGCAATTTTTTGATTAGTATCCATGTTCAACCTGCTTATACCATCATTATAACATATAAATAAACCATTCACAAACATGATCCAATAAACCATTCACAAACATGATCCAAATAGGTCTTATATCATAACACATGGCAGTAACCGAAAACCGATACAAGTGGGTTGGGATCTCTTCGAACCTGACTAGTTTAAGCAAGTACGGGACAAGATTCACGATTATCCATTCTGATTACCCATTTAAACGTTTGATTAATTTTACATCATAATAATTATTTTATATACATTTTTAGATTTTGTGTGTGTGACACATACATACGTAGAGATTTAGGTTCAAGTGAGTACCATTTATTATGCAGTGCACCAGAAAGTACCACTCTTAAAAATAATTTTTTTTGAAATTCTTTTTATAAACATGTTTTAATTAAAATTACAAAGATAATATATAAATTTCACGCATATTCCCACATTCTAAGTGTATGCAATCATGCATCATATAAATGTACGTTCACATACATGTAATTTTATGTAAGTGTACGATCATATCATTTTTAAGGAGTTAGAAGATGTGAATATATGTAAAATTTACATATCATCTTTTTAATGTTAATTAAACATGTTTATGAAAATACAATTTTAAAAAAGTTTTTTTATATTATACCTTCTGGCGCGTTGTATAATGAGTGATAATCTATTGAATCATATCTGTAAGGTCACCTCTAGCACGGATCTGATCTTGACGCGACACCGTCCAACGAGTGCGGAATCCTCGTTAGTGGTTTAACGGATCGATCACACACGGAAACCAGAGACGAACACTATGATAGCCGATACGACGAACGACCCGACACATGTATTTCTCCGAAAGACTCTCTGAAATCACTCTAGCTCACACGTTGATTCAACGCTTTTCGGATATATATTTGCGTCACTTTTATCCCTAGTTTTTCCAGTTTTATTTAAAACACATTTATATCGCATCTATTTACGCTATATTCATGTTTATAGGTTACTTGAAGCCGTTGCTGCCCATTTCAGAGAATCTTCCCTCTTCCACACAACAAGAAAGAAGAGAGCTAAACGTTATGTCCAGTACCCGAGCAATAGGATCATCGCGGCGCGACCTTCACCATGTCGCGTCGTGAATAATTTTGGCATTCCTCATGACTCAAAATAGTAGGATCATCGCGGCGCTACAAGAGAACCTTCGTGGCGCGACCTTCAGCAGCAGCTTCTGACCTGTTCGTACAGCAGTCAGTAGCAACGCGACCTTTTGAATGGTAGCGGCGCGACCAGGCTTGAATCTGATGCTATTTAAGCATCTTTTTCTCTGAAATTAAAGGGTCTTATCACTTGCCTAGGGTTTGGGTTTGGAGGCTACGACTTTTACTCTGCAAATAGCACGTGAAACTTGAAGAGTTGATGCAAGTGGAGTTGATTTGAAAATCATTTGGGGAGTTTTCTTTGTAACCATTGTTTATTTACATGAACCTCTCTTCTACTTGTGTTTTTAGTTCATTCTCTATGGCTAGTGAGTAGTTTTCTTTGTAATCATTCGGGTTTGTCAACCCCCAAACGTTAGATGCACATTTGTTAGCAAGTTTTTAGGTGTTTATCATTTCGATTTCTTGTTAGACTTATCTCTTGATGGATATTTAAATTACATGTTTTATTTGGTGATTAATGAGTTGTTTATGCGCGAAAGCTAAAATTAATTTGTTAGTCATTCTTTACGAATTTGTCTATGGATTTGTTTGGCCTTGAGCTAGAAATAGTGAAAGGATTTATTTCATGTATTTTATATTCTATCAACGAGAATATTTTGTTTGGATGAAAATCTAGCATTATATGTGTATTTGAGAAAGTAGATTCACCTTTCAAGAAATCGATTTGCATGAATATTATATTTGTGTAATTAATCGGTTAGTTTATTAGGAGAATTCCGACTATCTAATCTTTTAATTTAAAAGCAAGCAAGTCGAAAGAGGAGTTTGTAACACTTGATTATATTTTCTTAACCTTTAACCATGTTATGCTTACTTTCTAGTAATCTAATGTGCGGCCGGGGGGGGGGGGGGGGGGGGAGTAAACTTGAATGATTACCTTTTATTCTCTGATTTTAAACATTTGCAATCGTTTAATCTTAGTGCATTGTTTTATATTCAAGTAGCATTTAGTGAAATAGTTTTTAATTGAGTAATAGTTTCTAAATTTGGTATTTCGTTTTCCCAAAAATCAAATCATTTTCATTTAGGCTAATTATTGACAACGAGATTATTATGATCATTCTACACTGTGTCCTCGAGATTGATAACTCGGTTCTTGCCATTTATATGCTAGTAAACGATAGGTACACTTGCCTAATTGTCTATTAGTTCTTATTTTTGGTATATAACCATTAAGACATCACACGTGCACTAATACAAGCTCTGATCGCTAATTTCTTCAAAAAGTTACTTAATGAAACAGATTAACACTTAATTATATCAGTTAAGTTCGAATTTAACTTATCAAGTTCGTTTAGACCCAAGCCCACGAACTTGTCCAATGACCTTCGAACTTAGTTCCACTAAGTTCGAATCCTAGCCTTTGAACTTATTCTAGAACTTATCTTTGAACTTATCTTAGAAATTATCATGCAAATGTAAACATCATACACAATCATGCTCTAACATATATAACTTGTATTTGCAAAGCCTGATCTATTACAAAGACTATCTATTACATACCTAGACTGCTATCGTCACACAGGGTGTACCAACAATATCCTATACGTATATATACGTGTATATATACATAAATGTATACACAGGGGCGGATCCAAGAATTTTTGTTATCAGTGTCACTTTTTTAAACTAAGTATAAACTTATATTTTCGAAATATTTTCTAAGATGGATCGGGTCACCGAAACGGATTGTCACCACAAAATTAACAAATAACAAGATTTTTCTAATTAAAAAATACATAGCACAATACTATTAAAATCTAAAAGCAATTAGATTGGATGATTGGTTATTGCTGGAACATTCAGATGATGATCGAAACTCTCTTTTCAAAAATTTATCCATTAACCTAATTTTTTTAAGAATTTACAAATAAGTTTAACAATTGATCAAATAAATTTAAATAAATAAACATTTAACAAATTTGCACTTTACATTTAATTTGTCCATTAACCCAAAAGGTATTAGACATCCGACCAGAAGGGTGGAGCTGGTGAAGGGATGAAATTGAAACTTGAATTGGGAAGGGATGAATGAAGCGCACACAAGAAGAGAGGGGGCAATTAGGGATTTCAAGGTATGAGCTAATTTTTTTGGGTTATTTTTAAAGTCTTTGGGCTATTGGACTAATACAATAATACTTAATTGACCGATTATTTAAATATTGGGTTTCTTTAAAAAAGAAAAATTTATGTTTAAACCTCAGTAATATTTCAATAAATTTGAGTAATAAAAACAAAAAATATAAATTAAATATGTATATTATAAGTTCATAAATGTTTCGTAGGCGTCACAAAAAATAACTTAGGTGTCACTCGGGTTTTTGATACATACGTACTTCAGTATTTTGAAAATTTATCGGTGTCGAGTGACACCCCTCTTTATATGTTAAATCTGCACCTGTGTATACGTATACATACATATATATACATACACATACACACATACATATCTATGTATAATACACACACACACACACACACACACACACATATATATATATATATATACGTGTGTGTGTGTGTGTGTTTGTGTGTGATATGTTCATATTTATACAATTTTTTGGCATCATTTACCTTGCATTTTGGTCGGTTTTTCTCCCGAAATACGTGAAAAAGATATCTAATTCATTCATTTTTGTGATTCATAGGACAAAAGAAGTTTTATCAACGAAGGAACGAACATCGAGGAAAAATCGACCGAGTTTGAAGCCACGGCGAGTGCCCATTAATTTTCCAAGAAGAAAAGAGTTGAATTTGTGAATTTTGGAGCCTACGACCGTAGAAGGAGAAGCCTACGACCGTAGGAGGCTAGGGCACGGGTTTGACCAAGCCAAAGAGGCCTACGACAGTAGGACTTAAGGTATACGGTCGTAGGCGGCGCAGAATCCCTATAAACAGAGCAGAACTTGATTTCCAGAGCAGTTTTTATGAATTTTTTTAGTGTCTCTTCGCATATTCAAGTAGGGTTAACTTAGATTTAGTTTATTAATCATCCGGGAATGATCTTTGCGTGCATTGAAGCATTCGGTTGGTGGTGATCATTGGTAATCTAGGCATATGAGAGTTCCCGGATTTACAAGGAGAAGACCAAGAAGAGACACGATGCGCAGATTCAGCCTAAAGACTTTAAGGCCGGCGATCAGGTTCTACTTTATAATTCACGCCTAAGGCTGTTCCCAGGTAAGTTAACTTCTCGTTGGACCGGCCTGTTAACTATTGCTGAGGTATTCCCATATGGGACAGTTGAGTTAGTTGGAGTTGATGGAAACTTTAAGGTAAACGGGCATCGGTTGAAGCTATATCACAATCCGGCTGAGTTGAATGTTTGTGAGGCCGATCTTCGGTTGGCCAACTTATCAGCCTGATTATCTGTGGCGAGTCTTGCTTGAGACTCATTCATAATTCAAGCCACTCTTGTATATTGGTGTGATTTCTTATTGCTTTTATTTGCATGTTTTTAGTGTTATTTGTGTGAATTTTGCTAATTTATCTAGTGTGCTTCTCATAATGCTTTCTATAGCTCGTTGCTTGTTTTGATTTCATTTTCATTGCATGTTTCATGATGGAGTTGATAGGTTTTGAGTCAAGTTTGGTGTATGATATTTTCTTTTATTCTGAGTTTTGACTTTTTATTAAGTCAACAACTTTGAATTTGCTTACTCTTTTGTGGTTTCAATATTAGTAGTTTGTGTGTGTCGTTTTCAGCACCTCATTGATGTTTTTCCATAGTTTCATATCTCATGCTAGGCCGAAACTTGAGCTTTGATTATTGTTTTTATTGTCTGATTTTAGTTTCATATGTTTGACTCTTAAGGTCAACTGATTCATCCCTTAGTTCTTTTGTGATGATTTTGGTGTGGTTGAGAGCTGAACGGCATGAAATGCGACTCTGGTTGTTTTAAGAGTCATGTATGAATTATGTGTCACTTAAAGTGTGGGGTGGGGTGTGCTCTAATAGCCATGGGTTAGTTACTTTATGAACTCGATTTTAGGCCTTAATTTTCCATGAGAATAATATCTTTTATTGTTAAATCCTTGTGTTTCTGATCTGTTGTATGTTAATGATTCCTTTATCGCTCTGATTGCATATCATTGGTTTCATTAGTTTCACTCGAGGAGTCAACTTGATATGCTTATTTTTGTTATAAACTTCTCCTTTGCTTGCTTCATTCTGGATAATTGAAGATTTTTCAAGCCTATGTGTGGGGATCTATTGGGGGTGATTTTTGCATATTGGCTAAGTGGGGAACTGATTTTCATTTCTAATGAACTGTTGTTGACTTGCTGTGCCTGCTTGAACTTCCCACGCACCCGCGTATGCGTTTGCACGCAGCTGCGTAAACCCCAACACAGCAGCCACGGACCCGCTTGAACACTATTCTCCCTGCGTGTTCCCCCTTTGCATCTTCCCTCCTGAAAACACCACTCACCGGCGTCCACACACCCACGTGCATCCTACCCCATTTTGAAGCCACGCACCTGCGGCTAAGTTCCACGCAGGTGCGTAGAGCCCTGAAATCGCACCTTCACCCACGCAGGCACGTACCAAATCCACGCAGGGGCGTATACAGACCTAATTCCACGCAGATGCATGACTTAATCTACGCAGGGGCGTAGACTTGTGATTTATATAAACCCGATTCAGCGCCATTTTTAAAGAACGCAGGCCTCCAACATCAAGCACGCACACAACTCTGCACCCCCTCTCTCAGTCTCGAGTTCTTTCAATTTTACCTAGCTTCTTCTCGATTTTAGCTTCAATTTCTCAAAATCCAGGTAAGCTTCTTCCCTTTTCTATCCCTATTTTCGATTTTGGCAAGTTCTAGGGCTCTTATTTGAGGGGCTGGCTGTCGTGAAACACAAAACCACAAACACACACAGTCGCGTTTTTTTTATTTTTGTTATTAATCCATCTCTGGTTCGGGTAAATTCATAATTTACCTCGACACATATATTATAATTTGATTAAATAAAATTTCTAAAATCATGTTCAATATAAAAGTCACACACACACACACACACACACACACACACACACACACACACACACACACACACACACACAACACACACACACACACACACATATATATATATATATATATATATATATATATATATATTATATATGCATGTATATATGATACATGTATAGATACGTGCAACATATACATGTATCATATATACATGGCATGATATATATATATATATATATATATATATATATATATATATATATATATATATATATATATATATATATATATATATATATATATATATGCATACACACACATACACACACATATATATATAGACAACTTGTATGGTTTTAACCTCAAACATATTTTTATGTTTTAACTCTTATTTTCCTTTCTTTTATTATTTTTTTTTTCACATTATCAGGAATTCTATTTTTTTCTAAAATTTCTAGTCTCAAATAGTATATCTCAAATATTAAGATTTTAGCTTGTATTACTGTTCCGAACTTGTTTTTTAACCTCAATCTTATTTTTATCTAACAAACATGGTATATTTTCTAATACGCACCAAATATCACACCAATACTTCATTAATTTAGTTTTGAATTTCTTGAAGAAAATAATATTACGAACCATTAAAAGGATTATAAATATTGATTTTTACATATTTTGAGCTTTAATTCGACATTTTAACAACAATACAAAATTAGTGATGGAACTTAAAAGTTCGTTACCTCAAAGTGATAATCCTTTGAAGATGAACTTGGTGGAATATTCACCACCATAATTTTTTTTCAAAAACTTTCTTGCTCTTGAATCACCATGGAAAATAGGTTTCAAGAAGATGATGTTGGTGATATTTAAAGAGAAGAAGACATGATTAATTTTTTTCTTTGAAAATTGAATAGGAGAGGTCTTTGATTATATTAAAAAGAAAGAATGGTATGGAAGGAAGGTGAGGGAGAGAAGGTCTAGACAATTTTTTTTCTGTTCTTTTTTTTTTTTTTTTTTGGCAACACCAATTATCTCAATACCGGTTAATTCGTAAACTGTCAGTATTTTCATACGATGCTCCGAAAATGAAGTTTTTCGATATTATAGTATGATTTTTAATTCTCCTTTAAAATATAATAATGAATACTCATAATTCGACTTTTATAGAAATTCTATATTTTAGGAATGAATTGAAATATCGGAATTAGATTTTTACCAAAATTTACGAGCATTACAGAATGGCCTCTAAACATTTCTGTTTAGAACCCATGCTACAATGTTTCTTAAAATTCTACCCAGACATGCACATCTATGTGTCAGTTCAACATCAAGGACGAAACGACAACAAGGAGCATGAATTTCATTGCTAAAATTTGCTTCCATATTCTGTTGACTGAAATTTTGTTTTATTTGCAAGGGAAGTTTGCAATTACGCGTTCACGAAGATATGTTTTGTTTTTCACTCTTCTAGTATGCAGAACTTTTAAAGGAGATATTTTTAGTGCATACATGTAGGGGAAGTGGTTTTATTTTAACTTTTTTCTAATAAAAGTTTTTCTTTCGTAGTTAAAGTTTTTATCTAATGTTTTTCTTTTATAAAGTTTTTTTATTTCAAAAGTTTTAAAGTCTTAATGATGCAAAATTGCTTTGGATTATATCTTAATCATCATTAAAGGGAGTAAATATTTTCGTTCCATCAGAGGAGATCAATCTACTCTTTCATGTCAATCAGGATACGTTCATTCAGTCTGATTCACTTATTCTAATTTATACTAACTGATCAGATATCATGATCTCAATTCTCTGAGATTCTTTTTGTTCTCTATGAATTCTCCATATCTAGATCTCATCTCTATATGAATCTTGAATCTCATTCAAATCAGAATCATTCATTCATTCTGATTCTTTCTGATTCATTCACTCGTCTCCATACTCATCTGATTCATTCGATTGAGTTCGCTCTCATATTGCTATAGCAGTTGTTACAAGCATGCTATGTTATCTGCTATAACTGTGATTCAAAGAACTCAAAGTGCTTTATGTTTGATGATATCTGCTTACTCAAATGCACCACATGAGCGTATAGTCATATATATCACTCTTATGGTCTACCCAGAACTGGATGACCTACCCACGGAGTAATCCTTTTAATAGATGAGAGGTAAGGGTAGGGGTGTTCAAAAATATCTGAATACGAGGATCCGATCCGAGAATCCGAAAACACGATGTGAAATTATCCGAAATTTTGGATTCGGATTCGGATTCAGATTTTGTATAATTTCGGATATTCGGATTATCCGAAATCCAATTTTAAAAAAAAAACTTTATACTTTTTAAAACTTTTTGTCCATAAATTATTTGACTAAGAATATATATATTCTTTAATTTTAAATGTATAACGTCACTCTAACATAATTATAACTCATCTACATGTATTTTACTACTTTTTGACACGTTTTTTTTGTTGTTTTAAGTTTAAAAAGTATGATATAATTTCGTTTACGACACAATTACTTTTTTATATATTAAAAGGTATATATATTTGTATTTTGTACATTTGAATTCATTTTATAATTTTAAGTTCAATTAAAAAGTTTAAATTTCGGATAATCCGAAATTTCGGATATCCGAAATTCGGATTATCCGAAAATCGGATACGGATTCGGATAGTAAAATTAATATATCCGATTTTCGGATTATCCGAAATTCGGATAATCCAAAAATGAACACCCCTAGGTAAGGGTCTTTAAAACTAGTTGAAGAGCATCAAACACAATGAGGTGTTGATCGGATCGATTCGAGATAAAATAAAAATGAGAGGGGTATAAAATGAAAGGAGATGAGTGTGTATCAATTCTTGTTGTGCTGAAGAAAGTGAGTCGGAGGGAGCTTTAGTTGAAAAATATATATTGAGAGCTTGAGGGGAGCGAAAGGATTAAAAGAAAATAAAATCTTATCCAAACCTACAAATAGTTGGGTTTCCTATATATGCTATCGAATCTTATTCGTTGAGATTTGGTATTGAAGAAGACGTCATGGACCCAGTGACGTAAGAACTTAACCTCACTAGTTACTCAGTTGCTTCTTAAAAGGCTACTGTTTCATTTCGCACAGAGATATACCATATAATCAAGCAAACTCTCATTTGGAGATAATTGATATTGAAATAGGAAGACATCTGCTCCGGTCTCTGAACTTCATTTGTTTGCACAATGTGTCTAGAGCCTAATTTTTATACATTATTTAGGACACTTATTGAGTCATGTCTGTGTGACGATTAATGCTTGTCTAATGTGACAAAGCCAGAACAACTATAAATGTACTTTATTATAAATATTTCATGACGATTAGTTCAAATTCCTACCAGTGTTAACATCAAGCCAACGCTGAACGTAGGTCATATAGTTCAAAACTATTGTGTTAACAGGAAACCTTAGTGGTCATGATTGTTATTTTCCCTATAATTCTTATTTAATGTCACAGGTTGCAAAGCGTAATGACTATTTGTGATGGTGAAGAGTAGAATTCATATTTTGAGGGGGAGTAAGCATCTTGCCAAGAATATTTGGAAGGTTTACATGATAATCAAGATTCTCTTAATTATCACGAGGGGGAGAAAAAGTCCATTTGTTAAGGGGGAGAATACTAAAGGCTCAAAGAAACCAAGTACTGATTAATTCAGAAGGAGAAAGAAAGTTTCAACCAGATTGAAAGCTCATCTGAAGATAAACATGTGTTCGGTTCAGTTATCAAGGGGGAGAGCAGAGATCTAAAGTGGAAGAGATAAGAGAAAGTCAATGTTTAAAAGTTTAAAAGCTTCAAGTGATTTCAAGACTAAAGCTGAAAGAAGAAATCATTTTACGATCTATCTGAAGCTTGTGTTAAAATGAAGTTATATTCTGGTCCTCAAAGTGATTGAGTTCATTAAAAGATCGATTGAAGATTATTATCAAATCTAAAGATCAATTTCGTTTCAGTTGAAAGTTTTCAATATTGAGAAATCTCCAGAAGTTATTCGAATTGGAAAAAAAAAAATTTTCAGCAAAAGATAGTAGATTGATCGAAATGCAAGTTTACAGATTGGACAGATACTTTGACCAGAGAAAGCTAGTGACAAATCTAAAGCCACGGTCTGAAACGTAATCACAAAGGATGAGATTGTTAGATCTAGAGTTGTAATAGTTTCAGGGGTTAATTTGTAATAGTTGAAACTTAGTTATGTGGATGAAGTATAAAGAATGAAACTTGGATGTAATGAGTCAAATACTTTAATAGTCAACCCATGGTTTAAGCGTGCTAGTTTACGTATGATTCTACTCTTATATATAGTTGTGTTAGGGTTTCAATTAATCACAGTAGGAGTTCAATCATTGTGCAACCTTTTGTAATCATCAACAAAGATATATCTTTCGTATAAAAGGTTTGAACTTTATCTTATTGTTCTTCATATATTCATATTGTTCTTGATGTTCTTGTGATATTCATGCTTGGTGATTGAATGCTTGATAAATCTCGAAATTAAATTACCGACATGATAATTAAACTACATTGCTTAAATGTCACTATTTTTTTTTCTAAAACTAAAATTTTCTATTGGCCTAAAATTTCAAAGTTCAGGGTCAAAATCGATATATGTTCAATTATTTGGCAAAATAGTTAAAATTAATTAACTTGAGGGTTGTTTAGCCGGTAATTATAGGTCTCACACCTATTTCGGCTAGAATACTTTATTTAAACTAATGACCTACAGATTATAAGTAAATTGTTTAGTCCTTTAAATAATTAATCAATTTCTTATTTAAATTTGTAATGATTAAATATATGTCTGTCCATATATTAAAATAATGATTCACTTGAAAGAGTCAAAGTCTAAAATATAGATTTATAAGTTCAATTAGCTTAATTAATGTGCAACCCAAATGGATTTTCCTCAAGGTTCGGAGAAGATGAACATGGTTATGAAGATTCTTACAAAATTCAGACTAAAACTCATCGACAATCTATTTACATCACTAAATCAATATATAAATAGAAGTTTAAGGTTGGTGAGGATACCTCGAAGAATAAAAATGGTGGAAACCAATGATGATGAGTGAAGCTTTTCTTGCTAAACTTTTGACGCGTGCAAAACACACCTCAAGTTTTAATGTCTAAATGAACCCAAAGTATAAATTACACAACTGACACTGTACCAGTCGTGTGCAATAAGCTTCAAGAATCACCCAGGATTTATCGATCTCAGGGAACAGAATAAAGAACAGAGACTTAAAAAATAGTACAAACTAAACCAATATTTAGCTATTTCGAACTTTTTGAGGGAATTAACAACTAGAGGCAATAATTAAAATTAATTAACCGAATAACTAAAGCAAACTAAGTAACACAAGATCAAAAAGTTAAACTAATTTTTTTTCTTTTTCGATTATAAATAAAAACTAATACCGGTAAACACTAATTAAACTTAACTGACGAACGCAACAAGTAATGACAACTATATAATACGAACCAAACTAACAAAAGCAAAATCAAATCGGAACTAACTTAAGCAAGTAAAGATCTATTATAAATTAAAATTTGTGAAACTCTTATATTTCGAAAGTGTTACCGACTTGGAACTAGAAAACTATAATTAAATGGCGATAGATTGAATTGATTGACTAAAAATAAATCGGTAAATAACCAATTATAAATTCAATTAAACACGGATTTTGGTTTAATTTACCGATTAATTAATTACTTCAAGTTAAAATATTTTATCTTTGTAACCATGTGATGAAAAAAAAGCAACTCGTTAAAACTCCAATATTAACTAATAAATCTTATAATCGCAACACAATGCCTAAAGATAATCGATTAATACCGAAATCCAACAAATTAACTTCGATACTTTAAAATCAAACTTTACGATTTATCAACCCTATTATCGCAACACAATGCATAAGAATTAACAAACGCATAACATTCTAGATTAACAATCAACTATCAAATAATTATCGCAATACAATGTCTAGAAGAGATAATTGACTATTAATTTTTCATTCAAAGCATTGAACCTTTTGAAAACGCAGATTTGATTAATACTTTATTTCGCAAAATAATGCTAAAAGATTAATAAAAATATTATTTTTAACAAGAAAACATGAAATAATCAAGAATCCGACAAATATAAACCAAAACCCATCAATCAATCCAATAATATACCAATTAATACATAGAATTCGTTATCCCAAGCGGGTAAACAAGAAAACTACTCACTGTTCATATTAAAACCCGAAATTAAACTCAAACAACTATCAAACATGACGAACAGGAAGTAAGGAACAAGTGTACCAAATTCGTAGCTATTCGTGCGAAATCAAACTCCAAAACTCAAGCCGAATGCTTTCAAAATTCAAGAATACCAAAACTCTCCAATAATTTACGATTAACTACTTGAAAAGCGAAAAAAAAACATAAGTAAAATCGGCGAAAATTCATCTAAATCGAGTCTGCCTTCGACTGCTGCAAGTTAGGGTTTTTAAAAACGAATTCTGGTGGGCTGGGCCACGCACGCAGGTGCGTAGGGTAAGTCACGCGGGTGCATGGCTTTCTATGCCTGGACTTGGCCACGCGGGTGCGTGGGATGTCACGCGGATGCGTAGACGCTTTGACTGGACCAATCTGACTCAACCACCACACGGGTGCGTATGATAAGTCACACGGGTGTGTGGCTTGCTCTGATTGAACTTAGCCACACGGGTGCGTGGAGTGTTCTACGCGGGCGCGTGGCATCAATCTTCGCCAAGCTTTGCTTTCGATCAAGGAAGATGGCTGGATTATAAAATCTTGTTACTTTAGCCTCGATTTCTGTTCCAATATCAATTTAACAGCTTCTGACCTTCGAATCACAAATATTAATAAAATCAGTATCTTTTTCACGCATTTCGGTTTGAGAACCACGCAATATGAAAGGAAAATGATACGAGAAATATGTATATATATGCGCATATCAAAAACCCCACACTTGAGCTTTGCTTGTCCCCAAGCAAACTGCAACATAAATGTCTTTAACCAAGGCCTCATCCCAAAACAAACTCTCTGGAAACGATATATAGACTCTTAAGTATTAAAGATCCATAAACTATGAATTTGAAGCCAAAGCAAGAAACAATGAGACCACAAGATGCAAAAAGAATAGAATTGCAATGTCAACAACCTCCCACCTCATTACATGACTTAGCACCTCAGAGTTTTCACTCATCACTCATGTGTATGGTTCGTGCATTTTCACAAATTTCGCTCAATGCCAGACATGTTAAAAGAATATGAGCATATGCTTGAGAGTAATCACACCGCCATCAATTAATGTTTGAAAATAGAGCACGTAAAGGTCTTAATAGGTTGTAACGAGGCTAGGCTAAGGGCATGGGTAATATATGGCCAAAGTGGGCTAAAAGAATGGGATCCAAGATCATGCAGCAAGCAATAGAAGCGAGTAACCAACATGAGACCAAATATATCACTGAGAAAATTACCCAAATAAACTGGCTTGATTTATCACATCTAACAGCAGCTTAGAAGGACAAAAATCGTTTCATTTTCTTATTCTAATACCTTCTCTTTTCTTTTTCTACTTTTTTATTTTCTTTTATTTTCTCTCTTTTTATCTCTTTTTTCTTCTTCTTTTTTTATATAGCGCTGAATTTCCAAACATCGACTATATGCAATCTATACCAAAAAAAGAATTATCTTAATTAACCACACTAGCATTGTCGCGGTACAACACTAGATAAGTCAGGAAGAACACAAAAGCAAAGTATTACACATGACTCAAATGCTATCAAAACAAAGCATAATCATCAGGGCTCATAGAGGATAAACAAACGAATGATCCCACATAAATCCCTAAAGCTTGCTACTGAATCACGATCCCAATTCCGGTTAAACGAAAGACAAAAGGATTATTTGGCTGGTAGTGTGGGTTGTCACCGAAATGAAAGGCCAAGGCTCAAAAGGGGGAATCTAAGGGAAATAATGCCGGTAAGGGTGTCCTTGGGGAAGGGCTATCCTAACTGTGTCTTTATATAAGTGCTAGATTCTCAAACGATGTGATCTTGGCATGCATTTAACAAACAAGTCTACCCTAATCCAGATAACACCGACAAATTCACACCAAAAGAAATAATGAGCATTAAATATGAATGCTAGATAGGCTCAAATTCTCACGAAACGAATGTACAGGGTTGTTTGTGCTTAATCATGTAATTTTAGTCAAGAAGCGTGACATGCACATCAAACATCCTGTTACCACAAAAAGCTCAAAGTCACTTGCTCAGCTTTGCATTCATAGAAAATAGAACAATACTACAAAAGAGTCCAACATGCAAAAATAGAGAATAAGTTTTAAAAATCGGCCCAATTATAGACAAAAATGCCGTGACTTCTACTTAAGTACATGCAAAGCTCCAAAACAACATTTCATACCCTCACCCCACACTTACAGTTGACAGTGTCCTCACAGTCATAAACATTTCAACTCAAACGGGAATAAGAAAATAAGAACAAGAAAAACTCCCCTGATTTCGAAGCAATCATCAAGCGGATGTGGACGATGAAGCTAAACTTACTGCCAACAAGCATCTCTACCATGGTCCAACCTTAATCAAAAGCAAGCATAAGGAACAACCAGATATCAGCCATATTAAAGTAACAATAAGTGAAATAACTGTACATCAATTAATAAAGTAAAGTATTAAATACAAATGATAAACTAAAACCAAAAGAAAATAAATTAAACATCTTGAACACCATGGGCTAGGAACGCTGGACACGGCGACGAGAATATGTGTTTGTGATAATAGAGGCCCTCGGCTTTGAGATACGTGAGGCATCCAAGACGCGCACAGATGGTCTGGCATCAAAGATCGTAGCAGAGGAAGCAGGATTGGTCTCAGATAGACCCACATCAGCTGGAATAGGTGAATGGTAAAGTGGTGTAGGTGGTGGTGATGAGTGAGGTGATTGGTGCGGGGATGGCGATGGCTGCTACTCCTGACCCACATGGGTATCAGACTATGTCGGGTCCTCAGAGGGAGTAGAAGAAGTGGGAATAAGGGAGTAAGGCTGGGGCCGTAACGATGGTAATCCAGCAGCTGCTAATAGTGAGTTTATAGCCCGATATGTGTGAAGAATAGCAGTGAGGGCGGCATAATGAGCTACTGGATCTGTTGACGGAACTCTAAAATGTAAGGCTGGAGGAATCGAAGGAAAGTGAGCGGAGGTGGATGCACGAGAAGGTTCAGGGATATTAGGGCGATGAACAAGGGACGGGGGTTGATCGTGCTGGGGCCTGGGGTGAGGCTGGGGTATGACAAGGTGATTGTGACGATGATCAACTATGCCCATGTTGCGGAGAGTCTGCAACTGAACTTGTATAACGCCATTCTCAAGAACTCTCGTAAGACGTCCCTCTATATCCTGAGTCAAAACGCCCAATCGACGAGCTAAGTGCGTGATATAAGCTCCACCAGTGATGGCACTACTCGTACGAACACCAGAGCAATGACGAAGGAAATATGCTAAGCGATAGGCTATCTGAACAGGTCGCTCCGCTCTAAAAAATAAATGTGTACTCTCCAAATCCTTAATCGATACACTACACGCATCAATTCCGCGCCCACATAATGTTTCCGCTAAAATCCTCCAAAACAACCGATGTAGCGGATCTCTGAATGCTATGCCTTTGGCAGAGTTGGTGTATCTACCAATTGCAAATTCTGCCCAAAAAGAGAGGTGATCAAAATCTGTGGGAGTATCGCGAACAACATCCTCAAACATTAGAGCAGAAGCCTCCTCGTCTGTATATATTCCCATCACCGTAGCAAACTGTCGTAGTGAGAACTCCCTCACAATCCCTCCTAGCCAGAAGCCTATCATGCATGTAGCATCATAATCAGTAACTTTCCCATCAAAACCAATGTGGCTAAAAACTCTAAGCACAACTCCCGATAAACGGGCTCTCGAATAGCCAGAAGTCGCTCAAAAGCCGGAGGGTGGTCCAAATCAGTGGGACCATGCTGCATAATTTGGCATAGGCGATCTGCGATGCTAATAGTGTCCATATCTGCCCAGCTTACAGAAGTCGTAGAAGCGAAACTATTGCCGACCAATTTGCTAAACTCCCTCTGATCGTCATCCCTCACGAAATTTAGCCACTGATCCACATTTGGAGGGCCTGCCACAGCAGGTTCAGACTCCACCTCAGAGATAAACCTCTGGTACAGGAGAGGAAGGAGGTGGCGGGATTCGCCGTGGCCTGTTGCCTCGCATGATCTGATCAAAAGATAACACATTTCAAAGTTAGTTCGAATTAAAAGCGCAAGAAATGTGTATCAAGCAAGTATAGGTATACAAGGAATAAAGGACACAAATAAAGGCTATAATCTAAAAAAAAACTAGGACTATAACTAATAGAATAAAAATAACAACAAAAATAACAATAACAATAAATAAAAGAAAAATGAAAATAAAGAAAAATAAAAGAATGCATCTGGGGACCTAGGCATGAGCATTAAAGATGAACATGATGATTACTAGCTTATCGTGAATCATATCCACACATGAGATGATGACTAACAATGCTAACTAGATGACTGTCAGGTGCAGAGAATCAGATAGGGAGAAACAATTCAGTCAAGTAATGTGTAGCATAAGTGAGCAAACATAACCACAAGTCTCTCTCTTGGACTTATAAGCCAACATATGAATTGCAAGCCAATGAAGTACTTAACGTAGGTGTAAGTAGCAACAGGTGTAGAGTGATATATGCTGACGAATAAACCCCAATACTACAGGTCACAGGCAAAACAACGAATGCCCAGCAAAGTAACAGACTAATACGAACCCAAACCATAAAGGCAGAATTAACTTAACACCCATGATGTAAGATATAACCATAATCAGAACGTGCGAGCATCAAGGGAGAATATATCAAGAATAACCACTCTCATAATCCAAATGTGAAGCTAACGAGCATATATACATCGCGAAAGAATGGCAACTAGATGCACATAATAACATTAACCCTAATTGCCACAAATAACTATCACCCATGCCAAACAGATGAGAAAGAATGCACAGCTTATAGCTCAACAGTATCAACATATAAGTGCCTTACCATTAGTATAACTAACGTGCAACACAAATAAACAATCGAAACGAGTGAATCTGCTTTTGGATCTACGATCCAATGCAAGGCAAGAAAGCTCAACCACTAAACTTCAAACTTCGCACAAAACTCCATTTGAAACTAAATGAATTTATTGAGACGCAACTAATCGGAGGTACTGATAAACATGAAGAGTACCACTGTTGAGTTCGAACTAACCCCACTATCTAACAAGCAAGTAAACAGTCAATGAGTGGCAAAAAAAACCCTCAAAGCTATTCAAATTTAGAGCAAGAAAGTTGAGCCTTTGTGGGCAGGTATAGTATTGCTCATGATCGCATAACAATGCCAAAACAATAATCTTGCAAGCTCACCGGCAAACAACAAGAAACCAACTTAAAAACCAAAATAAAGTCTAGGCTTGACCATTGAAAGTGTGTGCGTGCGACCAGAGAAGGAATCAAGAACCCTAAAGCCTGCAGAACTCGAAAATGGAGATGGTACAGGGAAGAATCATACCTAGAGTAGGGAAATTGATCAAAATCGAGGCGAAACTGGCTATAAAAATAGATTGAAAATGGAGGCTGAGAGAGGCGCGCAGAAGTCTGAAGCGTACGTGGAGTATGTTAGGAAATATTCTAAGTATGTCAAGCTGTTAGTTAGATTTCTCAAGCTGTTAGTAGTATTTCTGTGTAATTACAAAGTTCAAGCTGCTAGTTCAACAAGTTCAAGCTGCTAGTTCAAAAGTTCAAGCTGCCAGAGTTAAAAGTTCAAGCTGCTCAACAGATTAATAACAGAAAGTGCTGAAATTCAGGAAGTGATATATATTTCAATATTTGAAGATCTTCCAAGCATATCTACTACCAGAGAAATCAGAGTTCGTCAAGGAAACAAATCAGAAGGCTATATATGTAGATACACTAGGTCTTTCTATTGTAAGTCTGTACGTGCAAGTTTTGTAATTGTGTGCTTCTTTGTAATTGCTTTCTGATAAGTTTTCCAAGCCTCTAAGGTTGTTAAACCCTAAGAACAATCTGTGTTCTTCGTCTAATCAAACAGATTAGAGGTGATTGTAATTAGTGATTTTGGCAATATAAAGGATTTGATATTGGTTACATTTATCTGTTATTTATTTTGAAAGTTTTCTTAAAACAGTTAAGTGTTATTCCACAAACTTCTTAATTGGACTTTGATTCAAAGGTTATTGGTTTACACTCTGATTTATTAAACAAGTTAATCTTAGGTGATTTTGATCTTGACAAGTGGTATCAGAGCCACAAGTTTTATTTGTTATTCTTTGTTTTCAAAGTCAGAAACTTTCTTTGTTCACACATTATTTTTCTGCAATGGAGTTTGAAAATAGCAGTAGTGGATCTGGGCAAGGACTCAAAGTGCCTATGCTCAAACCCACTGAGTTCGAGATGTGGAAACTCAAGATTCAACAGCACATTCAATTTATTGACTATGCCCTTTGGGAAGCTGTTGAAAATCCTCCTGCAGTTGATCTTGAACTAGATGCTGAGGGCAAACCCAAAAGAACACCTCCAAAAACTGAGATTGAAAGAAAGGCTAGAATGAATGAAGTGAAAGCTCTTACTCTTTTACAAATAGCCATACCTTATGCTTATTAACATCATTTTAAAAAGTTTTATACTGCTCATTCTCTTTGGATTGCCTTAGAGAAAAGTTAGCAATGCTAGCACCAAAAGGAACCATAAGGATCTCTTAAAACAGCAGTATGAAAACTTTTCTGGTGGCAAGAATGAAAACCTTACTCAAATTTTTGATAGGTTTAATAAGCTGATAGGAGAATTGGAGAGTGCTAAAGTCAGTCTTGATCAAGATGAAGTGAACAGAAAATTCCTCAGATCTCTTGGTGAAGAATGGACAGTCTATGCTGCTCAATGGAGAACCAAAGACACTCTAGATGAAATAGAGTTGGATGACCTCTACAACAGCCTGAGAGTGTTTGAATCTGAAATTTAAAATAAAAAGAAAACCTTTTCTTATAATCACAACACTGCTCTACTGTCATCAGCATTAACTGATAAATCAAACTGTTTTGATACTTTTTCAGGTGCTGAGGGTAACTCTTCTGAAGTTCATTATGAAGCATTTGTTGCAAGTGATGGACTTTTTGCTCTTAATGCTGAAGATCTGGAACAAATTCATCCAGATGATTTAGAAGAGATGGACTTAAAGTGGAAACATGCTATGTTGACTATGAGGGCCAAAAGATTTCTAAAAAGGACTGGCAGACCAAACTTTCAAGCCAGACCGGAAGGCAAGCCAGCATTTGATAAATCAAAGGCTGAGTGCTTTAAATGCCACAAACTTGGTGATTTTGCCAGAGAATGCAGATCACAAGGTCAGCAGCTATCAAGACCCCAGCAGACCAGTCAATCATCATCCTCACAAGCCCTTGTCTCTCAAGAAGACAATGTGTTTGACTGGAGTGACCAGACAGAAGAGGAGTTTCAAAATCAAGCTCTTATAGCAGAAACATCAACTGTCACTTCCACTGATTTACCATCTGAGGTAAATGCTAAACTCTGCTCTCAAACATGCAAAAATATGGTGAAAAAGTATAGAGATCATAATGAGAGCATGTGTAAAACTCTAGCTAAGATGGAAGTAAGGAGATATGAGTATATGCAGGCTATAGAGGATCTTGAAAAACAGATCAATGACTATAAGGATAATGAGATTCAGATGGGACATGATAGAACATATCATGAGTGGGAGAAAAAGGAACTGGATGAGAAGATAGAAACACTAAATAAGAAATTAGATGAGGCTGAACAGAAGGTGTTAGAAGCTAACAAGAAAGTAGAAGCTATAAATATAGACTTGGGTAGTTTCAAGCTGGCAAATCAAAAGCTAGAACACCTAATGGATGTCCAATTTAAAGATAGGGTACAATCTCAACTCAATCCCTAGGAAGGTATAGGATATAAAGCTACTCCATCCTCATATAATAACAAATATATTCATCCTATGAGTGAAGTTGCTGATAGGATTGTGAATGAACCATTAGATGAGAAAATGAAAACTGTAGATCCTATCCTTAAAGACAAGCCTGAATCTAAAGAGGAATTGATTCCAAATGAAGGTTGTGAATGTAAAGAAGCTGAGAGTAACTTCAAAACAATGAGTGAACCTATAGGACCTCCCACTTCTAGCTTAATCAAAAGCCACGGTGTGAAAGGAAAAGAGAAGATGAGTGTATGCAATAATGCTCCACATGTTTCTGTACCTTTTAACTGTAACACTGCATCTTCCTCAAAAGCTAATAAAAGAAGTAAGACTGTTCCAATATGCATGTAAGGTCTACCACTACTAGATCTATCTAGACGCGGATCCGTGAACGAGTGCGGAATCCTCGTTAACGGTTAGACGGACAACTCTCAACAACGAAACACGGAGACTATTAGACGCTGAACGAACGACTGACGAACGATCCTACGAACTAATTCTCTCCGAAACGGACCTAAAGCTGATGATAAACTCGAGATCGCCTTAAGCTTAATTCCTCACGAATTCTGCTAAAAGTCTGCTAATGACTCGAGTCTATCCCTAATTATAGACCCTGATTCGAGTCTGATGTGGGCCAAACTCGAATCTGGCCCAAGGCCCATTCGAGTCTGTCCACAATGACATTCTCGAATCTGGGCACCATTCGAATCTAGGGTCACATTCGAATCTATCACAGATTCGAATGTCTTCCCTTATGTAATTCGAATCTAGCCAAAACATTTAAACACTTAAGTGATGAAACTTATGTTTTACTTATGCTTGAGTTAATCTTTGACCTTTATGTTTGAACTTCTTGTAATATGTTACATCAAGTTCAAACACAGAATCAATAACAGACAAACACATATAAACATATATATCAAAACACTTGTTAATTCTCAATACTCAGAATATTACTTAAACCAAAATGCTGATCGATTAGACTGCTATCGTCACACAGGGTGTACCAACAGACTCCCCCTTGACGATAGCTTCTAATTATTTACATCAAATTTAAGTACTAGAGCTATATATACTACTGCCTGCATATAATCCAGCATCTATACAAACTTTAACTACCTTCTGGAACTTCCTGGCTTCAGATCTCCATGGTTCAGTAAAGAAGATAGGCTGATCATGAAGCTTCTTCAGGTCGTCCTTTGATAGGTTTATCAAATGCAGTGGATCATATACCTTCAAAATGACCTGCTCGTCTTGATCCTCCATGATGGCTTCAGCAGTGTCAATCTCGAGGTACCACCACTTCATGTTGCTCAAAATATTCTGTGGCATCGATTTCATTGGCACCTTTTTCAGACATTTGACTGGCTTATAGATCATTCTGGCCCAAGGTCTTCCAGTATGAGGATCTATCCTTGATCCATCCTCGACCCTTTTTCCTGATCTAGGCTTAAGCCTCTCAAATTTTCCTGAACGACCCTCTTTTCTTATTATTCTAGCCATGACTTCAGCGTACGGGTCTTCGCCTATATTAATCAGTTCCTTCCATGCTAGTTCCTTAACCTCAATCTTGGGCAGTGAGTTGAACGCTTTCAGTGTTCGCCTCAAGTATTGAAGGCCATCTCTTCTTTTCAAGATAAATAGTTGCAGTTCTTTGTCAAAGAACCAGCTTATAATCCCTCCAGCAAAATTTCCAGCACTTGGATTTCTCATTTTCTTCTTCATCTTCAACTGATCTTTCTTTTCTTCCTTCTTGAACCAAAGATTTATCAAATCAGCTCTAGATGGCTCTTTCTCGGCCTCTTCAAGTTCTTTGTCCTCAACTGAGGCTACCTTGATGTAGTCAATGTCAATCACATTGTGATTTTGGCCCTCATACAGCTCCGTGACCGGTTGTGAATTTATTATCACCTCATTTACATGATCATCCTCGTCATCTAATATTTCATCGTCTGATTTCCAGTCCACAACCTCCTCTGGAATGAACTCACCATCCTCTAACTCTTCTTCTTCATCATCAAAATCCATAAGCTCTTCCTCAATGTCTTTCAGTGCATCAATCATGTCACTGTCCAAAACCCTTGAGGAACCTGCTTCTCCTCCGGATCCTCCTACTTCTCCTTCTGGACTAGGCTCCCCCTCAGATCGAGCAGTCTGAGCAGCAGAAAGATCTACTGGCTCATTCTGTCTTTTTGGGCTGGGTTCATTGCCTTGATTGTCCGTATCATTATCATCTCTTGACTTCTCAATTTCTTGATCCCGGCAGGATGTCTCCCCCTGAGCCTGAAGATTTTTCATTAACTGCTCAATAAGGGAGCGCATCGATCTTAACTCGGCTGCCTGATCGCAGACGAACGTCTTTAGCTCAACATTCTCGTCTTGGATTTTTCCTACAATCTTCTTCAATTCAGCATTTTCTTTATCTAGATTCGCATTATGTGCCTGAATTTCTCCCATTGCCTGTGTTAGGCTTAGGAGTTGAACATGTTGAAAGTCCACTCGAGATTTGAGCTGCATAAACCGCTGATTTTCAGCATAGGCGGTTGAAGTTGATGGAATGGACTGGACTGGAGAAGGGATGAATGGTGATGGAATATATGGCTCATGTTACTGAGGAGGTGGTGATGGTGGAGCGGTGGCCTGAGGTTGGGATTGGGGAACTTCTGGCTGGCTAGTGGATGCCGAAGAAGACCCTTGCATAAACCTATGACGTTTGGCTCGTTGCCTCGTCACTAGGGGAGCAACTTCCTCTTCTTCAAAGTCTGAATCGTCAGATTCCCTTTCCTCTCTTCTCCTCGATCCTGCTTCATTCACTATCAACCTAGATCCATAGGTTCCGATTTGAATAATGGGATCTGCAGCCACTGATTCAGGAGCTTCAACCTCCAGCTCCTCCATATCATCCGACTCTGATTCTGATGAGGTCAAACCTTTATCTGCCCTCTCTGGCTCATACTCTTCTACATCTCTAAATATGTCTTCTTCTCCTTCTGGTGGACTGAGCAATTCACCAACTAATGCTGCAGCCACTTCTTCGTTTGCATGAGGCCCTGCCTCCCAAATTTCATTAAGCGTCTGACATAGCTGTTCAGTTGCTCTCGGAATATTTGAGGGCCCGGCTTCTTGAACATTTGATGGCCCGGCTTCTGAAACGTCTGGTTGCTGGCTTGTCGAAGGCCTAGATGCCTGAATTTGACTCGCTGCAGGTCTTTGACGGCGTCTTTGAGCTCGCGGCTGCTGTTGTTGTTGACGTTGTTGTGGTTGTTGCTGCGGTTGAAACTCAACTACCCCTGCCCAGTTGGCATCTTCCGGGGCTTGAAACTCTCTATCCACAATTGCTCCGAATAGTGGACGCGCAACAGGAACAGCCAATCTTCCTCGGTGTGAGGAACAATCAGCGAAGATCCTTTTGTCCATGATGTTAACGCTCAGAAAATCATTCGACAGCGGCAAGTTTGGCAAGAAGTGCCTTATCAACATCACAATGAACCTTGGGTACAACAAGAATCTTTCCCTTTCTAGAGCCGTAATCTGATGAACGAACTCCGAGAAAAACATCTGTGAAAAGCTGAATTTCCGATTGTATACCAATGCAATAACCCCAGATTGGATCTTTGACACTATATAATCAAATCCAGCTTTCTTCGGCGCAAAACAGACCATGAATACATGCACCAAGAATCTCCATTGCCCAATCAGGCCACTCTTCATGTACGACGACTTTGCAACATCTAAACTGTATCCCATCCTCAGAAAAGCAGTCTGCCTAATACTTAACGGAAAGTCAATAGGCCCATCCTCTTGTTCCCGAGATCCCAACTGCAGAACCTGACGCAACATGTCTGCAGAAAAGACTAACGGCTGTCCAGCGATTCTAGTTCTTAGAACTGTCGGGGTGACAGTGCAATCAACTTGCAAATGCTCGTAGAACTGCCGTACATATGGAAGAACTATTTGGATGTTATGGTACAGAGCAAATCCAATCCTAGATTCAGCTAGGAAATCCAATATTTGGCGATAACCCTGCGCCTCAGGGATATTATTGTCGGGATTAAGGACCATATTATGCTTCGGCACAAATATCCTGTCTGCCATGTCTGCACAATAAACAAAACCATTAGATTCATTAAAAATCAATAAACTTGTTTAAATTCAAATTTGTTTTAGTTTGTACTTGTTTAAGTACAAAATCTAACACAATTAAATTTCTACAAGTTTAATAAAATTTAAATTAACTAAAGTAAATAAAGTACAGATTCGAAGGAAACAGATTCGAATGTAACAGATTCGAATAAGTCTCTGTTCGAGTCTAATGACAGATTCGAAGTCCCTGGTCTTGACAGATTCGAGAAAAGCCCTATGAACAGATTCGAAACCCGTCGGCCATTATTTCAACAATAACTCAAGATTTTAACCATTTTGAACTTAGCAAATTACATACATTAGTTCAACTAGGTTCTAATCAAGGATTTATGCTTTTAATTTGATTGTTTATCGGCCCAAATTTGGTAATTTTGTAAAAACCCTATTTTGACCCTTAAACCTACAAAATTCGATGATTTTGCCCTAAATGATGTATAAAACTACTCAAATCTTGTACAATCCGGTTGATTTTGTCGTGACACACTTATTTAGCCGATTGTTGGTATTTTACCCCGTTAAACATTCTACATTTCGGAATATCCCTTGGCATTTTTATTTATCAGGAAATTATCTTACGTAACTCAGGCATAGACATACTTTTATGATCAAGGCACACAGGCAAAGATTCTAACTTGTTGGTATTTGCAAACTTTCTTTAAAAGACAAACATCGGACACAGGTCTGTATTTTCATACAACAGAGTGTCTTAGTTCGACTTAAGGTTTAATTTTTTTAAGTTAGCAGACAGCGGTGACAGGTCTGTACTGACGTACAACAAAGCGACATATCTGCTAACCCGAATCTAAACAGAGACAACAGGTCTGTACTTACGTACAACAGAGTTGCATGTTTTCGACTCTCAGTTTTATATGATATTTCTATTCTTTCCATTTTCAGATGTATTTGATGTTGCCATACATCCCCAGACAGTTTGCATACCTCATTTAGACTCAAAGTTTGTATGTCTTGTACATAAAAATTAAGACCGATTGGTCATACATCTAAGTTAGTGACACACTTGACTTTTTCTAGAATATTTTATTAGCCTTGGGATTCCCTATATGTATTATGCCTACCAACACATCAAACTAAATAAGTATAACACTTAGAATTTAGTTGCATTATGTGTGAAAGCCTAAACACTTAGAGTCTGTAACGACTGTGCTAATTGTCGTCACTTTGAACCTATGTATCTAAGACTTAACTCTTTTTCTGATATTCTCTTTTTTTGTATTTTTGTAATTATCTCTCTTTTTTTTCTTTTGTTTTTCATAAGAAAAAGCAGTAAAATAGAAACTTACTAAAATTAGAAACTTACTAAAAATAAAAACTTTCCTAAATTAGCAGACTACTGTAAAGAAAGAAATACTACGACTCTAAAGAAAATAAACTTACTACTACTAAGGCCAAATTACTCTGGGTTGCGCATTCCATTCAGTTGAATTAAATACTCAAACCGTGACTTATCAAACGCTTTGGTAAATAAATCTGCATTATTATCTTCTGTTGCCACTTTTACCAGTTTGATTAAGTTCTTTTCAGCACAATCACGAATAAAATGATGCCTAATGTCTATGTGCTTTGTTTTGTTGTGTTTGACTGGATTATTAGTTATAGCAATAGTAGACTGGTTATCTATCCTAATTGGAGTTTGAGTGTAAGCCAAACCGTAATCCCGCAATTGTTGTTGTATCCACAGAACCTGTGAGCAGCAACTACCAGCAGCAACATACTCGGCCTCGCACGTTGACACGGCTACCGACGTTTGTTTCTTGCATTGCCAGGACACCAGTCTCCCTCCTAGGAACTGACAACCTCCAGTCGTTGATTTGCGCGTCAAGCTGCATCCTCCGTAGTCAGAATCTGTGAACGCCTCCAACTCTAGATCTCCCTCCGCGTGATACCAAAGTCCCAGCTTCGGTTTCGACTTGAGGTATCGTAGAATCCGCTTCACAGCTTTCATATGCATCTCCTTTGGATTCGCTTGAAACCTTGCACAAATACAAACAGCAAACATTATGTCAGGTCTTGAAGCAGTTAAATACATAAGTGACCCAATCATGGCCCGATATAAAGTCGGATCCACATCGGTATCACTTTCAGTACCCGGCCCGAGATTGTGATTCACTTGAATCGGCGTGCTGAAGTGGGCAGTCAACTTAGTTCCTTCCATCCCAAACCGTTCTAATATGTCATAGACATACTTGGTCTGATGGATAAACATGCCTTCCTTCTTCTGGTCAACTTGTAACCCTAAAAAGAAATTTAACTCCCCCATGGCACTCATCTCGAACTTAGACTTCATCACCTTCTCGAAATCTTTGCACATCTGTTCGTCTGATGATCCAAAGATGATATCATCGACGTACACTTGTACCAAGATAAAGTGATCGCCCTTCCTCTTAACAAACAAGGTACTATCTATCCTACCCCTTTCAAAACCGTTCTCTAACAGATGGTTGGATAGAGTCTCATACCATGCCCTAGGTGCCTGATGTAATCCGTATAGAGCCTTATCTAAGCGATATACTCTATCAGGATATTTTGGATCTGTAAATCCGGGCGGTTGTTCTACATACACCAACTCCTTCACTTTCCCATATAGGAAAGCACTCTTAACGTCTAGCTGATATACCTTAAAGCCTTTGAAGGAGGCAAACGCTAGAAACAACCTAATGGCTTCCAGCCTTGCTACTGGTGCAAAAACTTCGTTGTAATCGATTCCCTCCTCTTGGTTGAAACCCTTTACAACTAACCTTGCCTTGTTGCGCGTGACTATACCCCGATCGTCTCTTTTGCACTTAAAAACCCATTTGGTTCCTATTGCTATTTCCCCTCGAGGTAACGGAACTAACTCCCACACTTCTAGTTTCCTAAATTGCGAAAGTTCTTCCTGCATCGCTTCAACCCAAGAGTTGTCCTTAAGTGCCATTTGCACATTTTTAGGCTCTGCTTGCGATATGAAACACGAATATAGACATGTGTGATATGCCTCGGAGTCGTTTATCATCGACAACAACACAGTGTTGTTATTTACACTACTCCGAGTCCTCACACCCTCGTTAGGATTTCTTATGATGCTTTCTATTGGATGGTTCTTGTTAATCCTAGAGGTCTCTATATCATCAACTCTTAGATTATCTCCTAAGTTGGATCCTATTTCACCTAATGGGGGAACAGGCTCAGCTTCTACATTTTCCTCCTCACGGACATTTTCCTCAGAGTTGGAACTCGATGCTTGAGTCTGATTCTCAGTGGTAGGTGCTTCTTGATCAGCAACTTCTGGAGACCCATCTACAGTCGCAGTAGGCTCGGATGTAGATTCGAACGTGGTCCTCGGAAAGATTTGGCCATCGTCGTTCAAATGCAACGCCGCCATGTCCTTTTCGATTGTACCTGCATCATCATCCAAAGGAATGTTAAATGACTCAAATAACTTATCATAGTCAAATATCCATTCCGGACCAGTTTGGGGTTCATGTGTATAACTTGTAACTTCAATATTGTACACAATCTCCACAGTACCATTTGTTTTGTTAAACACCCGTTTGTTTGGTGAGTTCGGCACATAACCTAGGAAGTATCCTTCGTCAGCCTTTTCACCAAACTTCGGTTGATGTTTTGTTCTTAAAATAGTGCATGGTACTCCAAACGGTTCGAATCCAGTTAAGTTAGGTGGCCGTTTATTCAAAATTTCATAGCATGTTTTGTTCAATGATTTGACTGTAAGGACTCGGTTTAAAATATGGCACGAGGTATTCACTGCCTCCCCCCAAAACATGGTAGGAAGCTTTGAATCCGAAAGCATAGTCCTTGCAGCTTCAATCAAAGTTCTATTTTTACGTTCGGCCACCCCATTCTGTTGAGGTTCATATGGTGCACTGAATTGATGCACTATGCCCTTTGATAGGCAATATACACCAATTACAGTGTTTTTAAATTCAGTCCCATTATCACTACGAATATGTTTAACCCTGGTTCCGTAGGAGTTCTCCACTTGGTCTAAGAAACCGATGAGCTTTGTAGCCGTCTCGTCCTTCGTACCTAAAAAGAAAACCCAAGAAAAACGTGAGTAATCGTCAGTGATAACTAAGCAAAACCAACTACCTCCTATACTCCTTTTGTTGATAGGGCCGAAAAGGTCCATATGCAACAGATCGAATGTTGAGGCGATTGAATTCTGCTTCTTGGACTTGTGTGTCTTTTTATGCTGTTTGCCCTTCATGCACGGTAGACACTTGTCTTCAAATTAAAAGCTCTTCATTGGCACACCCTGCACCAGCCCATTCTTCGTTATGTAATTCATCTTCCTTAGGTGCAGGTGAGCCATGCGTCTGTGCCACAGTACGGACTCCGTCTCTGAAGCTTTGGATAATAGACAGATTGGCCCCATCGAACTCTCCGGCTTGTTCATATCCAGCATGTACAAGTCGTTCTTCCTTGGCGCCCGCATCAGTACCCATTCTTCAGGAATTTTGAATCCCGGCTTTAGCACTAACGCCTCAGTGTCAGTAAATAACACCGAGTTCTTCCTATCACAGATTTGAGATACACTAATGAGATTGTGAACCAGTTTATCAACGTGATAAACTTGGTCCAACGTGATTGTCCCATTAGTGACCACTCCGGTACCCGTGATATTTCCACCTTTGTTACCCGCGAATGATACGAATCCCCTATTACCTCCCTTGAAGTCTGTGAGTAGACTTCTTTCCCCCGTCATGTGCCTGGAGCAACCACTGTCGACGAACCACTTGTTGTTTGGACCTGTAGTTATCTCCTGCACATGAAAGAAAAGAGGTTAGTTATCACGGGGAACCCAAGCCATGACTGACTTGGTAATACCATTCTCGTCCACATACGTGAACTCTTTCAAGTACCCATCTCGCCTTTCAGGTGACTTGGGCCTTTGAACTGAATTCTGTTGTGGTGCCGAGTGATTTAAGTTCACTCTTTGCCTTGGTGTATGCATTTGTTGTGGAGCTCTAGAATAATTCCTATTATATGCCATTTCTGACTGTGATCCCTGAGCTCTTACCGGTGCGTATTGTCTAACTGGAGTATGCGACCTAACTGGAGTATGTGACCTGCTAGGTGTGGTGCTCCTATAGACTTGTTGTGGTGTTGACCTAGATTGATTATTGACACGATTCGGTGAATTTGTCCTAATCACTTCCTTTGGTCCAACCTTAACCGGTGTGTTTTTCACAACTTGTTTGGGTGCGGCCTGCACAGTTTTCTCGGTAGGTTGAGAACTACTGCTGCTTGCCACACTGGTTGAGGGCTTAACAGGTGTTGGGTTCACTGTCTTAGGGGTAACGTCGGTTTTCCTAAGTGGACAGTGAGAAGCAACATGCCCCTTCTCGTGACATCTGAAGCAAGACATCTTATCTATGGACTTTTTGTGTGTTCCCTTAGATCTAGGTGTCTCACTCGTGTCTACTTCCTTTGGTACATCTATGGTGTCTGGCTCATCGACCTGGTCAGCCCTAGAAATTTTCTGTTTTCCTGCAGGTGTTTCACTGGAGGAAGACACAAACTTTACTTTCTTGACCGTGACGGTTGAGTCAGCCACCTTAGGTGTATTTTCAACTATAGGCTCTGGTGTCGGTTCAGGTAGGTCCTCTAAGTCTACTGACTTGTCAGTTTTCTCCTGAGGCTAAGGCACATAGTTCGCATTGAAAGGTGGAGGTATTTCGTGAAAACCTAGACCTACGGGCTTCTTAGACTGTCTTTGGGCATCTAAGACTTTCCCTAGATTTAGGCTCGAATTCCTAAACTTCTCCAACTTGCTATTTGCCTCTGCTACCTTAACCTTTGTCTCTGCTAGCTCTATATCCTTGTCCTTAAGACTTTTTGTCAAGGCCTCTACGTGCTCATACATTAGCTCTATCCTAACACACTGCTCACCGAGTTTGTCTTTCAGAACTACTACGTCTTGAGCATCAGCCTTAAGCTTTTCTTTTAGATCTTGCTTGATATCATTTAGGCTAGCATTTTCAATTTTTAAGTTTTCATTTTGAGCAGCTATGGTGTTATGTGAGTCTAAGACTAGATTTAACCTATCGTTAGAACTGACAAATAAAGCACATAATTCACGAAATAGAGAATAAGACAGACTAACCTTTGAGTTATCAGATTCCACGTTGGCCATCTGAGCAGCAAACTCCAGCACTGTCTGATCATTCGCCTTTTCTACCCACATCGGACTGCTGTCCCTTGTGGTCTGCTCGTCCCCATCACACCCCGTTTCGGTGACTTCAGCCATGAAGGCTCTAGCATTCGACTCAGGATGTGAACTCCAATCATACGTGCCATCTAGCTGTCTATCTGAAGTAACATTGGATAGAAGACCCGCTAGATTGGCCTGTCCAGATGATGAACTCGGAAGATATCGTTGGTGGGACTGATTTTGGTACTGTCCCTGATGCTGACTCTGTCCTTGGTATGTCTCTACCTTCGGTCTCTGACACTCCCTAGCGAAGTGTCCCAATCCCTAACAGTTGTAGCATTTGACTTTGGACTTATCAAATCCTATCCCCTTGTTATTCATCTGTAGATTCCTCCCAGTTCTCTTAATGAATCGCTTAACCCTCTGGGTCACCATGGCCAGTTGCCATTGAGTTATCAGACTAACCCTCTGGGTCACATGCGCATATCGTTGAAACGTACGAAATCAGTAAATCGGTCCTTCCACCAGTAATAATCCTCGACCTTCATCAGCTTAGGCGGTGCGTTTGCCTTTCCTACCTCGTGGTCCATTTCTAAGAATTTCTGAAGATTTGACATCGTTTCGAAAGTAATTGAAATTGAACTTAATTAATTTAATTCGAAACTGATTTAGACTAACTTTTTCGAATCTAGGTAGATTCGAAACTAATTAAGGGTAAATCTTTTGGGATTAAATTCGATTAAGTGTTAAAATTCAATTAGATTCGAAATTATGACAGATTCGAGAAAGTCCTTAGAATCGATGGTCCTTAGATTCGAAGACAACAAACTCGAGGGAATCAGCAGATTCGAAACCACTATTCGAAACTAAGCTAGACTCGAAATAAACTCGAAACTAAATAGACTCGAGATCCTATTCGAATGAAGCAACAGACTCGACACAGATTCGAAACCTACTGAAACAGACTCGAAATGGAGCAGATTTAGATTAGACTCGAGACTAAAGTGAAACCCTAATTGCTCCTATTAGATTCGAGCGCCG
Organism: Centrapalus pauciflorus; assembly: GCA_020465985.1. NCBI lineage: Eukaryota > Viridiplantae > Streptophyta > Magnoliopsida > Asterales > Asteraceae > Centrapalus > Centrapalus pauciflorus. The sequence continues at coordinate 299,439 of JAANYP010005513.1, read as the reverse complement.
CAAACTCGAAAAACAGTGAATACTTTGATTTTTTAACGATTTATAGATTAAACCAGTATTTTTCTAACGAAAAAATAATGGTTTCGATCAAAAACGAGAAAAACCACAAAGTATTTGCTGAATATGAATTTGCCAAGCTCAAAAACTCGATTTTGAGAGAACAACCGTCCAACTAGCGTCAAGAAACCTAGAATGTATCTGATGAACACGAAGAACACTCCGTAGGCTCTGATACCACTTGTAAGTTCTACCACTACTAGATCTATCTAGACGCGGATCCGTGAACGAGTGCGGAATCCTCGTTAACGGTTAGACGGACAACTCTCAACAACGAAACACGGAGACTATTAGACGCTGAACGAACGCCTGACGAACGATCCTACGAACTAATTCTCTCCGAAACGGACCTAAAGCTGATGATAAACTCGAGATCGCCTTAAGCTTAATTCCTCACGAATTCTGCTAAAAGTCTGCTAATGACTCGAGTCTATCCCTAATTATAGACCCTGATTCGACTCTGATGTGGGCCAAACTCGAATCTGGCCCAAGGCCCATTCGAGTCTGTCCACAATGACATTCTCGAATCTGGGCACCATTCGAATCTAGGGTCACATTCGAATCTATCACAGATTCGAATGTCTTCCCTTATGTAATTCGAATCTAGCCAAAACATTTAAACACTTAAGTGATGAAACTTATGTTTTACTTATGCTTGAGTTAATCTTTGACCTTTATGTTTGAACTTCTTGTAATATGTTACATCAAGTTCAAACACACAATCAATAACAGACAAACACATATAAACATATATATCAAAACACTTGTTAATTCTCAATACTCAGAATATTACTTAAACCAAAATGCTGATCGATTAGACTGCTATCGTCACACAGGGTGTACCAACAATGCACATGCCAAAAGCATGGTGTCCAAAAATTTCCCACACAGCAGCAGGTGAGGGGAAATCAAAGGAACAAGAACCAGTTATGGTCTCACAAAACTGGTTCTCCAATCAAAACAGTAAAAAGATGTTTCCATTGTGGCAGAAAAAATCATTTGGCCAGGCACTGTTTATATAAACCATCTGTAACAAAACACACTATGGTTCAAAAACATGACATTGTTCAAAATTCAAAAGTTTCAAAGGCTCAAACACCTGTCACACCAGTTTTGAAGAAGAAAATTGATCACAGGTACTTAAAGGTTACTAAAAAGCAGCCTATACACCAAAATCAAGTTTCAGCAAAATCCAAATCAAACTTGAAAAAGGTATGGTGTATCAAAGGCAAAAACACAGATCAAAATGTTAAGTCAAAAGTTGAAACTGGTAGTGGAAATTCTGAAGCTGTTAGTACTCATATCCCAGTTCAAACTGCTAAGTCTAAAACTAGAACTGGTAGTGGATTTTCTGAGACTGTTAAAGAAAAGATTGGCAAAAACACCTGGATACCTCATGTCATAACTAAATACTCTTCACAGAATCCACCAGTAGACACAAACAGTATTTAGTTATGTCAATGCACAAGCACAACCCAAAACCAATTTGGTTTGGGTTTACTCCACTACTAACTAAGCTTATTCTGTGCAGGTCAACCACAAGACCCAACATAAGACAAGATGGCACATGACAAGCAACTCTGAATGCTTGCCAAATTTCAAAAGCTTTGAAGGAGGGTTTGTTGCATTTGGAGGCAATTCCAAGGGAGGTAAGGTAACAGGTAAGGGTACTGTCAAAGCATGCAATATGATTTTCAATGATGTTTTGTATATTGAACAACTGAAGTACAATTTATTATGTGTGTCTCAAATCTGTGACAAACAAAATATTGATTTATTCACAGACTCTGAGTGCATTTGTAGGTCCCAAAAGATATCCCAAGTGTATAGCTTTAAGCTGTAGAGGGGGGGTGAATACAACACTTTAAAAACTACTCACAATTTTCTCAATGTTTGTATGTATTATTAACAAATGTTAATTACAAACAAGCTTGAATGCGGAAAGGTTCAAGCTGAGATGACAGATACAACAGTATATCTAACTAGTCTAAGACTGACTTAAACTAATTACAGTGAATACACTCACTAAGAATCACTCACTGTGTTTACAAGACTCTGAGGAACAGCTTGAACAAGAACAGCTTAGACACTGAGTACTGTTTTATTCAAGCAGACTTGCATGCATGAAAGACACACTTTGAATGCACGTTCACTCTTGTTTTCAGCACTTAGCTTTTTGGCTTGATCGATCAATCCTTGGAAGTTTCTTTTTATACCCACTCAGAGGATCTAAGTGAAGCTTCTTCATTGGACGAAATGAAAAAGGAGAAGTCTTGTTGAAAAGACAACATAACCTTTTCTGCACCTTTCTGAAAAGCAGACTTGTCTTCACATGTGCAGAACTTTTGTCTTTTTACTTTGTCTACTGTTGCATTGCCTTTAACCAAATAAGGAATGTCAACTTTGTGTTTTTCTTCCTTGTAAAGGCCTATTTTGATATAAGAAAAAGGTCTGTCACCCTTTTTAAAATAACCTTTTGTCTTCATGTAACAGAACAGCTTGGGCAGGCTGAGCAGTTCTGATTTCCACTTTGTCTTCGACTTTGTAAACTGATCTTGTAGTCAAATACAATACATGAGGACTTTGAAACACATTCCATAAAGTGTTTAGCCTGTTCACAAAGAACATGTTCTGTTAAAAAAGAACAGAACTCTTGTAAACTGCCCAAGCTGCTCATCAGTGTAGAGCAGCGTAGACAGTTTATGTCCAGCCTGTTCAGCAGACTGAACAGCTTGGGCAAAACTGCCTTTGTTGCAACATATGCAACACATAGAACAGCTTTAGGCTGATATTGCAAATCATTTTCAGGTTTCAATAAGGCATATAACAGGCCTTAAATTCAACCTTCAAAAGCATCGACAGGTTTGATTAATAATCTCCCCCTCAGATGCAGAGCAGGTTTGACTGAGGCCTTTTTGTGCCTAACAACATTGTTCTTTCAAAAGATTTTAAAATACCTGAAAATCTTGTTTTACTCAGAAGACCAAGAAAGGACAATGTTTACTGTTTAGACACAGATCTTTTATCCAAATCAAATACTTTAAGCTGTATGATATCCAAAGCATCATCAAATGAGTCTGTTCTTTGGCACAGAAGGACGTGTCATATGAACTTCAAATCTATGAATATTTTAGTCAATAAGAACTTGGTAAGAGGTTTACCACAGATGGAGTTCATATGTGATGATCATTGTGTAGCATGTTTCAAAGGCAAGCAACACAAAACTTCTCATAAGGCCAAAGAAGTAAATTCAATCTCATCTGCTCTTCATCTTATTCATATGGATCTTTTTGGTCCAATATCTGTTTTGAGTTTGAATAAAAGAGCTTACTGTTTAGTCATTGTTGATGATTTCACCAGGTTTACATGGGTTTACTTTCTTAGGACTAAGGATGAAACTGCTGAGCTAGTCAAATCCTTTATTATTAAGATTGAAAACCAATCAAACTTAAAGGTTAAAGTGATCAGATCAGACAATGGAACTGAGTTTAAAAATCATATCCTAAACAGTTTTTGTGAGTCTAAAGGCATTGCAAGGCAATATAGTGCACCTAGAACACCACAACAAAATGGTATAGCTGAAAGGAAGAATAGAACTCTAATAGAGGCTGCTAGAACCATGCTAGCTGATTCCAAACTACCAATGACCTTCTAGGCAGAGGCAGTAAATACAGCCTGTTATGTGCTAAATAGGGTTCAAATTGTTCAGTCACATGGGAAAACTCCATATGAGTTATTCCATCACAGGATTCCCTTAGTAGCCTTCCTAAAGCCTTTTGGCTGTTCATGCACTATCCTACATACTAAACTCACTTAGGAAAGTTTGAAAGTAAGGCTGAAGAAGGTTTCTTTGTAGGTTACTCTATCCAAAGCAAAGCCTATAGGGTATATAACAGTGTATCTAAAACCATTGAAGAAAGTGCTAATGTTGAGTTTAATGAAAACACTGCAAATGTCAAAGGCACTCCTGATTGGTTGTTTGATTTAGATTCACTAACAAATTCTCTGAGCTTTGTTGAGTATTCTGTAGGAACTATTGGAAATAGTGTTGAAACTACCAGCCCAAATTCTCATGCTGGTAACACAAATATTCAAGCTGTTGGCACAAAGTTTCCAACAATCGCAGATTCTGCTACATGGGATGAGTTCACTGTACTGCCACTTCTCTCTTGTGACCCACCAGGGGTCCTGATTGACCAACAAGACATAAATACAGAGTTTGAAGTGCCAATCCCAAGCCCTGAAGTAACAGCTCCATCCAATAGGGAAACAGTCCCATCTTCTGATCAGACTGTTACTGAAGCAGAATCCTCAAGTGGTGCTGAAGGTGATGATACAAATCTTGGAAGCTCATTGCAGACAGAAAGAGAACCTACTCTCAGGGTTCACAAGTATCATCCTCTCAACCAGATAATTGGAGATCCACGCACCCTGTGCAAATAAGGATAATGATTCACAAGGAGTCCACTGATGCTAAATCAGCAGTCCCTGAATTCAGTCTAGCTGCCTTTGAACATGCATGCTTCATGTCACAATTAGAACCAAAGAAGGCATCTGAGGCACTGAAAGATCCATCTTGGATTGAGGCAATGCAAGAAGAACTTTTGCAATTCAAGATTCAGAATGTATGGACTCTAGTTGACTTGCCTAGAGGTAAGAGGGCAATTGGTACAAGATGGGTGTTCAGAAACAAGAAGGATGAGAGAGGTGTAGTGATCAAGAACAAAGCAAGGTTGGTAGCTCAAGGATACACTCAAGAAGAAGGAATAGATTATGATGATGTCTTTGCCCCAGTAGCAAGGATAGAAGCCATTCGACTGTTTCTAGCTTATGCCAGCTTCGAAGGGTTCAAAGTGTACCAAATGGATGTGAAATCTGCATTCTTGTATGCTAAAATCAAAGAAGAGGTTTATGTGTGTCAACCCCCTGGATTTGAGGACTATAAGTATCCAGACAGAGTCTACAAGTTAGACAAAGCCCTCTATGGACTCCACCAAGCCCCAAGAGCATGGTATGACACTTTGTCTCCATATCTTCTACAGAATGGATTCAAGAGAGGTACTCTGGACAAGACATTATTCACAAAGTCCATCAAATCAGAGATTCTTCTTGTTCAGATTTATGTTGATGATATCATCTTTGGATCAACAAATGACATTCTGTGCAAGGAGTTTGAAACTTTGATGCACAAAAAGTTTCAAATGAGTTCAATGGGGGAACTAACTTTCTTTCTAGGATTGCAGGTCAAGCAGAAACCCACTAGACTTTTTATAAGTGAATCAAAGTATGTGAATGACATCCTGGAAAAGTTTCGATACAAGGACACCAAAGTTGCCAGCACACCAATGGACACTCATAAACAACTTGATGCAGATAAAGAAGGAGTGGATGTGGATATTCATTTATATAGATCCTTGATAGGTTCCCTAATGTATCTCACATCTTCTAGACCTGATATAATGTTTGTTGTTTGTGTTTATGCCAGGTTTCAATGTGCTCCAAAGGATTCACATCTGTTTGCTGTTAAGAGAATCTTTAGATACCTCAACGGTCAACCAAAATTGCGCCTATGGTATCCTAAGGACTCTCCTCTTGAACTAACAGTTTATTCTGATAGTGACTATGGAGGTTGCAACATAGACAGAAAATCCACAACTGGTGGATGTCAATATTGTGAGACCCAAGATTTCTCAAAGGTCTCAAGTCAAGGCCCAGTAGCAATGCAATATCAATCAAGAAACTAAGATAAAATTAACAGTTGCGGAATAAAAGTTAATTACAATCAGAGATAATTTTTAAGTAATAGGGGCAGACTTCTAGACTATTTCATCAAAGCACAAATGTAAACTAGCCCAAACCCCAAAGCTCTATCTTTAATCAAGTACCAAGGTATTGTAACGGGTTCTAATGCACTTCAAGCTCTTTCGAAGTCCTGACCTATGAACTAGGTCCAGCCAATCCTTTGCCTTTACCTGAAAAATAATGCAACAACGGGTAAGCTTAATTGCTTAGTGAGAATGTAGAATTTCACAATTAACATGCAATTATGAACGCGGAAGCACATGCACTGCACTCGGCTCATGCACGGCTCAGCTCTATATGCACTGCACTAGGCTCATGCACAGCTCAATATCGAAGGGTCATTGGCCAATTAATGCTCTTTTGATGCGCGACTTTGCTCAGCTCCCAGTTATAAAACTGTTGTTGCTCTTGAGACTTTTAGACAAATTCATAAGGAATGCTCGGATGATGATAAATCCATACACACGCATCATTAGTGGGGATCAGCCACGTACTGGGCTAGCTACCAGTAAAAGCTCTATATGGATATCATCGGAATGCTCAGCTCTAGCCACCCTCTGTGCTTTCATCACGTAAATCAGCACATCATAAGCCTAACATTAACCCAACACTGAGCAATAGTGATGGTGTTAAGCTTAACAATCAATTGACTCGTCAAAGAATCGAATCTAGAAGAAGAAGTACTCAGCTCAACAATTCATAGTAAATAAACTATGACAATATATCAATAAGCTCAAGATCAGAATGTCAAATAAATCAGAATCATGCAACAAAAGTCTCAATTCACATAATATGCAGTTAAAGTGAAATCTACAACTCATAGTTACTGGTTATTTGTGCTCTTTTACTTTCTGGCTCTGGCTCTGTTGCTCACAATCTGTAGTGGATTAGAACCACTATCTGACTTATATCAGACTTTCAGATGCTCGCCATTTTGCTCGTTGCTCAATCTGTTATTAATATCATTTTTGATATTTATTAGCTCTTATATCATCTGAATAATATATATTCAGTGTTCATTCAATTTAATAAGCTCAATATTCATTCATTAATCTTTGATCTCATTAGAATCTTTATTAACTTTCATTTTATTCAGTCACTTATCATCTGATATTAAATTCTGTTAAATCATTATTCAACTCATTAAATTTAGTTGATAAACCTTACTTTCTATTATTTTATCAACCCTTCACATTAAATACATTCAAGCTTAAGAGTGTGTTTCAACTTTATGCTTTAAATTCAAATCCTAAAGCCAAATTCGAACCATATATGGACAAATTCGAATTCCCTTTCATCTTTATAACTAAACTCGAAGCTTTAGGACCTAAATTCGAATCTTCAGTCGACTGTATAGTTAAATTCGAAATCTTATACACTAAACTCGAACTCCTTTCAAATTTTGAGGTTAAAGTCGAGTAGAGGGGATCAAATTCGAAACCCTTTTCGAATTTAATGATAAATCTCGAGTTTAGGTGCTTAAATTCGAAGCCATATTCGAGTTTATTGTCAAATTTGCACCAATATTCGAATTTAGCAACCAAAGTCTAGTTTGTTCATGCATTTCGACTCTGTTCTTGGTTCCTCGAATTTGTTCATCATTTACACCTTTAAAACATACATTTTCAGGTCTAAAATCACAAATATTCTAAGTATTAAGACTAGGTTCATTTATATTATACTCATTCTAGTTAAATCTTAAGTTAATATAACTTCAAACTCTTGCAAAACCCTATGTTCGAATTTATATCTTAAAAACCGAAAGTATAAAGCTTAAAACGTAAATTCTTACCTCAATTTCGTGTGTAATCGAACATGCAACTGCACATTCTTGTAGTATTCTTCGAGATCTTTCCGATGACGTATAAATCTTGATAATCCGACGGTCGGTTTAGAAGAAATCTTAGAGAGAGAGTAGAGAGAGAATTCTAGAGAGAGAAAGCTAGAGAGAGAGTATAAATCTGATTTTATGACTTAAATTCCGTTTATATACTTCAACTAGTTATGTTTGCTACTTAACCCACTATTACTTTCGTATCTTATATATCTTTTTATTTAATTATCTTAATAATTTATTAAATCATAATTCATAATTTAAATATTTATATAATTTAATTAAATATTTCAAAAAATTAATTAAATTATAATTCAAATAATGTAATAAAATTACATTATTGGTTCGATAATCAGATAATTAATTGGGCTAAAAGTTGGGTTGTTACAGAATGGGCTCCACCACGCACAAACTTCGTCCCCGAAGTTAGATATGTTCGAACAGACTTGGGCAGATAGCTTTTATGATATCCTGATTCCCAAGACTGATACGAACCTTTTGTGGTGTTTCTGCTGAACGAGCACCATTTGTATTTCATGATTTATGTTTCTTTGAGATTTACAAGCACAAAAACTCAAGTTTCTTTTCGGAGTTTATATTTAATTCAATATTTCACTGTTTGATCATTTTCGGAATTCTGACTTATCATTCATATCTTTAATATGTGAGCTTTATGTTTTATGCCATAATCAATCCAGATAATAACTCAATACATGAGTTAACTCATATATCTCCTTCGTTCAATCTTGAGCCAGTTATGGCTTTTTAAATCTCTCATCTGTATTATTGTAAAATTTTCATTGGCTAACTTATGCAATTACATAAGAGATTGTTAGGACTTCTGATTATCAGTTATATATTTACTTTGTGGACTTTTGAGATTTAACTTTATATCTCATTTAATTCGACTAGCATCTCTATATATTAGTTAGCTCATATCTCTTTTCATTTGCTCTTGAAATAGTTACAGAGCTTTTCGGGAGTTTAACATCTGTACTTTATGTTTCTTTTACTTATGATGTTTAAAATCATCAATCGCTTAGCCAATTTTTTATGTGTGCTGACTTGCTATGCTGACTTATAATTTTCTTCACTCTATCAAATAAATGGAATCAATCCTCCGGCGCAACAATCAGAGCCAACTCTTCGTGTAACGATTCCACCTCACCTACCTTGATCTCAAATTGCGCTGCCATATCCGCCAAATCTTTTATGTAAGCACTCTCTCGAGAAGCAAAGTCCTCCAAGAAGATCGAGTGTTTAGAAGTTGAGAAAAAGAGGTTAAGGCAAAATGTTGAAATACTGCATCTTAAAACTCACCGAACAAAACAGGAGTTCGAATAGAGAATCAAAGTTTGGAGTTACAATCGTCCTCATCTTCTTCGCAACGGTTCCAGTGGTTGATAGATATTTCAAACAAGTCAAATATGATCCCGAACTTGAAGAGATCATACGCTTTAGAATCTTCCAGCGAATAAGAACATTAGCGACATGGAAAACAAATGCTAATCATAATCGAATTCCAGGGAAACGATTTGATAGAAATCGACAATTTGCTTAGGCTTTCTCGGTGTGATTCGTTAAACATGACGGTAGATTCTGTTGTTGAAGTCAGGTCTCGAATTACTAGGGTTCCAAAACCGTCTCCACGACCATTTACATCATCTTCTACTTTATCATCATCGCCTTCCTCTATTAGTTCACTGTGTAATTCGGTCAAGAGGGTTTTGAGAAAGCTATAACCTTTGATTCTGTTTAATTATATGTATAGACTTATGTTTTGACTTTTCATTGATGAATCTCTGAATTTAAGATCATTTCACTCTTTTTGGTAGAAGCTTTTTATTTTATATGCAGTTAGATGGAATAGGAATTCCATATTAGATGTCTCACTAGTCTCGCGTCGACATAATGAGAATCCATCATTTCATTTATTTTGGCATATGACAGTCTTTTCATTGGCCATTCATAACTAATCGCTTGACTTAACAAAGATCTCAATCTATTTCTTTGTCACTCTCGCTTTGTGCCTCTGACTTCTTTGATTCTTATTCAAGTTGTCATTGGGTGCTTGACAATTTAGTTCAAAGGATCATCTTCTCATTGATTTTTATTGGATCAGTAACTTCTACCTCTGTCTCATTATAAGACACGCTGTAATCATTTAAATTACAAGGATTTACGAAGTAGCTTGTGCTCAGGATTATATTTTGATTTTCTTAGAGCTTTTGAATCATTCACGATTCAGATTACAATACCTATATTGGTTATAGGTATAATTTCTGATTGGAAATGTATTTGTATAGTAACTTCAACTGATACAACCCATATGTCATCCGCATTATTCACTATCGATGACAGGGTTGCACAGTTAACTCAATACTTACTTTGGATTTGGAATTCATATGGCAACAGAATTAAATCATTTTAGCATATAAGAAACTTATTATTAGTTACCATTGGGGTCTTTTGGGCGTCTCTGGTGTCTCCTCAGCATCCTCAGCAGTTATATGAAAAGCTCGCGCCTTTGCTGTAGGTATCATTGTAGTACTCAGTTGAATTGCTCTGCCAACTGGTTGTTCCTGATTAGTAAGCACGCGTGCATTTGGGCAATGCTTGGCATAATGTCCACGCTCACCAACAGTCTTAGTTCCTTGTTTCAATTGCATCAACTGCATCTCGAGTTCGTCTTGTTTGTCGGTTGGACAGTATTTGGCGTTGAACATCTCCAAGAATTGCTCCCAGTCCAGTGCCTTAATTGCTTCCTCACCATAGATGCTCCTTTGTGTTTTCCACCAGGCTCTAGCAGCTCCAACGAACAGTGCTGTAGCAAACTTAACTCAGTTGCTATCCAGACATTCTGAGATACTGAAGATCTCTTCAGTATGACTTACCCAATCTAGCGCTTGAATTGGGTCTACTGTGCCTTCAAACGTTAAGGCACCACTCGCTTTGAAGTCTTTGAATCTACAGCCTTTTGGCTGCACAACTCGCTTATTGACGTGCTCATTATCGGATTCCGATTCGCTTGACTGTTCAGTTTGCTTCTTTTTATGTTTATTTCTCTTTTCAGTTTTCTTTATTAATTCAATTTGTTCTAGCATAAACTTGTTTTGTTGCTCATTATTCTGGGTTATTAGTTGTTGCATCATTTCCAGGACTTGCTCTGGGGTCATGCCACCTGATGGTCCACCTTCTCCAGACATAGCTCTGAAATTCAAATCACTAAATATTTAGCTCATTAGTCTAGCACATTGTACCCTTTCATGCCCCGTCCTACTAGTCTCTGAAACCTATCTTAGTTCAAGTCATCCTGTCATGATTGATACTATAGCATTGCACAAGTTTGAGATCATGTATTACACATAATACAATGATTCACTCAAACTATGGCTCTGATACCATCCTGTGAGACCCAAGATTTCTCAAAGATCTCAAGTCAAGGACCAGTAGGAATGCAATATCAATCAAGAAACTAAGATAAAATTAACAGTTGCGGAATAAAAGTTAATTACAATCAGAGATAATTTTTAAGTAATAGGGGCAGACTTCAAGACTATTTCATCAAAGCACAAATGTAAACTAGCCCAAACCCCAAAGCTCTATCTTTAATCAAGTACCAAGGTATTGGAACGGGTTCTAATGCACTTCAAGCTCTTTCAAAGTCCTGACCTATGAACTAGGTCCAGCCAATCCTTTGCCTTTACCTGAAAAATAATGCAACAACGGGTAAGCTTAATTGCTTAGTGAGAATGTAGAATTTCACAATTAACATGCAATTATAAACGCGGAAGCACATGCACTGCACTCGGCTCATGCACGGCTCAGCTCTATATGCACTGCACTAGGCTCATGCACAGCTCAATCTCGAAGGGTCATTGGCCAATTAATGCTCTTTTGATGCGCGACTTTGCTCAGCTCCCAGTTATAAAACTGTTGTTGCTCTTGAGACTTTTAGACAAATTCATAAGGAATGCTCGGATGATGATAAATCCATACACACGCATCATTAGTGGGGATCAGCCACGTACTGGGCTAGCTACCAGTAAAAGCTCTATATGGATATCATCGGAATGCTCAGCTCTAGCTACCCTCTGTGCTTTCATCACGTAAATCAGCACATCATAAGCCTAACATTAACCCAACACTGAGCAATAGTGATGGTGTTAAGCTTAACAATCAATTGACTCGTCAAAGAATCGAATCTAGAAGAAGAAGTACTCAGCTCAACAATTCATAGTAAATAAACTATAACAATATATCAATAAGCTCAAGATCAGAATGTCAAATAAATCAGAATCATGCAACAAAAGTCTCAATTCACATAATATGCAGTTAAAGTGAAATCTACAACTCACAGTTACTGGTTATTTGTGCTCTTTTACTTTCTGGCTCTGGCTCTGTTGCTCACAATCTGTAGTGGATTAGAACCACTATTTGACTTATATCAGACTTTCAGATGCTCGCCATTTTGCTCGTTGCTCAATCTGTTATTAATATCATTTCTGATATTTATTGGCTCTTATATCATCTGAATAATATATATTCAGTGTTCATTCAATTTAATAAGCTCAATATTCATTCATTAATCTTTGATCTCATTAGAATCTTTATTAACTTTCATTTTATTTAGTCACTTATCATCTGATATTAAATTCTGTTAAATCATTATTCAACTCATTAAATTTAGTTGATAAACCTTACTTTCTATTATTATATCAACCCTTCACATATTTATATAATCATTTTACTAATTGCTTTGTTATTTTATGTATTGAATATGAATTTCATTTAATACATTCAAGCTTAAGAGTGTGTTTCAACTTTATGCTTTAAATTCAAATCCTAAAGCCAAATTCGAACCATATATGGACAAATTCGAATTCCCTTTCATCTTTATAACTAAACTCGAAGCTTTAGGACCTAAATTCGAATCTTCAGTCGACTTTATAGTTAAATTCGAAATCTTATACACTAAACTCGAAGTTACATGACTAAACTCGAACCCCTTTCAAATTTTGAGGTTAAAGTCGAGTAGAGGGGATCAAATTCGAAACCCTTTTCGAATTTAATGATAAATCTCGAGTTTAGGTGCTTAAATTCGAAGCCATATTCGAGTTTATTGTCAAATTTGCACCAATATTCGAATTTAGCAACCAAAGTCTAGTTTGTTCATGCATTTCGACTTTGTTCTTGGTTCCTCGAATTTGTTCATCATTTACACCTTTAAAACATACATTTTCAGGTCTAAAATCACAAATATTCTAAGTATTAAGACTAGGTTCATTTATATTATACTCATTCTAGTTAAATCTTAAGTTAATATAACTTTAAACTCTTGCAAAACCCTATGTTCGAATTTATATCTTAAAAACCGAAAGTATAAAGCTTAAAACGTAAATTCTTACCTCAATTTCGTGTGTAATCGAACATGCAACTGCACATTCTTGTCGTATTCTTCGAGATCTTTCCGATGACGTATAAATCTTGATAATCCGACGGTCGGTTTAGAAGAAATCTTAGAGAGAGAGAGTAGAGAGAGAAAGCTAGAGAGAGTATAAATCTGATTTTATGACTTAAATTCCGTTTATATACTTCAACTAGTTATGTTTGCTACTTAACCCACTATTACTTTCGTATCTTATATATCTTTTATTTAATTATCTTAATAATTTATTAAATCATAATTCATAATTTAAATATTTATATAATTTAATTAAATATTTCAAAAACTTAATTAAATTATAATTCAAATAATGTAATAAAATTACATTATTGGTTCGATAATCAGATAATTAATTGGGCTAAAAGTTGGGTTGTTACAAATATCTAGGAGCAAGACTGGTCTCTTGGCAGTGCAAAAAGCAGACCACAGTCTCCACTTCATCCACTGAGGCAGAATACGTTGCAGCTGCCAGCTGTTGTTCCAAGTGATGTGGATTCAGAACCAACTAAGAGACTATGGTATGAACTTTCTATCTACTCTTATTTATATTGACAATTCAAGTGCAATTAGCATTGTACAAAATCCAGTGAAATTTCCCAAAACCAAGCACATAGACATTAGATTTCATTTTATAAGGGACTGTAACAAGAAGAAATTAATCCAAGTTACCAAAATTCATACAGATGATCAGTTAGCTGATCTATTTACAAAACCATTTGATGTAGGGAGATTCACCTTTCTAGTATCAAATATTGGTATGGTAAATATGGATTAATTTGTTCTTCATCGTTCTCCCATATTTCATGAGGAAAATACTTATTCAATGTGCTTAGTTAAGGGGGAGACACTGTTTCATTAGATAATGCTTAATTTTCAACTAACAGCTTGAAACTATTCTCAAGCTGCTAGTTCATTTTCTCGAATTGTTAGTTGTTTCACTTGGTCTGTCAAGTGTGCAGGGTAATTCAGTAATTCTTCATAAGATTGTGCGCGGGACTAGATATTTTTGAAAAGCCAAAACCTTTAAAGTCCCAGTTTCGTTCGATTGCAACTACCAGTTGCAAAAATATCTTCCACAATCTTTTCATCTTCTCTCTCTGTGCGATTCACACACAGTCGTTCAAAACCCTAAACTCCCGTCGTGATTTCTAATGGAGTTTGTCAAAGAACATAACTGCCTTCCCTACTCTCTCAAACACACTGAACTCTAACCATTCCATGACATGTGTAACGACCTAAACTTTAAATTACGGCAATTAACAAGTTAAATGAAATTTACTCTAAATTATTTAAATATAATTTTAATGTAAGTAATAAAAAGTCATAATTAAGTCAAATGAATTAAATCATAAGTTTGTTACATGAAATTAAAAAGAAAAGAAACTTATGTGGTGAATTTGTGACAAATGAAACTTGAGATTATATAAATGATTATGTATTGAGATGCTAAATGAAAGAAAGATAAATTAGAAGGGATAAATGTCAACTTAGACAAATTATTCAATTAAAAGTGTGTATCTGCCTCATTTTTCATAAAAGGGAGAAATTGAAATTTTCTTCTTCTCACTCAAGAAACCCCACGGCTTCTTCTTCTTCTCACTAGAGTTTTCTATCAAGTCTTCATCATAATTTCTGGAATTAAGTCAAGATTAAGACAAATAAATCATCAAAGCAAGCAACAACATCAAGATTCAAGGTAAATCTACAATTTTATTTGATCTTGTTGAGTGTTCTATAACCCACGATTCTGAAAAAAAAAAAAAAGGCATAAGTGTTTCATATTCTTCGAATCTTCAAAATTTCACAACAATAAGTGTTTAAAATCAAGAAATAAAGACATGCATGTCACCCTCTTATGTTTAATTGATCATATGTGCAATTTCAAAGCTTAATTGCAATTCTGAAATTCAAAATTTATTTGTTGCTGTCCAATTATATTTTAATTCTGTTTTAGCCGTAAATGGTGAGGCCAACAAGGATGCATATTTATAAGTTTGTTTAACATTTTAGAGCATCAAAAACCTCTATAATTTCCTTAGTTTGCTGCTGGTTTTAAGAGACAAAAAGAAAAATAAAATAATAATAAATAAAAATGTGCAGTTAGTGTGCAGTGTATGTTTGTGTGTACAAGGATGTTGCATGGCTATTGGTTTCGGTAATAATACTTCACCCACAGTGTGATGCAGAAACCTATTGAAACTCATTAAAGAATATCGAAGCTATCTGTTGATACCGAAACCCACTCGCCTATACCGATACCGAAACCTTTAAGGTTTCGGTAATTCCTTCAAAACCGAAACCATCCATGTAGTACTGAAACCTTAACACTCAACATAGAATACTGAAATACACCCAATGTCAAGGATTATCGAGACCTACAGACGGATACCGAAACTATAATGAGACCTACCGAAACTTATATATATACTGAAACCGGCTATGTTTTTAGGCTACCGAGAACTACCTAGTGACACCGAAACCTACCGAAACCATCATGGTTTCGGTAATATGAAACCATTCGGTAATAATCGAGACCACACGACACTTACTGAAACTCCTTGAAACATACCGAGACCCATAAATACATATATATACCGAAACTATATTGAGTAAGCAATACCGAGATGTACCGAAACCAAGAAGGTTTCGGTAACATTGAAAAGTACCGAAACCCATCAAAACTACCGAGACCACATATGAAATACCGAAACTAGCCAAGAAAAACTACTGAAACCTTATGTGCAATACCGAAGCCTTTTTATGCAATACCAAAACCTCTTGATATTTTCGATAATTATAATACCGAAACCTTATGATAAGAACCTAAACTACCGAGACCTCTTTAAAATACTGAAACCTTTTATGCAGTACCGAAACCATTACAAGGTATAAAGCATATACCAAAACCATGATGGTTTCGGTAGTTTTATTACCAAAACAGTCACAGCAATTGGATTTTCTGCAAGAACCTAATACATGAGTGCAGTGTGTGTACTTTAGTATGTATGTGTGTGTCGGATTATATAGAATCAGAATACACAAATAGAAAGCAATTCCTTCTTTTTCCTTATATGTAAAGAGTATGTGTATGTGTGCAGTGTGTGCAATATGTGTGTTGCAGTGTGTCAAATATATGTGCATGTGCAGTGTATGTCCAGAATGTATATATTAAAGAAAACATTAAAAACAAAATGCATAAGTGTGTGATCACATATTTTGAGCTCCCAACATCAACACCTACATGTCTTTGTATAAAATTAAGTGGTTAAATAATATTGTATTGTTTCTTCTAAATGAGAGCTTCATAAAGTCATGATAAATTGATTAATTGTGAAGCATAATTGTGTTTTGGGCATAAGATACATATATTGTCAAGGCATATGAGAAGTGTATGAAAATATGTGTGATCATAAATTAGATTTCACAAATACATCATTATGACCATAACACATAAATGGTATTCAAATATATGATCAATGATATAATTTGACATAAGCCTATGAGAATTGGATTATAAAATCCAAATGAAAGCATATTATGTTCTTATTTTATGAAATAGTACCATGATCAAGCATAAATATTTAAGTCAAAATACATACAAATATGGGGACATTTAATCATCAAATAAGTTCACGAAATGTTCTTACATGTTTTAATGTAGAATTCTAATGAGCAAACGAAAGCTAAGAAAGATTTAATAAAATCACACATGTCCATGAAAAAGGACATAAAGCCTTATGAGTTATCTAAATCATGTCAAATACAAGTTCTGAGTTGAATAATAATTTAACAGAGTCTAATATCACATGATAAATGATTTAAGAAATAGTTGACCATATTCATCTCAATATAGTAAAATATGAGACTTTGAGATTAAAAGTCAACGAATGAATACTGAATATACTATAAATGAATCAAAGGCTAATAAATATCAAAAATGATATGATTAACAGATTGAGCAACAATCAAAGCTAAAAGACATTAAAGAGCATCAGTGAGAGCTATATCAAAGTGGCAAGCTGTCTGTAACTCTGATAAAAGTCAGATAGTGGTTCAAACCCACTGCAGATTGTGAGCAACAGAGCCAAAGCCAGAAAGTGCAAAATATCCAGTAATTGTGAGTTGTAGATTTCACTTTAACTGCATATTATGTGAATTGAGACTTTTGTTGCATGATTCTGATTTATTTGGCATTCTGATCTTGAGCTTATTGATATATTATCATAGTTTATTTACTATGAATTGTTGAGCCGATCATTTATTCTTGTAGCTTCTATTACATTGACGAGTCATTTGATTGTTAAGCTTAACTCCATCACTATTGCTCAGTGTTGGGTTAATGTTAGGCTTATGATGTGCTAATTTACGTGATGAAAGCACAGAGGGTAGCTAGAGCTGAGCATTCCGATGATATCCATATAGAGCTTTTACTGGTAGCTAGCCCAGTACGTGGCTGATCCCCACTAATGATGCGTGTGTATGGATTTATCATCATCCGAGCATTCCTTATGAATTTGTCTAAAAGTCTCAAGAGCAACAACAGTTTTATAACTGGGAGCTGAGCAAAGTCGCGCATCAAAAGAGCATTAATTGGCCAATGTCCCTTCGAGATTGAGCTGTGCATGAGCCTAGTGCAGTGCATATAGAGCTGAGCCGTGCATGAGCCGAGTGCAGTGCATGTGCTTCCGCGTTCATAATTGCATGTTAAATGTGAAATTCTACATTCTCACTAAGGAAATAAGCTTACCTCGTTGTTGCATTATTTTTCAGGTAAAGGCAAAGGATTGGCTGGACCTAGTTCATAGGTCAGGACTTTGAAAGAGCTTGAAGTGCATTAGAACCCGTTTCAACACCTTGGTATTGTCAGATGATAGAGATTTGGGGTTCGGGTCTAGTTTATATTATGTGATTTGTTGTAATAGTCTAGATGTTTGTACCTTGCTACTTAAATTTGTCTCTGTTTATAATTAACTTTTATTCCGCAACTGTTAATTTTATCTTAGTTTCCTGATTGATATTGCATTGCTACTGGGCCTTGACTTGAGACCTTTGAGAAATCTTGGGCCTCACAGGATGGTATCAGAGCTATAGTTTGAGTGAATCATTGTATTACGTGTGATACATGATCTCAAACTTGTGCAATGCTATTGTATCAATCATGACAGGATGGCTTGAACTAAGATAGGTTTCAGAGACTAGTAGGACGGGGCATGAAAGGGTACAAGGTGCTAGACTAATGAGCTAAATATTTAGTGATTTGAATTTCAGAGCTATGTCAGGAGAAGGTGGACCATCAGGTGGCATGACCCCAGAGCAAGTCCTGGAAATGATGCAACAACTAATTACTCAGAATAATGAGCAACAAAACAAGTTTATGTTAGAGAAAATTGAATCAATAAAGAAAGCTGAGAATAGAAATAAACATAAAAAGAAGCAAACTGAACAGTCAAGCAAATCGGAATCAGATAATGAACACGTCAATAAGCGAGTTGTGCAGCCAAAAGGCTGTAGATTCAAAGACTTCAAAGCGAGTGGTGCCATGACGTTTGAAGGCACAGTAAATCCAATACAAGCGTTAGATTGGGTAAGTCATACTGAAGAGATCTTCAGTATCTCAGAATGTCTGGATAGCAATAGAGTTAAGTTTGCTACAGCACTGTTCGTTGGAGCTGCTAGAGCTTGGTGGAAAACACAAAGGAGCATCTATGGTGAGGAAGCAATTACGACATTGGATTGGGAGCAGTTCTTGGAGATGTTCAACGCCAAATACTGTCCAACAGACAAACAAGACGAACTCGAGATGCAGTTGATGCAATTGAAACAAGGAACCAAGACCGTTGATGAATATGAGCATGAGTTCTCGAGACTTTGCGGCTACTCGTCATATCAAGTAGCAACAGAAGAGCGTAAGATAAACCGATTCAGACTGGGTTTGAATCCAACATATAGAAGACAAATGAGTAGCATAAAGTTCAAAACGTATCTCAGCATAGTGGAAGCAGCAAGGATGGTGGAGCGAGAATTCACAGATTCGAGTTGTGAACCCGTGATGATGGCTATAAGTCCTACTTATCCATCTCCACCTAAGAAACAGAAATCCAGTAGATTCTTTAGTTCATCAAAGTACAGTCAGCAGCAGTCACAAGCATCCTCTACACCTCAGAAGACTAGAGTTTATTCTATACAGTCAGGAGCGCGACCGTGTAAACGCTGTAACAAATTTCATAGCGGACGCTGCAACCCTAGAGATGTGACCTGTTACACTTGTAACCGGATTGGACATGGAAGCGATGAGTGCCCAGAAAGAAACGACGTATGCTATAACTGTGGTGAGCGTGGACATTATGCCAAGCATTGCCCAAATGCACGCGATCATACTAATCAGAAACAACCAGTTGGCAGAGCAATTCAACAGAGTACTACAATGATACCTACAGCAAAGGCGCGAGCTTTTCATATTACTGCTGAGGATGCCGAGGAGACACCAGAGACGCCAAAAGACCACAATGGTAACTAATAATAAGTTTCTTATACAAATAAATGATTTAATTCCGTTGTCAGCTGAAGTTCAATTCTAAAATAAGTATTGAGTAAACTGTGCAACCCTGTCATCGATAGTGAATAATGCGGATGACATATGGGTTGTATCAGTTGAAATTACGATACACATACCTTTCAATAAGAAATTATACCTATAAAACAATATAGGTATTGAAATCTGAATCGTGTATGATTCAAAAGCCCTAATAAATCAAAAATATAATCCTAAAACACAAGCTCTTCGTAAATCCTTGTAATCAGAATGATTACAACGTGTCTCTTAAGGAGGCAGAGGTAAAAGTTGCTAATTAAATAAAACCTATTAAGAAGTAAATCATTGAAACAAATTGTCAAGCACCCAATGACAACTTGAATAAGAATAAAAGAAGTCAAAGGCACAAAGCGAGAGTGACAAAGAAATAAATAAGGTTTCTGTAAGTCAAGCGATTAGTCATGAGTGGCCAATGAAAAGCCTGTCATATGTCAAATAAATGTATGAATGGATTCTCACTATGTCGACGCGAGACTAGTGAGATATCTAATATGGAATTCCTATTCCACCTAACTGCATATAAAATAAAAAGTTTCCACCAAAAGAGTAAATTAATTTTAAAATTCAGAGATTCACCCATGAAAAGTCAAACATAAGTCTGTACGTATAATTAAATGGAATTTTTATTCCATTTGCTTGTGAGAGCAAAGTAATTGCAAGTCTTCACAACAGTCAGCGCAAATCAGAAATAAGTTAAGCGATTGATGATGATGACATCATCAATAAAAGAATTTGTTTCATAAAGTAGAGATATCAGACTCCCAAAAATTCTGCAACTAGTTCAAAGGAAATGAGAGAGAGATATGAGTTAATTAATGCATTGAGTTGCTAGCCGAATTGAATAAGATATATTTTAAATCTCAAAGCATAAACCCACACAACAAATGTATGAATTATAAGCAGAATTCTTAAAATGCATTAAAGGCAGTGCATATGTCAGCTAATAAGTAGTATAATGCCGAAAGAAACGGTGAATGTACTAGTTGTAAAAGCCAAAGAAGCAAGAAGTTATGAAAAGACAGATGGTGCTCATTCAATAATCACCAGCAAGTTTGTGTCAGATATTTGGAATTCATGCTCACTTTGAAATTCCTAATGACATATATCTGAGCATAGACAACTTCGAGGACGAAGTTATGCGTGGTGGAGCCCATTCTGTAACGACCTAAACTTTAAATTACGGCAATTAACAAGTTAAATGAAATTTACTCTAAATTATTTAAATATAATTTTAGTGTAAGTAATAAAAAGTCATAATTAAGTCAAATGAATTAAATCATAAGTTTGTTACATGAAATTAAAAAGAAAAGAAACTTATGTGGTGAATTTGTGACAAATGAAACTTGAGATTATATATATGATTATGTATTGAGATGCTAAATGAAAGAAAGATAAATTAGAAGGGATAAATGACAACTTAGACAAATTATTCAATTAAAAGTGTGTATCTGCCTCATTTTTCATAAAAGGGAGAAATTGAAATTTTCTTCATCTCACTCAAGAAACCCCACGGCTTCTTCTTCTTCTCACTAGAGTTTTCTATCAAGTCTTCATCATAATTTCTGGAATTAAGTCAAGATTAAGACAAATAAATCATCAAAGCAAGCAACAACATCAAGATTCAAGGTAAATCTACAATTTTATTTGATCTTGTTGAGTGTTCTATAACCCACGGTTCTGAAAAAAAAAAAGGCATAAGTGTTTCATATTCTTTGAATCTTCAAAATTTCACAACAATAAGTGTTTAAAATCAAGAAATAAAGACATGCATGTCACCCTCTTATGTTTAATTGATCATTTGTGCAATTTCAAAGCTTAATTGCAATTCTGAAATTCAAAATTTATTTGTTGCTGTCCAATTATATTTTAATTCTGTTTTAGCCGTAAATGGTGAGGCCAACAAGGATGCATATTTATAAGTTTGTTTAACATTTTAGAGCATCAAAAACCTCTATAATTTCCTTAGTTTGCTGCTGGTTTTAAGAGACAAAAAGAAAAATAAAATAATAATAAATAAAAATGTGTGTACAAGGATGTTGCATGGCTATTGGTTTCGGTAATAATACTTCACCCACAGTGTGATGCAGAAACCTATTGAAACTCATTAAAGAATATCGAAGCTATCTATTGATACCGAAACCCACTCGCCTATACCGAAACCTTTAAGGTTTCGGTAATTCCTTCAAAACCGAAACCATCCATGTAGTACTGAAACCTTAACACTCAACATAGAATACCGAAATACACCCAATGTCAAGGATTACCGAGACCTACAGACGGATACCGAAACTATAATGAGACCTACCGAAACTTATATATATACTAAAACCGGCCATGTTTAAAGGCTACCGAGAACTACCTAGTGACACCGAAACCTACCGAAACCATCATGGTAATGGTTTCGGTAATATGAAACCATTCGGTAATAATCGAGACCACACGACACTTACTGAAACTCCTTGAAACATACCGAGACCCATAAATACATATATATACCGAAACTATATTGAGTAAGCAATACCGAGATGTACCGAAACCAAGAAGGTTTCGGTAACATTGAAAAGTACCGAAACCCATCAAAACTACCGAGACCACATATAAATACCGAAACTAGCCAAGAAAAACTACCGAAACCTTATGTGCAATACCGAAGCCTTTTTATGCAATACCGAAACCTCTTGATATTTTCGATAATTATAATACTGAAACCTTATGATAAGAACCTAAACTACCGAGACCTCTTTAAAATACTGAAACCTTTTATGCAGTACCGAAACCATTACAAGGTATAAAGCATATACCGAAACCATGATGGTTTCGGTAGTTTTATTACCAAAACAGTCACAGCAATTGGATTTTCTGCAAGAACCTAATACATGAGTGCAGTGTGTGTACTTTAGTATGTATGTGTGTGTCGGATTATATAGAATCAGAATACACAAATAGAAAGCAATTCCTTCTTTTTCCTTATATGTAAAGAGTATGTGTATGTGTGCAGTGTGTGCAATATGTGTGTTGCAGTGTGTCAAATATATGTGCATGTGCAGTGTATGTCCAGAATGTATATATTAAAGAAAACATAAAAAAAAATGCATAAGTGTGTGATCACATATTTTGAGCTCCCAACATCAACACCTACATGTCTTTGTATAAAATTAAGTGGTTAAATAATATTGTATTGTTTCTTCTAAATGAGAGCTTCATAAAGTCATGATAAATTGATTAATTGTGAAGCATAATTGTGTTTTGGGCATAAGATACATATATTGTCAAGGCATATGAGAAGTGTATGAAAATATGTGTGATCATAAATTAGATTTCACAAATACATCATTATGACCATAACACATAAATGGTATTCAAATATATGATCAATGATATAATTTGACATAAGCCTATGAGAATTGGATTATAAAATCCAATTGAAAGCATATTATGTTCTTAGTTTATGAAATAGTACCATGATCAAGCATAAATATTTAAGTCAAAATACATACAAATATGGGGACATTTAATCATCAAATAAGTTCACGAAATGTTCTTACATGTTTTAATGTAGAATTCTAATGAGCAAACGAAAGCTAAGAAAGATTTAATAAAATCACACATGTCCATGAAAAAGGACATAAAGCCTTATGAGTTATCTAAATCATGTCAAATACAAGTTCTGAGTTGAATGATAATTTAACAGAGTCTAATATCACATGATAAATGATTTAAGAAATAGTTGACCATATTCATCTCAATATAGTAAAATATGAGACTTTGATATTAAAAGTCAACGAATGAATACTGAATATACTATAGATGAATCAAAGGCTAATAAATATCAGAAATGATATGATTAACAGATTGAGCAACAATCAAAGCTAAAAGGCATTAAAGAGCATCAGTGAGAGCTATATCAAAGTGGCAAGCTGTCTGTAACTCTGATAAAAGTCAGATAGTGGTTCTAACCCACTGCAGATTGTGAGCAACAGAGCCAGAGCCAGAAAGTGCAAAATATCCAGTAATTGTGAGTTGTAGATTTCACTTTAACTGCATATTATGTGAATTGAGACTTTTGTTGCATGATTCTGATTTAATTGGCATTCTGATCTTGAGCTTATTGATATATTATCATAGTTTATTTACTATGAATTGTTGAGCCGATCATTTATTCTTGTAGCTTCTATTTCATTGACGAGTCATTTGATTGTTAAGCTTAACTCCATCACTATTGCTCAGTGTTGGGTTAATGTTAGGCTTATGATGTGCTGATTTACGTGATGAAAGCACACGGGGTAGCTAGAGCTGAGCATTCCGATGATATCCATATAGAGCTTTTACTGTTAGCTAGCCCAGTACGTGGCTGATCCCCACTAATGATGCGTGTGTATGGATTTATCATCATCCGAGCATTCCTTATGAATTTGTCTAAAAGTCTCAAGAGCAACAACAGTTTTATAACTTGGAGCTGAGCAAAGTCGCGCATCAAAAGAGCATTAATTGGCCAATGTCCCTTCGAGATTGAGCTGTGCATGAGCCTAGTGCAGTGCATATAGAGCTGAGCCGTGCATGAGCCGAGTGCAGTGCATGTGCTTCCGCGTTCATAATTGCATGTTAAATGTGAAATTCTACATTCTCACTAAGCAAATAAGCTTACCTCATTGTTGCATTATTTTTCAGGTAAAGGCAAAGGATTGGCTGGACCTAGTTCATAGGTCAGGACTTTGAAAGAGCTTGAAGTGCATTAGAACCCGTTTCAACACCTTGGTATTGTCAGATGATAGAGATTTAGGGTTCGGGTCTAGTTTATATTATGTGATTTGATGTAATAGTCTAGATGTTTGTACCTTGCTACTTAAATTTGTCTCTATTTATAATTAACTTTTATTCTGCAACTGTTAATTTTATCTTAGTTTCCTGATTGATATTACATTGCTACTGGGCCTTGACTTGAGACCTTTGAGAAATCTTGGGTCTCACAACATGATGGATTTTCTTCGTGGTTCCCATATCCATTATGCTCTAACTGTCAATCCCACCATATACGTCTCACATATAGAGCAGTTTTGGAAATCAGCCACTGTCAATACTATTAATGGAGTCACTTCTTTTGCATCAATCATTGATGGTAACCCTATTACCATCACTTAGGAGACTATACGCCAACATCTGCATCTTCAAGATGCCACAGGTATATCTGATCTCTCTCTTACTGCTTTACACGAAGGTCTTTTTGAAGTTGGGTATAGGGGCCCTACTGATTCTTTTACCTTCGTACAAAGCACATTTTGGTCCTAAATGGAAATATCTTGTACATATTATTCAGCAGTGTTTAAGCCCTAAACGGACTAGTTGGTCTGAATTTTCTTCAAATATTGCCACTGCCTTAGTGTGCTTATCAACAGGCCAACAGTTCAATTTTTCAAATATGATTTTTCAAGGGATGTTAAGGCACCATGCCTTAAAGAATGGGAAATTTTTGATGTACCCACGGTTTTTGGCAGAAATAATTGCAAAATCTTGCAATAATTTTAAAGTACATAAAAGGATACATGTTTCCCATAGGCACTCTTTACCTACTATTAAAAGGCTTTTGAAACCAAGTGCAAATTTTCACAGTGTGGATGTCCCATTTCCTTCTGCAATGCAGGATACCCATCCAAGAAACAGAGGAGAGGGTCCTGAGCAAGCTCAGCCATCCATTACCGCTTCACCCCCAGGACCCCAACCCACTCCTCATGATACATATACTTCCTCTGCTCCTTCTACTATACATACTTCCCCAGCCCCCTCACTTAAAATGTATAAACGACAAAGGGTTGTAGGAGCTCCTTCCTCCTCAGTCTAATTCCCAGAGCCAAATAGCCCTGTGCAGGAGGACACTCCTGCACAGAATATTGATAGAGAACCCATTGAGGATACTCCCACCCTCAACTTGGAGGTGAACATCCCATCAGAGGATGTTCATATGGGATCTGTGGCTGATACTACTGATGTCTCTACACAAATGGCACAGGATAGTATCAACATCCCTAAGACCACACCCATGGCAATAGAGGGTGTGCAAGCACCTTCTGGAAGTCCCCAGTACCAAGAATAAAGGGGCCCAGATGTTTCTACTTCTGGAATTCATGCCAGTGATAGATCTCAAATCCCACTATCATTTGAAGATCTTGAGGCTAGTCTGCAACTTATGGCTTTGACGGATCAACAACTGAAACCTGTTGTAGCCATATTTGGAACATTACAAGTCCATTATTGCTGCATAGGGATCTCAAATCACAGCTTTGCAACAACTCACAGCAGCCCAACAACAGCGCCTTGATCAGTTTCATCTTGGTTTCACTTTGTGTGGAAACAATATCATCCAGCTCGAGAAGATGGTTCAATCCCTGCTTGCAAAGGTTTTTGGTCCACCTGGACAAACCAATGCATCCAAAAAGGGGGAGAATCAGGAGATCCCTATTCCAGTAGACAGCTTCAACCTCTCCAACAACAGCTTCAGTTTCTAGGCTAACAGTTCCAACAATTTCTCAAGCTGTTAGTCTAGAAGCTCAAGTTGTTCCTATCCGGACAAGTGGAGTGGTTATCAGAGAAGGTCATCAAGCTCCTGCCCCAGCAGTCCGAGCCACAGCATCAACCTCCACAGACAAGGGAAAGGGCATTTTGATTGAGCCTCCAAAGATTAAATTTGTTTCAAAAGAAGCCCAGGTTGCCCATGATGCTGAACTGGCCAGAAAATTGGCAGAAGAACAAGACGAGATCCTAGACCAGCAAACCCATGAACCAATGGGAGATGATGAAACCTTAGGAGATTACCTAAGAGGGTTTGTGGTCAAAGATAATCAAAAGAAGAGGAAAAGGACAACAGGGCCTTCAAAGGCAGAACACAGAAGATTCTTGACAAATTTCTCTGCAATAGCTGGGATATCAAAGGTAATTGCTCAATCATGGTCAACTGAGAAGCTTCAGGCTTTATTTGACAAGGAAAAGGAGAAAGAAAAAGCTTCCACAGCCTCCCAACAAGTCCAAGTTCCACAAGAACCAGCTCAAATTGTTGCTGATGTTCCTCAATCTGAACCCATCCAACATGCAAAGTTTGATCAGGTAAAAAGAGTGTTGTTTGAACAACGACTGCAGAAGGCTATTGTAACATCCGGCACTAAACCAGGTTAGCAACGATGACCTAATATGTATTTAATAGTCAATTATATCCTAATCAGTGGTCATTAGAAATTAATCAAGTGATTAACAAGGTTTATTAGAAAATTCAACTCAATTAGAATCAAATTCATCGGTGCGATGAATCGGGAAATCAATTAATCCGATCAATTTACGATATGAGGGATTAATTCAACTAAGTACATAATTAAATTATGATTAGTGACATTAATCATACACTAATACAATTACTTAACATTAATTATGCAAGACTAAAACAATTCATTAAAACAATGCATTCATAAGTATTTATAAATTTACAAGAAAAGGGAAATACAAGAATACATTCTAAATACATTTATACAAAAATAAAAAAAATGAAAATACAAGATAATATCTTGAAAAATCTGCCCATAGGAGGTACATAAAGGACTTGATAAATATTTTTTTACTCAACATATCTACATCAAATCCCTCTACACCATCCTCCTTTCAATTCAAAGAAGATCTTACACTCCACCCCTCTTATCACCATCAATTCAACCTCCATCTTTTGCCTATAAATAGAGAGTTTCCCTTTCATATTATTCACACCAAAACCCTTCTTTTTCTCTCTAAAAACCGGATCCGACACATACACACACTACAAACATTTTCATTCAAGTGTTCTTGGTGAAATTCAAGTGTTCTTGGTGAAGTTCAAGTGTTCTTGGTCCAAATCTTGCAAGAGTTCCAACTTCTTCTCAATTTCATACTCTAAATACTTCAAAGTAAGTAAATACTAGCTTATTTCATCATACATTTATGTTTATATAAGTCTCGCATAATATATATAATCACCAACAACAACAAGTTTCATAAAAACTCAAGTTTATAAATTTCTAGTTTTTTGTTTTTAAGTTGTTTCTTTAAATGTGTTTATGAATATATGAACACATTATAAAAGTGTTAATATTACGAAAACATGTGATATATATGTGTTTTTATAACTATTATAACTTTTATACAAGTAGTCTTTGAATAAACAACAAGAATCATAAGTTGTTTCAAGTTTATAAATTACGGATTTTCGGCAGAAAATTTATATCGACTTTGAAAAATCATAACTAATTCATAACTCAACAAAATGAGTTGATTCTTGTCTCAAAAGTTAGATCTATGTCTTAACTATAGATCTGGAATTTTTCATAATTTATTTTGGAGTTTAAGACCTCCAGAAATTATTTGGGAAACCGAAAGTTTGACAGCTCAAAAATGGCCAACAAAGGGTTTTTAATGAGCTTTTTCACCAACCTAAACGTCTCGAAAAATGGCCGTTCTTGATTCTAAAAATCCTTTGTATATAGTAGTTTAATGTCCTAGAAAACCAAAGTCTAAAACATTTTGGAGCTTGGTCAAAAATAGCCTCAAAGTAGGCCGAAAAACCTCCGAAAAAGCTGGAAAATTATATATATATAAACTTGACGTTTTAAGCGGTTTTTATTTATAAACTTGTAATGTTGTGTGATTTAAGACATAAAAATCTATAAATATATATATCATCATATATTAGAGATATTAAGTCCTTATTATCATTTAGGACTCGATTAAACTCACTCGACGCATCATCCATCCATTTACGCTAAAAAGCTTTTTACGCTCGTTTTGCCATCGCAATCTCGGTGAGTTCTCATAGTCCCTATTTTCACACTGTTATGTTTTGGGGGTGAAATAAATGCTTCGTTTTTATATGGACACGAAAACATCTTCATTTCTATTATGTATTACACATGTGGTTCCATCTGCCCTTATATCATGAACCGTTAATTGCATTTATTTGTAAGCGCGAATATATTGTGGATGGATCAATTGGGAGTCATGTCCCCCACTCGGGTTAGTTCGGGTCGGCTAACAGCGGGTGCATATATATTCAACACACGGTATTATGTATGGGAATACTGCACAGGGCAAACTCATTTTAATTAAGCTTCGGTTGCATGATGGTTTATATGTAATACATAACATGGAATTTATGATTTTATAAATTCAATCTCTATTATTGTTGTCCATACAAGTCAGATTTTCGTGTAAACCTATGAGCTCGCCAACAGATTTGTTGACGTATTTTAGCGTGTATTTTCAGGAAATTAAGGCAAGTCCATTACATCGGTAGTATTTTCAAGCTTCCGCATATAAGGAGTCGCACTCAGTTTCAAACCGTCGGACATTTATTTGCATTATTTTGGATGATTTAATTATGTATTTAAATCTCTGTACCTTGCGAACTTCTCTTTATCATTTTGGGTTATGTAAAACATTATATATTTTAAAGTCATACCGATGTATTTTTAAAAACGTCCATATAGTGGTCGCTCGTTATGATTATGGTTATGCTTCCGCGACGTCAGGCTTCGTTGCCAACCGGGGTAACGGGGTGTGACAGATTGGTATCAGAGCCATAGTTATAGTGAACTAGGTTGCATTAGTACCCTAGACTATAACTGCACTTAAGTTTTACTGATTTTAAAAATATTTTGTAACTAACTAAAAGACTATGAATGGACCTTGATATCAGAAAACATGTCCCACCCGGAGACCATCATCTTGTCAGATTCAGAGGATGAGTACACCCCTACGAGCCCCGCAGTCACTGAAGTTTTCACTGAAGGGGAAACATCTGAGGAAGAAGACCCCTCTGAAGACCCAATGGAGGAGTCAGAAGAGGAACCAATGGAAGAAGATGACGCTGGAGAGGATCCACCGCCCCCAACAGTCCCCGCCCGCATTCCATACCACCCGGCAGAGCCATCATTTAAGCCATATCGGCCTTACCCAAACGGCCCTAGAATGTTGTATACACCCCGAAAGCGGGTGATCACGCCAAGACGGGAGTCTATTCCCATCCCGACTCCCCAACCCAATCCCCCACCACCACACAAACGTGTAGATGCCCGACGATGGGGCTGGATACCTGAAACCCTCCGTGAATGGAGGCAAGAGGAAGGAATCCCTTCCCATTTTGTGATCGGAGGACCATCCTCCGCACCTATCCCGTCACTCACTCAAGAACCCGCCGAACAGACCATACCACTTTTGGTAACACGGTCTTCCAGGCATGATCGCCAACTTCGGTTGCTTAACCAAGATATCGGAGAAATGACCGCTCGTTTAGAGCAAGAGGAGTTACAAAACTCCAACATACACTGGGCCAACCAGCACGCCCTTGCCATTCAGCAGGACGGACTGAACGAGCTCCGGCAACGATTAGCCGAGAGCGAGGCCCGCAATGAGGAGCTGGCACAGCGCCTCAATGCTTTAGAAAAGGGAGAGACCCCTGATCACTCCCGCACCTAGTACCCCCCTCTATATTTGTAATATTTAGGAAATTATTATGTAATAGTGTAGGACTAAAATTTTCGGGTAATAACCCGCCCCAATGTAAGAAAATTATGAATGATTAATGAAAAATTGCGAGTTATTTATGAAATTGTGTTTGATGATTATAGTGTTGTGCCTTAAGAAAAATTTACATTTTTAAGATTCAACTTCTTACACTATGCTATTTTCTATAAACTTTAAGATAATGCCGCCGAGACGAGTTATGAGCGCCGCAGAAATTGAGGAACTGGTTGCACAAAGAGTGGCTGCTGCTATAGCCACTTACGAGACCAACAGAAACAGTTCAGCTAATGGAGATGGTGGTGCTAGCCGCACCACGGGAGGAACTGAAACCCACCCTAAGGGTTGCGGAATTAAGGAGTTTTTGAGCTGCAAGCCCCGATACTTCAATGGGACCGAAGGAGCCGTCGGATTAGTACGATGGTTCGAAAAGTTGGAATCTGTCTTCCGTGTTAGCGGATGCATTGAAGGAGACAAAGTAAAGTTCGCCACCCACACTCTGCAAGACAGCGCCTTGACATGGTGGAACTCGTATACCCAGTCTGTGGGGATTGATGCAGCTTACCAACTCGCCTGGACCAAGTTGAAGCATATGATGACCGATGAGTATTGCCCGAGGAATGAGCTACAGAAAATGGAGTCAGAGTTTTGGAATCTGGCTATGAAGGGAACGGATGTAGCTGGGTACACCAACCGATTCCACGAACTAAGTATTATGTGCCCTCAGATGGTGACCCCTGAGTACAAGAAAATCGAGCGTTACATTTGGGGACTCGCTCCTCAAATTCAAGGTAATGTCACTGTCTCCAACCCATCCACCATACATGATGCCATCAGGATGGCCAACAATCTAATGGATCAAGTGTCCCGGAGAAATGAAGCCAAAGACGGGGAAAACAAGAGGAAGTGGGAGGACATGTCCGGGAGGAATACGGGTTCGCAATCCAAGAAGCCCGAGACCATCAAGGCTTATGTAGCAGGATCCGAGTCAAGGAAAGGCTACATAGGTACCAAGCCTTTCTGCACCCAATGCACCTTTCATCACAACAAGGGTCCCTGCCCAACCCCTTGTGGAAAATGCAAACGTATTGGCCATGTGGTCAAAGACTGTAAATTTGGAACCCCGTCAATGGCGGCAATCAGAGAGGCTGCTATGAATGTGGAGCTACTGGGCACTTCAAGAGTGAGTGTCCGAAGTTGAGAAATGGTGGAGGAGCTCAGGGGAGAGCTTTTGTGTTAGGAGCAGGTGACGCTCGTCAGGATCCCCATGTGGTATCAGGTACGTTTCTTTTAAATGACATTTACGCTTACGTACTCTTTGATACTGGGGCCGATAGGAGCTTTATATCTGATAAGTTTAGTAAGCAATTGAATGCCACTCCTTTTCCCTTAGACAACTCTTATACTATAGAACTGGCTGACAGCAAAATAATAGAGGCAAGTAGTATTATTAAGGAATGCACACTGAAGCTGGCAGATCATCCCTTTAAGATAGACTTGATGCCTATAGAACTCGGAAGTTTTGATGTAGTAATTGGTATGGATTGGTTGTCACACAACCAGGCCGAGATTTTGTGCGGTAAGAAAGTGGTACGGATACCACTCCACAAGAAGAAGGTCCTAACAGTCCAAGGGGAAAGAAAGAACCGACAGCTGAATGTCATATCCAGCCTAAGAACATTAAAGTGCCTTAGGAAAGGTTGCCATGCAGTACTGGTACAAATTGCAGAAAAAGAGTCGGAGGAGAAGCGACTCGAGGATATTCCAGTGGTTTGTGACTATCCGAAGGTCTTCCCGGAAGAATTGCCTGGACTTCCGCCAACTAGGCAAGTAGAGTTTCAAATCGATTTGGTGTCGGGAGCTGCACCGGTCGCAAGAGCCCCATATAGACTCACTCCTTCTGAAATGCAGGAGCTATCCAATCAATTACAAGAGTTGATGGATAAAGGATTCATTCGACCAAGTTCCTCACCTTGGGGAGCTCCAGTCTTATTCGTGAAAAAGAAAGACGGATCCTTCAAGATGTGCATAGACTACCGAGAACTAAACAAGTTAACAGTAAAGAACCGCTACCCCCTTCCCAGAATTGACGACCTGTTTGACCAACTGCAGGGATCTAGCTTCTACTCTAAGATTGATCTGCGATCCGGTTATCATCAAGTAAAGGTTCGATAAGAAGACATTCCCAAGACAGCATTCAGAACTCGTTATGGACATTACGAATTTCAGGTAATGCCATTCGGTTTGACCAACGCACCAGCCGTATTCATGGACCTCATGAATCGAGTGTGTAAACCGTATCTAGACAAATTTGTAATAGTGTTCATAGACGATATCCTCATCTATTCCAGAAATAAGGAGGAGCACGAACAACATCTCAAGTTGATCTTGGAGTTGTTAGAGAAGGAGCAGTTATACGCCAAATTTTCAAAATGTGAATTTTGGTTGCAAGAAGTTAAATTCCTTGGACACGTGATCAACAGCTAGGGAATCCAAGTTGGTCCATCAAAAATCGAGGCCAAAAAGAACTGGGCGACTCCTAGAACTCCCACGGAAATCTGCCAATTTCTAGGACTTGCTGGTTATTATAGGCGATTTATTGAAAACTTCTCAAAGATAGCAGGTTCCCTAACAGAGTTAACTCGAAAGGATGTAAAATATGTCTGGGGTGAAGAGCAAGAAAAGGCATTTCAGCAGTTAAAGCAAAGATTGTGTAGTACACCAATTCTGTCCTTACCTGAAGGGACTGAAAATTTTGTGGTCTACTGTGATGCCTCACACAATGGATTAGGTTGTGTGCTCATGCAAAGGGATAAAGTCATTGCTTACGCATCACAGCAGCTCAAAATTCACGAGGTGAACTATACGACTCATGAATTGGAGCTTGGAGCAGTGGTGTTTGCTCTCAAAATATGGAGGCACTACCTGTATGGAACTAAGTGCACGGTGTTCACAGACCATAAAAGCCTTCAGCATATTCTGAATCAGAAAGAGTTGAATATGAGGCAACGTCGTTGGGTTGAACTGCTTAGCGATTATGACTGCGAAATTCGTTATCATCCGGGGAAGGCGAATGTCGTAGCTGATGCTCTGAGCCAAAAGGAACGGGTTAAGCCATTGAGAGTCTGAGCTTTGGGCATGACTATACAGTCAAACCTAAACTCTCAAGTCCGCAAGGCACAAGAAGAAGCAGTCAATGAGGGTAATCTACTGGATGAAGCCTTGAGAGGTATGGATAAGCAGTTTGAAATCAAGTCAGATGGATGTCGGTACTTCATGGGCAGAATTTGGCTACCAAAATTTGGAGGAGTAAGGAAACTGATCATGGATGAAGGGCATAAAACAAGATATGCTATTCATCCAGGGTCAGATAAGATGTACCACGACTTGAAGGGAATGTACTGGTGGCCAAACATGAAGGCTGACATTGCTACCTATGTCAGCAAGTGCTTAACATGTTTGAAGGTTAAGGCTGAGCACCAGAAACCATCAGGATTGGTAGTTCAACCAGAAATACCCCAGTGGAAGTGGGAAAACATCACCATGGATTTCATCACCAAGTTGCCAAAGACTTCTGGAGGTTATGATACTATCTGGGTGGTTGTGGATCGACTTACCAAAACCGCGCACTTCCTGCCAATCAAGGAGACTGATAAGATGGATAAGTTAACACGAATCTATCTTAAAGAAGTCGTCTCAAGGCACGGAGTACCTGTATCAACTATATCAGACAGGGACAGCCGATTCACATCAAGATTTTGGCAGTCATTGCAAGAAGCACTGGGTACACGTCTAGATATGAGCACAGCCTATCACCCGCAAACGGATGGTCAGAGTGAAAGGACGATTCAGACTTTGGAAGACATGCTAAGGGCATGTGTTATCGACTTTGGCAAAAGTTGGGACAGACACCTGCCATTAGTGGAGTTTTCCTATAACAACAGCTATCACTCAAGTATTAAGACCGCCCCATTCGAGGCACTCTACGGACGAAAGTGTCGATCACCACTTTGTTGGGCTGAAGTAGGAGATAGTCAGATTACTGGACCCGAGATCATCCAGGAGACTACAGAAAAGATAGCCCAGATTCGTAACCGATTAAAGATCGCGCGGGATCGACAAAAAAGTTATGCGGATGTTCGACGGAAGGATTTGGAATTTCAAGAGGAGATCAAGTAATGTTAAAAGTCTCGCCTTGGAAGGGCGTAATCCGTTTTGGGAAACGAGGAAAACTCAATCCTCGTTATATCGGACCATTCAAGATCACCAAAAGAATTGGCCCGGTAGCTTACCGACTCGATCTGCCCCCAGAGCTTAGTAACGTTCATAATACCTTCCACGTGTCCAATCTTAAGAAGTGTCTGGCTGATGAATCACTCGTTATACCCATGGACGAGCTGGAGTTAGACGATAAGTTGAACTTCATTGAGCAACCTGTAGAAATAATGGACCGAGAAGTCAAGAAACTAAAGCACAGCCGGATCCCGATAATAAAAGTCAGATGGAACTCTAAGCAAGGTCCTGAGTTTACGTGGGAACGCGAAGATCAGTTCCGGGAAAAATACCCTCACCTGTTCTCAAGTACTCAAGAAGTGGGGAACACGAGCTAATTTCGGGACGAAATTCCCTTAACAGGGGGAGACTGTAAGATCCGGCACTAAAACAGGTTAGCAACAATGACCTAATATGTATTTAATAGTCAATTATATCCTAATCAGTGGTCATTAGAAATTAATCAAGTGATTAACAAGGTTTATTAGAAAATTCAACTCAATTAGAATCAAATTCATCGGTGCGATGAATCGGGAAATCAATTAATCCGATCAATTTACGATATGAGGGATTAATTCAACTAAGTACATAATTAAATTATGATTAGTGACACTAATCATACACTAATACAATTACTTAACATTAATTATGCAAGACTAAAACAATTCATTAAAAACAATGCATTCAAAAGTATTTATAAATTTACAAGAAAAGGGAAATACAAGAATACATTCAAAATACATCTATACAAAAATAAAAAAATGAAAATACAAGATAATATCTTGAAAAATCTGCCCATAGGAGGTACATAAAGGACTTGATAAATATTTTTTTACTCAACATATCTACATCAAATCCCTCTACACCATCCTCCTTTCAATTCAAAGAAGATCTTACACTCCACCCCTCTTATCACCATCAAATCAACCTCCATCTTTTGCCTATAAATAGAGAGCTTCCCTTTCATATTATTCACACCAAAACCCTTCTTTTTCTCTCTAAAAACCGGATCCGACACATACACACACTACAAACATTTTCATTCAAGTGTTCTTGGTGAAATTCAAGTGTTCTTGGTGAAGTTCAAGTGTTCTTGGTCCAAATCTTGCAAGAGTTCCAACTTCTTCTCAATTTCATACTCTAAATACTTCAAAGTAAGTAAATACTAGCTTATTTCATCATACATTTATGTTTATATAAGTCTTGCATAATATATATAATCACCAACAACAAGTTTCATAAAAACTCAAGTTTATAAATTTCTAGTTTTTGTTTTTAAGTTGTTTCTTTAAATGTGTTTATGAATATATGAACACATTATAAAAGTGTTAATATTATGAAAACATGTGATATATATGTGTTTTTATAACTATTATAACTTTTATACAAGTAGTCTTTGAATAAACAACAAGAATCATAAGTTGTTTCAAGTTTATAAACTACGGATTTTCGGCAGTAAATTTATATCGATTTTGAAAAATCATAACTAATTCATAACTCAACAAAATGAGTTGATTCTTGTCCCAAAAGTTAGATCTATGTCTTAACTATAGATCTGGAATTTTTCATAATTTATTTTGGAGTTTAAGACCTCCAGAAATTATTTGGGAAACCGGAAGTTTGACAGCTCAAAAATGGCCAACATAGGGTTTTTAACGAGCTTTTTCACCAACCTAAACATCTCGAAAAATGGCCGTTCTCGATTCTAAAAATCCTTTGTATATAGTAGTTTAATGTCCTAGAAAACCAAAGTCTAAAACATTTTGGAGCTTGGTCAAAAATAGCCTCAAATTAGGCCGAAACACCTCCGAAAAAGCTGGAAAATTATATATATATAAACTTGACGTTTTAAGCGGTTTTTATTTAAAAACTTGTAATGTTGGGTGATTTAAGACATAAAAGTCTATAAATATATATATCATCATATATTAGAGATATTAAGTCCTTATTATCATTTAGGACTCGATTAAACTCACTCGACGCATCATCCATCCATTTACGCTCGTTTTGCCATCGCAATATCGGTGAATTCTCATAGTCCCTATATTCACACTGTCATGTTTTGGGGATGAAATACATGCTTCGTTTTTATACGGACACGAAAACATCTTCATTTCTATTATGTATTACACATGTGGTTCCATCAGCCCTTATATCATGAACCGTTAATTGCATTTATTTGTAAGTGCGAATATATTGTGGATAGATCTATTGGGAGTCATGTCCCCCACTCGGGTTAGTTCGGGTCGGCTAACAGCGGGTGCATATATATTCGACACACGGTATTATGTATGGGAATACTGCACAGGGCAAACTCATTTTAATTAAGCTTCGGTTGCATGATGATTTATATGTAATACATAACATGGAATTTATGATTTTATAAATTCAATCTCTATTATTGTTGTCCATACAAGTCAGATTTTCGTGTAAACCTATGAGCTCACCAACAATTTTGTTGACGTATTTTAGCGTGTATTTTCAGGAAATTAAGGGAAGTCCATCACATCGGTAGTATTTTCAAGCTTCCACATATAAGGAGTCGCACTCAGTTTCAAACCGTCGGAGATTTATTTGCATTATTTTGGATGATTTAATTATGTATTTAAATCTCTGTACCTTGCGAACTTCTCTTTATCATTTTGGGTTATGTAAAATAATATATATTTTAAAGTCATACCGATGTATTTTTGAAAACGTCCATATAGTGGTCGTTCGTTATGATTATGGTTATGCTTCCGCGACGTCACGCTTCGTTGCCTACCGGGGTAATGGGGTGTGACAGCTATGGAAATTGGAAAAGTCCTGGATCAGCATGACTTCTCCAAACCCCCTATTACTTACCGGTATGCTAAGTCAATGGATGACATTGATTTAGTGTATCATTTTGTAGTTAAAAGTTGCTGGTCCAGAGGAAGAATACAAGAGCCTAATCCAACTGGTTCAGAGATTGACTAAAGATGAGCTGACTCAAATGCATCAGATTGGAACTGCAAGTCACTCTAGGTCACCAATTGTTTGGGTTCAGACAAACTTGAAAGATCTCAGAAGTATTTTTGACCCAGAATTCACCAGAGTGGATATAGAAGCTGCCAAGGATATGAAGATTGAACAGGTTGATTTATATGCCTAATCAATGACATATAGACTCAAGCTTGCAGACAGATCCAGCAGGTTCTATAATTTTGAATTCCTTGATTCGCCAAAAGCATGGCTACTCCAGATGAGCTCTTTGAAGATTGAATGTGATAAAGTGGAGTTGAAAAGAGAATTCATGTAGGCTATAAGGCAGAAACTTTGATAGTTGTAAGTTTTTGGATGCCTTAGTTTGTATATAACAGTTTTACTTTGTTTTATTTCCTTTTTTGTATAGAAACTAAAAGTCTTGTGTAAAGAATTTAAGTTAGGGGGAGATTGTTGGGAAATATTCTAAGTATGTGAAGATGTTAGTTAGATTTCTCAAGCTGTTAGTAGTATTTCTGTGTAATTACAAAGTTCAAGCTGCTAGTTCAACAAGTTCAAGCTGCTAGTTCAAAAGTTCAAGCTGCCAGAGTTAAAAGTTCAAGCTGCTCAACACATTAATAACAGAAAGTGCTGAAATTCAGGAAGTGATATATATTTCAATATTTGAAGATCTTCCAAGCATATCTACTACCAGAGAAATCAGAGTTCGTCAAGGAAACAAATCAGAAGGCTATATATATAGATAGACTAGGTCTTTCTATTGTAAGTCTGTACGTGCAAGTTTTGTAATTGTGTGCTTCATTGTAATTGCTTTCTGATAAGTTTTCCAAGCCTCTAAGGTTGTTAAACTCTAAGAACAATCTGTGTTCTTCGTCTAATCAAACAGATTAGAGGTGATTGTAATCAGTGATTTTGGTAATATAAAGGATTTGATATTGGTTACATTTATCTGTTATTTATTCTGAAAGTTTTCTTAAAATAGTTAAGTGTTATTCTGCAAACTTCTTAATTGGACTTTGATTCAAAACAAGGTTATTGGTTTACACTCTGATTTATTAAAACCAGTTAATCTTAGGTGATTTTGATCTTGACAGAGTAGATGGAGAGGAGCGTGTGTGTGCAGCGTGGGTTTTAAAATGGCGACTGGATGGAAGATTTTTATAAGAATCAGATCACGCACCTGCATGGTTTAGGTCACGCACCTGCGTGGAACTAGGTCAAGCTACGCCCCTGCGTGGGTTGGTTACGCCCCTGCATGGATGAAGGAGTAGTTCAGGGCATTATGCGCCTGCGTGGGAACAGTTCGCTGGTGCATCGGGGTATGGATAGGTGCGTGAGCATAGGGTATCACGCGGGTGCATGAGACTCTTATGCGGGTGCGTGGGAGTTCATGCAGGAAGCAGAATGCAAATCAGATTCCCACACAATCAATATCTAACAATCAGCCCCAATTACATCCCGTGAACTCAACCTACGAGTATGAAATTATCTCAACAATGCACCAAACATCTAACCGCACACTCAATAAAACTCTGAACTTATAACACGTGAATGAGAGCTTTGCAACAAAAATAAGCATGATCAAATTGACTTGGGAGCAAACTGATGGAATCATTCCCATGCAATTATAGCAATAAAAGAATCATGAACACAACAGCAACATTAAGAACCCTCACACAAGCATTTATCAATGAAAGACATCGTTTCTTATGGCAGATTACGTTATAAAACCAAGTTTACAAAATAACTAAACCATAATAAGTATAGCACACCCCACACCACACTTCAAGTACTACATAACTCAGACATGATTCTTAAAACCCCAAGAATCGCATTCCATCATTTGAGTTGCCAACCACACCGAAAGCATGTAAAAAGAACTAAACGATGAATCAGTTAACTTTAAGAGTCAAACATAGAAACTCTGGATACGCAATTAAGGCGATAATAGAAGCTCAAGTTTCGGCATAGCATGGAATATGAAACTATGGAAAAGCAGGAATGAGATGAATATGACACACACGATCTATAAATATAAAAAGCACGGAAATTTCAAACTAACTCAAAGGGGTTGACTTATAAAAAGTCAAACTTAACATTAAAGACAATAACTCATGCCACACTTGACTCGAAACTTATGGACTCAATCATGTAACACACAATGAAAAAGAAATCAAAACAAGCAATTAACAATAGAAAGCATTATGAGAAGCACAACATATAAATTAGCAAAATCACAGAACTAAACACACTAAAAAACATTCAAATAATAGAAAAAAGAAATTACACCAAATACAACCATGGCTTGAGTTATGAATGAGTCTCAAGCAAGACTCGCCACAGGTAATTAAGCTGATAAGTCGGCTAACCGAAGATCGGCGTCACAAACGTTTAACTGTCATATATAGGAATACCTCGGCAACAGTAAACGGTCCGGTCCAACGAGAGATAAGCTTACTTGGGAACAGTCGTAGGCGTGAATTATAAAGTAAAACCTGATCGCCGGCCTTAAAGTCCTTAGGCTGAATCTACGCATCCTGCCTCTTCTTGGTCTTTTCCTTATAAATTTGGGCACTCTCATATGCCTGATCTCTCAACTCGTCGAGCTCGTTCAACTGAAGTTTCTTGTGATCACCTGCAGATAACAAATCAAAGTTAGACCATTTAAGTGCCCAGTACGCCTTATGTTCTAATTCAAATGGCAGATGACACGCCTTGCCATATACCATCCTATAAGGGGTGCAACCTATAGTGGTTATATAAGCAGTGTAGAATGCCCAAAGCGCATCATCTAACTTATCTGACCATCCCTTCCTATGCTCTCCTACAGTCCACTCAAGAATCCTCTTTAAGCCCCGATTTGTAACCTTAGCTTGTCCATTGGTTTGCGAATGGTGTAGCTAGCCGGTGAGTGACACCATACCGCTGAAAAATCTTATCGAACTGTGCATTACAGAAATGAGTACCTCGATCACTAATGATCGCTCTTGGTGAACTGAATCGAGTGAAAAGCTTCTTAAGGAAGGAACATACAACCCTAGTGTAAGGTCACCTACCTACGGACCCAATCTTGATGCGACACCGTCCAACGAGTGCGGAATCCATGTTAGTGGCATAACAGACTGATCACACACATGAAACACGGAGACCAACACAATGATAGACGTAACAACGGACGTCCCGACACATGAATCTCTCCAAGACTCTGCTAATCGCACACAAGTTCGTAATCGCCTCACTCAACAATTTCTGCAAAGATCCTTAATCAAAACTGATTAAACCTTAATTATAAACATTAGATTCGAACTTAGCCTGGACAAGTTCGAGAAGGCCCAAGCCCACGAACTTGTCCACCAATAAGTTCGAACCAGGGCTTTGAACTTATTCTAGAACTTGTCTTTGAACATGTTCTAGAACTTATGTTTGAACTTATCTTTGAACTTATGTTTGATCTTATCTTTGAACTTGTGTTTGAACTTAAGTAAA
This sequence comes from Centrapalus pauciflorus, assembly GCA_020465985.1. NCBI lineage: Eukaryota > Viridiplantae > Streptophyta > Magnoliopsida > Asterales > Asteraceae > Centrapalus > Centrapalus pauciflorus. Next base: position 258,459 of record JAANYP010005513.1, on the reverse strand, counting down.
ACATTAATCACCAACAAGTTCAAACATATATACAATCAATATCAAAACATATATCAAACATATATCAAAACATGCAATTACGAAGACTTGAACTATTACAAAATATCATCTATACTTAGACTGCTATCGTCACATGGGATGCACTAACAGACTCCCCCTTGATGATAGATTCTAGCTAGATATACATTTTGTCTAAGTACTAGGTCTATTCAAAATACTACCTGCATATAATCCCTGCTTTATACAAACCCTTACAACTTTTTGGAACTTCCTGCCTTCAGATCTCCAGCCTTCATGAAAGAAAATTGGCTGATCATGAAGCTTTTGCAGGTCATCCTTGAATAAGTTGATTAGGTGTAGCGGATTGTATACTTTCAAAATTGTCTTCTCTTCTTGATCCTCCATAATTGCTTCAGCTGTTTCGTTGTCTACGAACCACTACTTCGTGTTTGCAAGTACATCCTGTGGCATAGACTTTAACGGAACTTTCTTCAAGCATCGGACTGGTTTGTACACCATCTTAGCCCAAGGTTTACCAATATGCGGATCTATTCTTGTCTCGCCTTCTACTCTCTTGCCTGATCTTGGCTTTAGACTTTCAAACTTTCCAGATCTACCCTCCCTTCTGATAATCTTAGCAATCACTTCAGCATAGGGGTCGTCTTCAAGGTTTATAAGCTCCTTCCAGGCCAACTCCTTCACCTCACATTTGGGCAATGTATTAAAGACTTTTAAGGTTCTCCTCAGATACTGAAGCCCATATCTTCTTTTAAGTACAAAAAGCTGCAATTCCCTGTCGAAGAACTAGCTAAGGATACCTCCTGACAGCTTTCCTGGATTTGGCAATCTCATTTTCTTCTTTACAGCTAACTCAGTGTGTTTCTCTTCCTTTCTAAAGCATAACCTCATCATCTCTTCTTTCGATTGTTCCCTTTCAGCTGGATCAGATTTTGATTCTTCTATAGATGCCAAGTTAAGCTTATCTAAGTCTATCACATTCTGAGCATTATTTACATATTGTTCAGTTACAGGCTGCTTCGGGATCAACACTTCATCAACGTTATCATCCTCGTCTTCTATTATCTCATCGTCTGATTTCCAGTTACAACTTCTTCTGGGATGAACTCCCCTTCTTCAAGATCTTCTTGATCAAATCCGAATTCATCTTCCTCATCAATATCTATCAACGCCTCTATCATCTCTTGCTCAACATCCTTTGAAGCTTCAGGAGCCTTACCTTTTTCTGAAGCTTCATCTCCTCCCATACTTGACGAACTAGGCTCCCCCTAAACGATTGCTTGCTGAGCAGTCTTTTGGGAAAGATCTGCTAGCTCACCTTCTTTCTGTGCATCTGGATCATCGCCTTCCTCATCGTCACTCCTAACATTCCTCAACTGATCATCTTTGCAGCTACTCTCCTCCTGAGCTCGTAGATCTTTCAATATCTGCTCAATTAGGGTCTGCATTGTCTGAATTTGTGCTTGTTGAGTCCTCAGCTTAGCTCTTTGATCTGCCACAGTTGTACGTAGCGTGGCATTCTCTTGATCTAAGCGTGCATTATGCTGTTGCAGCTCTTTTACGGCCTGAGTGAGTTGGAATATTTGGACTGTTTGGAAGTCCATTTTTCCCTTCAACTCTGTGAACCGCTGATTTTCTGTGAATGAAGTCGAGGTGGACGGAGTGGAGGCGGATTTTGATGGGGCTACGGTTGATGCGGATGGAGCAGCCGGTAACATAGATGGAGAACCAGAAGTGGATGGAGCTCCTTGCATGAATCTATGCCTTTTCGCCCTATGTCTTGGAACGAGAGAAGCTTCTTCTTCTTCTTAAAACTCAGACTCTTCGGTCTCTTCATCAATAATTGCAGGCCTTGTCGTTCTCCTTCTTCTCACAACTAGCCTCGATCCATATCTGCCAATTGTGACATCCGTATCTTCATCTTCAGACTTAGATTCGGATGCAGACACGGAGGCAGTCTCGACGTGACCCTCAGCCTCAGTCTGATCCCTATCGATCTCTTCTTCAGTATCAACGTCTGTGTCTAAAAGCTCGGCTTCAGAGGGCTGATATTCATCTATTTCATTGAAAATATCATGTAGATCAGCTGGAGGCTCTAAAACTTCCTGAACCAGTTGTTCAGCAATATCTTGCTCAGCAGCCGTTCCCTGAGCCCAAATTTCCTCTAGAGTTTGCTCCCTCTAGTCATATTGTGGAGCCGAACTAGAAGGGCCAGCAGATTCAGTCGATGGCCCAGCAGGTGGTTGTGGGCGGGAAGTAGGTCTAGCAACCGGAGCTCTTCTAGCCGGTGCTCTTCTTCGTTGCTGCGGTTGTTGCTATTTCTGCTGCTGGGGTGGGGCTACACCAATCCAATCTTCACCCTCCGGGCAACAAAATCTGGATCTATGACTGCTCCAAACAGCGGTGCCACTTGGGGCCTGACCTGCTCAGCCCTTCTCGCGTTATGGGTTTGGCAGTCAGCAAAGATGCGTTTATCAATCAAGGCCACACCACTTTGATCAGGAAGTGGTGGCAGATTTGGCAAGAAATGGCGGATAATCATCATGGCAAAGCGAGGATACATTAAGAATCGTTCCCTGATCGGAGCAGTTATTTGGTGGATAAATTCCCTGAAATACATCTCTGAAAAGCTGAACTTCTTGTTATACACCAGCGCAATCAACGCAGACTGCAATTTAGACACCATCATGTCAAAACCTGCTTTCTTGGGCGCGAAGCACACCATTATCACATGAACAAGATACCGCCATTGACCAATCAATCCACTTTTAACGTAAGAAGCTTTCGTTATATCTTGCGTGTATCCCATTCTCAAAAAGGCCGCTTGCCTTATAGGTAAAGGAAAATCTATAGGGCCTGCCTCTTGGTCCTCAGTGCCCAACTGTAGAATCTGCCTTAACATATTCGCCGAAAACGCAATTGGTTGACCACCTACTCTTGTTCGCAGCACTGTAGGGGTAACCGAGCAGTCTACTTGAAGATGCTCCCAAAATTGTCGCACGTACGTCAACGTAATTTGCAAATTGTGAGTGAGGGCATAGGAAACTCGAGACTGCGTCAGGAATTCAATCATCTGATGATAATGTTGTGCCTCTGGCAATTGGAGATCCACTGCCATGACCATATTATGCTTATTATAAAAAGCACGATCACCCATATCTGCACACAAAATAATCAAACAAAATTAGAAATTTAAATTAAAATAGAATGGAATTTGTTGTATTCGAATTTGCATAACTTCGAACTTGCATAAGTTCGAAGTCCAACACATTCGAACTTAGACAAATTCAAGATTATTTAAAAGCATTCGAACTTAAATAAATTCGAGGCATCTATTCGAATTTGACTGACTTCGAACTTATAGATATTTCAACAAGTTTGAACTTTCTGACAAGTTCGAACCTGAAGAACAAATTCGAAGTCGGTCACTTTAAAATTAAAAACCATGATTTTGACCCCATTTGAGTTAATCAACCGTGCAACTTAGTCTTATTAGGTTCTAATCGAAGTTATGTATCATTTATTTAAAGTTTTATCTTTTAAAACTCGTGATTTTAAACCACGTAGTTTCAAATAACATAACTATCAAATTAGATCGATTTTTGCCACAATAATGTCCTAAACTACACTTACTTAGTATTATGATGATCAGAATACCCTAGTATATGTGTATGTTCGAGAAATAGAGGGAAAACTTCGAGGAATAGGACGAAATTCGAAGTTCGGTATGTTCGAGAACAAGTTCGAAATCGCCTATGCACAAGTTCGAGAACACAAATTCGAGGGTAGGTGTCTTAAATTAAGTATTGTTGACCTATTTATATCAACTACCTTCGAACTTAGCATAAGTTCGAACTTCCAACAAGTTCGAAGGTAACTTCGAATTTGTCTGGATTTCGAACTTAACTGAAAATTTTGAAAATTCTTGAATAAAAATCCAACTTTTCCAACTTTTTCATGTAACGGAATTTTACAAATTTTGCCAAATCATTCACACTAAGCAACGGACTTTCACGCAGTATTTATTTCCTCAATTAAAAATACATCCTAGTAACTTTGACCTTTATCCTATTTAAAGTAAAATAAAATCAAATCAAATGAACTAAAATAAAATAAAATAAAATAAAGTAAGAATAATAAACTACTCAAATGTATTTTAAAGAATACGACCTATACTGACAGAATATTTTTGAGAGAAAGTCAAAGAAGGTTCAATTAGGTAGCGGTGTCAAACGCACTTTCAGTATTTCACTTTCTCACTTAGGGAATTTTTTATTCCTTTGGTTGTTTGTCGTGATATGCATTCCAAGTCGATTGTCGGTATGATTTTCCCTTTAAACATTTCACACTTTGGAAATTCCCTTGCCTTTTTATTTATCAAGAAACAACCTTACGTGTCTCATACTTAGATATACTTCTATGATCAAGGCAGACACACAATGATTATAACATTTTGGTATTGCAAATTTTTTTTAAAAGGCAAACGTCAGACACAGTTCTGTATTTACATACAACAGAGTGTCATAGTTTATCTTAGAGTTCCTTTTAAGTTAGCAAGACAGCGGTGACCGGTCTGTAGTTACGTACAACAAAGTGACTTATTTTGCTAACTTGAGTCAAAACAGAGATGACAGGTCTGTACTTACGTACAACAAAGCGACTTATTTTAACTCCCTCTTCTTTATCAAAAATTTTTCTTTTCTTTTCTTTAAGATGTATTTTGATGTTGCTATACATCCCCCAAAAAATTTGCATACCTCATTTAAAATCATTGTCTGTATGTCTCTAACATAGAAATTAAGGTCATTTGGTCATACATCTAAGTTAGTTACACATATGACTTTTTCTTGATTATTTTATTAGCTGTTAGGATTTCCTTTGTGTATTATGTCTACCAACACATCAAACAAGAAATTGCATATCACTTAGAATTTATGGTGCATTATGTGTGAAAGCTTAACACTTAAAGTTTGTTTAGACTGTGCTAATTTTCGTCACTTTGAATCTATGAATCTAAGACTTATCTCATTTTTCAATATTCTCTTTTTTTTTTTTTTTTTGAAATTTTTATGGTTTTCTATCTTTTTTTCTTTTGTTTTTCATTGTTAAGATAAGCTATTAAACTAACCTACTAACTTACTATAAAAGGAAAGAAAATCTACTAAACTACAAACTTACTATAAAAGGAAAGAAAATCTACTAAGGTCAATTTACTCTGGATTACGCATACCATTTAGTTGAACTAACAACTCAAAGCGTGACTTATCAAAAGCTTTAGTGAATAAATCTGCATTATTATCTTCCGTTGCCACTTTTACAAGTTTTATTAAATTCTTTTCAGCATAATCACGTATGAAATGATGTCTTATGTCTATGTGCTTTGTTTTACTGTGTTTAACTGGATTATTAGTTATAGCAATTGTAGACTGATTATCTATCCTAATGGGAGTATGAGTGTAAGTCAAACCATAGTCCCGCAATTGTTGTTGTATCCACAAAACCTGTGAACAACAACTACCAGCAGCTACATATTCAGCCTCGCACGTTGACACGGCTACCGAAGTATGTTTCTTGCATTGTCAGGATACGAGTCTCCCTCCAAGGAACAGACAACCTCCAGTTGTTGATTTGCGGTTCAAGCTGCATCTACCATAATCAGAATCCGTGTATGCTTCCAATTCCAGATCACCATCAGCGTGATACCAAAGTCCCAGCTTCGGTTTTGACTTGAGGTATCTCAGAATCCGCTTCACAGCTTTGATATGCATTTCTTTCGGATTAGCTTGGAACCTAGCACAAATACACACAACAAACATAATGTCAAGTCTAGAAGCAGTTAAATACATGAGTGACCCGATCATGGCCCGATATATAGTCGGATCCACATCAGTATCACTTTCTGTACTCGGTCCGAGATTGTGTTTCACTTGAATCGGAGTACTAAAGTGAGCAGTCACCTTAGTTCCTTCCATCCCGAAGCGCTCCAGAATGTCGTAGACATACTTCGTCTGATGGATAAACATGCCTTCCTTCCTTTGTTCAACTTGCAAACCCAGAAAGAAGTTTAACTCTCCAATAGCACTCATCTCAAACTTTGACTTCATGACTTTTTCGAAGTCTTTGCACATCTGTTCGTTTGACGACCCGAAAATAATGTCATCCATGTACACTTGTACCAATATAAAATCTTCTCCCTTTCGCTTCACGAACAATGTACTATCAATTCTCCCTCTTTCAATCCCGTTGTCCAAAAGATGAGTTGACAAGGTCTCTTACCATGCCCTTGGTGCCTGATGCAATCCATATAGAGCCTTATCGAGTCGATATACTCTGTCAGGATATTTTGGATCAGTAAACCCAGGCGGCTGTTCGACGTACACCAGTTCCTTCACCTTGCCGTACAGGAATGCACTCTTTACATCCAGTTGATAGACTTTAAACCCTTTGAAGGTCGCGAAGGCCAAAAACAGACGAATTGCCTCGAGCCTTGCCACTGGTGCAAACACTTCGTTGTAATCGATTCCCTCTTCTTGGTTGAATCCTTTCACCACAAGTCTTGCCTTGTTACGAGTAACTATACCCCGATCATCTATCTTGCACTAAAAACCCATTTGGTTCCTATTGCAACTTCTCCTCGAGGTAGCGGCACTAACTCCCACACTTCAAGCTTTCTGAATTGTGACAGTTCTTCTTGCATGGCTTCAACCCAAGAATTGTCTTTCAGTGTCATCTGCACATTCTTCGGCTCTACTTGCGAGATGAAACATGAATAAAGACAAGTGTGATAGGCCTCAGAGTCATTGATCATTGATTACAACACCTTGTTATTATTCACACTACTCCTAGTTCTCACACCGGTATTAGGATTCCCTATGATACTCTCAATCGGATGATCCTTGTTTATCCATGATGTCTCAATCTCGTCGACCCGAAGATTATCTCCTAAGTTTGATCCTATTTCTCCTAACGGGGGTACGACTTCAGACGGTACATTCTCTTCCTCATGATCACTGTCCTCGGAGTTAGAAGTACTTGTCTGATTCTCGTTTGTAGGTAACTCAGGTTCATTCTCTGTTGGAGACCCATCTTCTGTCGTTGTAGGCTTAGAAGTTGATGGAATGCTTGTCTTTGGAAAGCCTTGATTGTCATCATTTAGACTTAGTGACGAGAAGTCATCCTCCACTGTACCTGCATTTCCATTAACAGGTTTGTTAAATGATTCAAACAATGAGTCATAATCAAATAACCACTCAGGACCTGTTTGGGGTTCATGTGATAACTTGTAACGTGAATGTTAAGCACAATTTCTACCATACCGTTTGTTTTGTTAAAAACCCTTTTGTTTGGTGAGTTAGGCACACAACCTAGAAAGTATCCTTCGTCAGCCTTTTCACCAAACTTAGTTTGATGTTTTGTTTTCATTAAAGTACACGGTACCCCAAACGGTTCAAAGCCTGTTAAATTAGGTGGTCTTTTATTCAGAACTTCATAACAGGTTTTGTTCAGTGACTTGACAGTAAGGACCCGGTTTAAAACATGACATGCGTTATTCACTGCCTCTCCCCAAAACATGGTAGGAAGTTTTGAATCCGAGAGCATGGTCCTTACTGCCTCAATCAAAGTCCTGTTTTTCCATTCTGCCATCCCATTTTGTTGTGGCTCATATGGTGCACTAAATTGATGCACTATACCTTTGGATAGGCAATATACACCAATTATTGTGTCTTTAAATTCTGTTCCATTATCAATCCTGATACGTTTTACCCTCGTCCCGTAGGAGTTTTCGACTTGGTCTAAGAACCCAATCAACTTTCCAGTTGTTTCGTCCTTCGTACCTAAAACGAAAACCCATGAAAAATGTGATTAATCATCAGGGATAACTAAACAATACCAACTACCACCTATACTTCTTTTGTTGATAGGTCCGAATAGGTCCATATGCAACAAATCGAAAGTGGAAGCTATCGAGTTCTGAGTCTTTGACTTGTGTGACTTCTTGTGTTGTTTGCCTTTCTTGCACGGTACATACTTGTCTTCGAACTGGAAACTCTTCAGTGGGACACCTTGCACCAGACCATGTTTAGTGATGTAGTTCATTTTCCTTAGGTGCAAGTGTGCCATGCGTCTGTGCCATAAAATGGATTCGGACTCTGAAGCTTTGGATAGAAGACATATTGTTCCCATCGACGAATCGGATATGTTCATGTCCATCATGTACAAAGCATTCTTCCTTGGGGCTCTCATCATTATCCACTCTCCAGGTACCTTAAATCTCGGTTTCAGCACTAACGCCTCAATGTCAGTAAAAACTACTGAGTTCTTCTTATCATAGATTTAAGATACACTAATGAGATTATGATCAAGCTTATTAACATGGTAAACTTGATCAAGTGTGATAGTCCCATTAATGACCACTCCAGTACTAGTGATATGTCCTCCCTTGTTCCCAGCGAATGATACGAATCCCTTGTTCCCTCCCTTAAAGTCAATGAGTAGACTCCTTTCCCTAGTCATGTGACGAGAACAACCACTGTCGAAGAACCACTTGTTGTTTAGACCTGTAGTTAGTTCTTGCACATGAAAGAAAAGAAGTTAGTTATCACGGGGAACCCAAGCCATGACTGACATGGTAATACCATTCTCATCCACATATGTGAACTCCTTCAAATACCCATCTCTCCTTTCAGGTGACCTGGGTTTTTGATTGAGAACCGGTTGTGGTGATGAGTGATTCAAGTTCACTCTTGGCCTTTGGATAGGCATTTGCTATTGAGCCCTTGAATACTTTCTATTATACGGCATTTCAGATTGATATCCCTGGGCTCTACCTGGTGTCTGTTGTCTTTGAGGAGTGTGAGACCTAACTGGAGTGTAAGTCCTTCTAGGTGTTGTACTCCTATAAGCTTGTTGAGGTCCTGACCTAGATTGATTAGGGACTCTATTCGGCGAATTAATCCTAACCACTTCATTAGGTCTAACCGACACAGGTACTTGTCTAACAGCTAACTTAGATGTAGCATTCACAATCTTCTCAGTGTTTTGAGAACCACTTGTGCTAGCAACACTAGATACTGGTCTTTGTTGTTCTGGCTTTCCTACAGCAGGTCTAGACTCTACTTTCTTATATGGACAACTAGACGCAACATGACCCTTCTCATGACATCTAAAGCAATACATCTTATCAATCGACTTCTTATGAGTGCCCTTTGATTTTGGTGTCTCACTCGTGTCATGGGCTTTCTTCTTAATTATCGTGACTACTTCCTCTTTCTGATTATTAACTTTAGGTTTAGCTTCTCCTAGAATTGTGTCACTAGAAGACTGCACAAACTTGACTTTCTTAATCGTAGAGTTATTATTAGACACCTTAGTTGATTTATCCTTATCAGATTCAATTTCAGCTGCTACCTCTGACTCGACTGGTTTATCAGGTTTATCCTGAGGTTGAGGGACATAATTATCGTTGAAAGGTGGAGGAATCTCTTGATAACCTAAACCTACTGGTTTCTTAGACTGACGTTGAGCATCTAAGATTTTCCCTAGATTTAGTGAAGAGTTCCTAAACTTTTCCAACTTACTATTTACCTCTGCAACTTTAACCCTTGATTCTGCTAGCTCAACCTCCTTAATGGTAAGTTCTTTGGTTAAAGCCTCAACATGCTCATACATAACTTCTATCCTGACACATTGTTCACTTAATTGTCTTTTAGAACTATAACGTCTTGAGCATCTGCTTTTAGCTTATTCCTAAGATCTTCTTTAATGTCTAAGAGACTAGCATTATCAGATTTTAGTGATTCAATCTGAGCAGTTAAGTTGTTATGTGTTTCTAGAAAGTTCAACCTATCATTTTAAGTAGCACCTTAAAACACATAAGTCATGAAATGTAGAAAAGTTCAGAATTACCCTTTTGTGATCCGATTCCACGTTAGCCATCTGTGCGGCAAACTCCAGAATGGTCTGATTGTCTGACTTCTCCACCAACACAGGACTTGTATCATTCTGTTCGTTGTCCTTTGTTACTTCCTCTGCTCCGTCATCCCCAGTCTCTGTCACTTCAGCCATGAAGGCTCTAGCGTTCGACTCCGGATGTGAAGTCCAATCGTAGGTTCCATTGAGCTGTCTGTCAGATGTCACATTTGTTAACAGACCAGCGATGGCAGCTTGATTTCCCGAACCACCAGATTGATATATCCCTTGGTTCTGATTCTGATTGTGCTCTACCTTAGGTCTTTGACATTCCCTTGCAAAGTGTCCCAATCCTTGACAATTGTAACACTTGAATTTTGATTTGTCAAACCCTACTTTGCTATTCCCGACGTTCAGATTCCTCCCAGTCCTTTTCATGAACCGTTTGACTCTCTGAGTCACCATGGCCAGTTGCCATTGCAGGTCCATTTCCTCTAAGTCATCTGGATCCACCTGATCGTAGTCTTCATCCCATAGCGCATGATCGTTTATCTTCCCTTGGACACAATTTCTGTATGCTGCCACAAACGAAGCCAAAAGAATCAGATGATCTTCAGCAGATTGTGCACTCATAGGCATCTTTGTGTAGTGTTGAGAAGTGGATGCGGAATGAGTCGGTTTTCCTTCCGGTTTAGAATACCCTAAGAATGCCCGACTACTACTATCTTCTGACTCAAATGGGATGGACTCTGTTCCCGTGTAGAATGTTGTAGTTGTCTTCAGTTCACTTGCTATCGACGGTTTAGTCTTTCCGAAATACATCTCTGGATCTTGGACTTGATCATATTCCCATTCCTTTTTTTGTAGTTGAAAGTTGTAAGCCCTCAGCGTTCCTATGACTCCCTCTAGAGTAAGAGTCTCGAATTTTTCTTCATCAAGCGTTGTGTACATCTCCCACTTCGCAGGTAAAGCATCAAGAAGCTTCTCTATCTTCTCAGTCTCCTTATAGTCAACATCGTGATTATCCAACTCTGTCAGCAGATGGTAAAATCTAGTTATAGTCTCATCCAGCTTTTCGGTTTTCAATACTTTGAAAATCGCGAACTGCTGTTTTAGCATCTCGGTCCTTCCCTTGCGAACCCGTGGATTTCCCTCACACCGCTTCTCGAGAGCATCCCATAGCTCTTGAGAAGTTCGATGATTCCTCAAGGTGTGTAGAATCTCCTGAGGTAACGCCATACGAATGATGGAGCATGCCCTGTTCTCGGCCTCATACAGTTTCTTATCATCATCCTTCATCTTCTGATATGACAAGACTCTTTGACGACTTTCAAATTCTTGCGTAGGTGGCACATATCACTCATCGATACAAATCTACATTTGCATATCGTTGAAACGAGCAAAATCGGCGAACCTATCCTTCCACCAATAATAGTCTTCCAACTTCATTAGCTTTGGCGGAGAATTTGCATTGCCGACCTCATGATCCATTTCAATGAATTTTTGCAAACTTTTCATCCTGTCTAAACTTTTTGTTTCCGAACCTAATTAATTTAATTTAAATTTCTTCGAACTTAGGTAAGTTCGAATTAATTTAATATTAAATTCGTTTGGAATTAAATTCGAATTTGTAAACGTAGTCAACAGCAGCTAGGATGTATTTATTACCACGAGAGGGAGGAAAAGGGCCCATAAAGTCGATGCCCCAAACGTCAAAGATCTCACACATCTGAAAGGTATGAAGAGGCATCTCATTCCGATTTGAGATGTTTCCTTGACGCTGACATGCATCACAACTTTTAACCAGATCTTGGGCGTCTTTAAATATCGTTGGCCAGAAGAAACCGGCATCGAACACTTTCTTGGCTGAGGCATTGGTCCCATGATGACCACCTGTAGGACCTAGGTGGCACCCACATAAGATTTGGAATGCCTCATCACCAAACACACACCGACGAATGATCTGATCGGCACATACCCGAAATAGATACGGGTCATCCCAAAAGTAGTTCTTAACGTCTCGCAAGAACTTCTTCTATTGTTGATGAGTCAACCCTTTAACCAACACGTTACCTGCCAAATAGTTTGCATAGTCAGCAAATCATGGGTAGTCATTTGTTACCTGTACTGCACACAAGGACTCATCAGAGAATCTCTCTTTGAACTCAGACTCGTTCAAAGGAGGTAAGTCTGAATTTTCTAATCTGCTCAAATGATCTGCCGCCAGATTCTCAGCTACTTTCTTGTTTTTGATCTCGATATCAAACTACTGGAGAAGAAGAATCCATCGAATCAAATGTGGTTTTGCGTCATGCTTCTGAAACAAGTATCTCAGAGCTGCATGATCAGTATAGACCAATGTTTTCGAGAGAACCAGGTAGGATCGGAATTTCTTGAACGCATAAACCACAACAAGAAGCTCTTTCTCTATCAGAATTTCTGGAACCGTTTATTCCGACGCTGACCTAACACTGTCCCAATAGCAAAGTCACTCGCATCACACATCAACTCAAATGGCGACTCCCAGTCGGGTGCCACCATGATAAGGGCAGTGGTTAGCTTCTCTTTCAACGTGTTAAAGGATTGCAATCAGTCATCATCGAAGACAAATGTTTCATCCTTCTCAAGGAGCTTAGTCATGGGGTGAGAAATGAGTGAGAAGTCTTTAATGAATCGCCGATAATAACCAACGTGCCCTAGAAAGCTAGGAACCGACTTAACAAACGTGGGAGGGGGCAGCTTATATATAGTCTCAACATTAGCCCTATCTACCTCAATTCCCCTACTCGAGATCTTGTGTCCTAACACTATACCCTCTCGAACCATGAAATGACACTTCTCCCAATTAAGGACCAGATTGGTCTCCTCACATCGGGTTAACATCTTCTCTAAGTTAGTCAGGCAGTCGGAGAAATAGTTACCAAATACAGAGAAATCATTCATAAATACCTCAACACACTTCTCGATCATATCATGGAAGATGGCTACCATACACCGCTGAAATGCCGTAGGGGCATTGCACAAACCAAAAGGCATGCGCCTATATGCGAACGTCCCATAAGAGCAAGTAAAAGTGGTCTTGTTGTGATCTTGGGGGCTGATCAGGATCTGAAAGTATCTTGAGAAATCATCCAGAAAACAATAGAACTCGTTTCCAGATAGTCACTCAAGCATCTGATCAATAAAAGGCAAAGGAAAGTGATCCTTACGAGTTGCATCATTAAGCTTGCGGTAGTCAATGCAAACTCGCCATCCCGTGACTGTCCTTGAATGAATCAACTCGTTCTTGTTATTCTGAATTACAGTCATACCCCCCTTTTCTGGGACTACATGCACAGGACTTACCCACGGAGAGTTAGAAATAGGATATATCAACCCAGCATCAAGAAGCTTCAGTACTTTTTTCTTAATAACATCGTGAATCTTCGGATTCACTCTCCTTTGGGGCTGAATAACAGGTTGATGTTCTCCTCCATCAGAATCTTGGGGGTGCAATAAGCAGGGCTAATACCTCGTATATCGGTAATCTTCCATGAAATAGCCCGCTTATGCTCTTTCAGAATTCTCAAGAGTTGTGCCTTCTCTTCACTAGAAAGATCCTTGGCGATAATAACTGGCAAGTGAGATTTCCCCTCTAAATAGGTGAACTCAAGATGAGATGGCAACTCCTTAAGTTCGAGAGTCGGAGGATCTTCAATGGACAACTTAGATGTGACTAACTCATCATGATCCACAGGTACAACCTCCTCGGTAGGCAGAGATGTATCAACGACATACAAATCAACGGGATCGTCACAGTGGACAATGAAATCAGATTCTAAAGAAATCGGATACGAGGATAGATCATCATCAGTAATACAATCGTCTACATCCGGTGATATAGACGTTTCATGTCCCGACATCAATGACTTCAACAACTTCTCATCATCTTCAGGATAATGCTCTTTATCATAGAATTGTAATGACTTAACAAAACAAATGGACTCGGCTGTGTCATTAGGCTTTTGCATCGCCTTATTAACATCAAAACTGACTTGCTCATTCCCAACCCAAAGCGTAAGCTTCTTATCAAAGACATCAATGATAGCACGGGACGTAGCTAGGAAAGGTTGTTAGTGCACCCTGGGTGACGATAGCAGTCTAAGTATAGACATATTTTGTAAAAGTCAATTTGACTATTATTATACATTGACAAGTATTTGTTATTTGTTTGTTTATATATGTTTGATATTAATTGTATATATGTTTGATCTTGGTGTAATGTATTACAATGAGTTCAAACATAAGTTCATAGATAAGTTCAAACATAAGTTCAAACATAAGTTCAAACATAAGTTTGAAGGCAGGTTCGAATTTGTTAAGAGGACAAGTTCGAACTAGGCCTTGGGCCTAGTTCGAACTTGTCCTAGACAAAGTCGAACCGGGTGTTATATTTAAGGGTAATTCGATTAATTATCATACATTTGCAGATTTTGTCGGAGTTTTTTTAGCAAAAGGCGATCTCGAACTTGCTAGCAATCAGAGAGTTTCGTTTGGAGAGAATCATCGTGTTGGGACGATCCGTTGTTCGTCTATCACCGTGCTAGTCTCCGTGTTTCGGTTTGCGTGGTCTATTCGTCAAGCCACTAACGAGGATTCCGCACTCGTTGGAAGGTGTCGCGTCAAGATAAGATCTGTAGAGAGCAGACCTTATAAAGGTCTTCCTAGAATGAGCGGTACAGTGCAATCTACGCTCTTATCCATGATCACAAGGTCGATAGGGAAGACAAACTTATCCACTTTCACCAGCATATGCTCAGCAATACCCTGTGGGAACTTAACTGATCTATCAGCTAGCTGAATACTCATGCAAATAGGTTTAGGATCTCCTAACCCTAACCGAGCATATAACGAAGAAGGCATGAGATTAATGCTAGCTCCCAGATTAGCAAGAGAATTAGTAACATGGAGAGGCCCTATATGACAAGGTATCATGAAACTACTCGGATCATCCTGCTTAACTGGAAGCTTGTTCTGGAGGATAGCTGAACATTCAGCATTCATCTCAATTGTAGCTAGATCCTCAAGCTTCTAACGGTTAGAAAGGAGGTCTTTCAGGAACTTGGCATACTTGGGCATCTATGTAATTGCATCCACAAATGGAATGTTGATCTGCAACTGTTTAAACAGACCCAGAAACTTGTCATAATGCTTACCTTGCACCTCTTTCTTCAACCGATTAGGATATGGGATAGGTGGTTGGTAAGGACTTGCTGCAGGGGCTTTCGGAGATGGGACTTGTGCGGGACTCACTGATCCCGGTGGATGCACCGGGTCCGTAGTGGTCTCTGACCTTTTCTCAGCTGAGGGTGAAGAAGGAGGAGCTGGGGGGTTAGACGGTTCAGGACCTTTGGTTATTTTTCCACTTCTTGTCACAACCATCTTTGCTTCTCCCCTAGGATTCGGAAATCTAGAAAGCTCTCCTGACTGCCTCTCATTCAAAGTCTTAGCCATCTGACCAAACTGATTCTCGAGATTCTTCATCGCTGATTGCTGATTACGATTAATTACGGATTGCTCGGCCATGTACCTTGCCATCATCTCTTCCAAACTCGGTTTCTCTTGAGAAGAAGTGTTTTGGTTCTGCCCCTGATAATGTTGCTGATGACGACGCATCTGAAGAATTTGAACATTCTTTGGTGCAAATCCCTCGCCACGAGGTTGGAACCTCTGTCCTTGCCCCTGCTGAAAACCTCGGTTATACCCCTGATTATACCCTCCCAAACTACCTTGATTGTAACCTCCTGAATTACCCTGATTGTAACCCCCGTGAGGGTTAAACTGTGGGCGAGGGTAAGCAAACCCTGGAGGTCGAGGACGTGGGGGGTTAGAAAGCCCCTGAGGTCTAAAGGTGTTTTGAGAGGAGTAATTCAGATTATTGTTGGGTCTTGGAAAACCTTCGGGTGTGTACTCATAAGCTCCACTACAATGTTCACACCCTTATTGTATGGCATGCACAGGGTATGATGATGAAGCTTGTGACTGGCCATTTGATTGCTTAGTTAGAATGGCTATATGAGCAGTGAGATTAGCAATGGCTTCAGATTGCTTTGAATCATTCGCTCCCTAACCAAAGTATTCACTCGGTGTCTGAGTTTGACTTAAGACCAGATCATCGATTATGTCAAAAGCCTCTTCAGGCGTCCTCTTATACACTAACCCATTACAAGCTGAGTCAATCATGGGGTGAACACTTCCATAGAAGACCTTGACACGAAAATTAAGTGTCATGTTATGATTCGGGCATTTCATGAAGGACTCTTTATATCTCTCCCATGCATCATACAGAGACTCATCAGGTTTCTGCTTAAATAAGATAATGTCACTCATAAGCTTAGTAGTCTAAGAAGAAGGGCAGAAGTTGAGGAGAAACTTGGATTCCATTTCGTCCCAAGTACGAATGGAATTTGAGGGTAGGGACTCATACCACATCATGGCACGTCCGGAAAGAGAGTAAGGAAAAAGCATCAGTCAGATTACTTCCCTTGGAACTTGATTCGCCTTATACCCACCACATGCTTATCTGAATTTCTTCAGGTGAGAATACAGTCCTCAGAAGATAGACTGCAGAATTGCGCGTTATTCTGAACTAAAACGATCATACTCGACTTTAACTCAAAGTTAACGGCATCGAATCCAGGTAACTATCGCACCTTCCGAGTCATCGGTGACCGGTTGGTTAAGCTCATTGTCCTCTGGTCTCCCATTGTGAAAGATGAGGACTCAGAAGAAGATGAAGAATCAGAAGATGAAGATGGCGAAGAAGGTGAAGGACTAGAAATCGGAGGTAACTGAACACAAATGTCTACGTGAGCTTCCTCCACCGGATGAGGAACAGTATGGTCAGTAGAATTAGATAAACTAGAAAGTCCCTCAACTAAAGGGTGTGATTGGCTACGGAATGTTCGCTCAGGTCGGAGTATGGGCTGACGATATTAGGATTACGACGACTCATACACCGAACACCCTTCAAAGAAAGACGAAAACAGACAGATTATCTAACTTTTCAGGGGGATTGCCCCGAAAAAGGATCAACCAAACTACTGGTGTTGGTTGTTTCTTAAAGCTCAGACCGTTCCCCGGCAACAACGCCAAAAACTTGACGCGTGCAAAATACACCTCAGGTTTTAATGTCTAAATGAACCCAAAGTATAAATTACACAACTGGTAGTGTACCAGTCGTGTGCAATATAGCTTCAAGAATCATCCAGGATTTATCGATCTCAGGGAACGGATAAAGAACGGAGACTAAAATACTACAACCTAAACCAATATTTAGCTATTTTGGACTTTTTGAGGAAATTAACAACTAGAGGCAATAATTAAATTAATTAACCGAATGACTAAATCAAACTAAGTAACACAAGATTAAAAAGTTAAACTAATTTTTTTTGCTTTTTTGATTTTAAATAAAAACTAATACCGGCAAACACTAATTAGACTTAACTCACGAACGCAACAAGTATGACAACTATATAATACGAACCAAACTAACAAAAGCAACATCAAATCGGAACTAACTTAAGCAAGTAAAGATCTATGATTATTTAAAATTTGCAAAACTCTTATATTACGAAAACGTCACCCACTTGGAATTAGAAAAGTATAATTAATTGGCGATTGATTGACTAAAAATAAATTGGTAAAAAACCAATTATAAATTCAATTAAGCCCAGATTTTGGTTTAATTTTCCGATTAATTAATTACTTCAAGTTAAAATATTTTATCTTTGTAACCATGTGATGAAAACAAAGCAACTCATTAAAACTCCAATATTAACCAATAAATCTTATAATCGCAACACAATGCCTAAAGATAATCGATTAATACCCAAATCAAACAAATTAACTTTGTTACTTTAAAAATCAAAGTTTACGATTTATCAACCCTATTATCGCAACACCATGCATAGGAATTAACTAACGCATAAAATTCTAGATTAACAATCAACTATCAAATCATTATCGCAATACAATGCCTAGAAGAGATAATTGACTATTAATTTTTCATTCAAAGCATTGTTCCTTTTAAAACCGCAGATTTGATTAATACTTTATTTTCGCAAAACAATGCTAAAAGATTAAAAAAATCTGATTTTTAATCAGAAAACAAGAAATAATCAAGAATCCGACAAATATAAATCAAAACTCATCAATCAATCCAATAATATACCAATCAATACATAGAATTCGTTATCCCAAGCGGGTGAACAAGAAAACTACTCACTATTCATATTAAAAACCGAAATTAAACTCAAACAAATATCAAACATGATGAACTGGAAGTTAAGGAACAAGTGTACCAAATTCGTAGCTATTCGTGCGAAATCAAACTCCAAAACTTGAACCGAATGCTTTCAAAATTCAAGAATACCAAAACTCTCCACTAATCTATGATTAACTACTTGAAAAGTGAAGAAAAACTTAAGTAAAATCGCCCAAAATTCGTCTAAATGGAGTCTGCTTTCTACTGCTACGAGCTAGGGTTTTTTAAAACGAATTCTGGTGGGCTGGGCCTCGCACGCGGGTGCGTAGGGTAAGTCACGTGGGTGCGTGACTTGCTATTCCTGGACTTGGCCACGCGGGTGCGTGAGATGTTCTACGCGGGCGCGTATACGCTTTGACTGGACCAAGCTGACTCAATCTCCACGCGGGTGTTTATGATAAGTCACGCGGGTGCGTGGCATGCTCTGACTGGACTTAGCCACACGAGTGCGTGAGGTGTCCTACGTGGGCGCATAGCATCAATCTTCGCCAAGCTTTGCTTTCGATCAAGGAAGATGGCTGGATTATAAAATCTTGTTACTTTAGCTTCGAATTCTGTTCCAATGTCGATTTAACGGCTTCTGTCCTACGAAACAAAATTATTAATAAAATCAGTATCTTTTTTCACGCATTTCTGGCCGAAAATCACTCAATATGCAAGGAAAATGATACGAGAAATATGTATAAATATGCACATATCAACTTTTCTAGCCCCTAAGTCTTGTCTTCAAATTTTCAAAGCTTTCCTCTTCTATGGATTATGTATTTTGTGTTGTCTTCAAATAAAAAGAATAATAATAAGACGAAGAATACAAATAAGATGAAGGAATGGATGTAGCAAAGTGTCTAGCCCAAAGTGGTGATAACTCTTTTTCTTGAAGTCAACCTATATAAAAACCAATAAAATACTATATAAAAAATAATAACCTTCCATCAATATTTGATTATTTTAAGTTCTAGTTTCATATCTCAAGAATTAAAATTCAAAATTAACAATTATAAATAATGTAACATCCCGAAATGTTACCTGGTACGTGGATTTATCTTATTGGATGTTTAAATTATTGTTATTATTGTGTTGGTCGAATGAAATCCCAATTAGTGGATTATGCGTGTCGGGAATGAGTTATACGTAGCGCTGGATTGTTAGTTTAGCGGATTATTAATAATTATGATATCACAATATAAAATGGGTCAAATTGATATTAAACAGTGAAAATGTGGTATCGGGTTCGGGTTATCGTGTCGGAACTTGCTAAACATGGAAAATATATATATGGGGTTTTATTTGAAATGTTGTTTCTTCCTTTCCCAAAATAGAAGCTAAAAAAGAGTGTGCAAGTGTGCGTGTGTGTTCTCGGAGCTGGACTAACAGAAAGCAAGCAAATCAAAAAGATTGGAGGCTGATTCAGTTGTCATCATCTTCAATTGTGTGTGTGCTTGAGCAAAATAAAGGTAAGAGGCTTCAATCTTTTAATCTGATTGTGTTATATGTATTGGATTCGTGGGTGTTGGCCTAGATGCATGTGGATTAATATATATATATATATATATATATATATATATATATATATATATATATATATATATATATATATATATATATATATATATATATATATGTGTGTGTGTGAGTTTTTGTGTATATCGGTGCTGAGAATTATGATGGGGGCATGTTTATGCCTGGAACACCCATTTTCGACGAACAAAGAAGACCTGCAAGTTAGTGAGCCGGGTATACAGAGACTGTGTATTAGTGATTGATGCGTGCCGGTTTTTGATTGACTTGTTGCCGATTGAGATCAGTAGTTTTGATGTGATAGTGGGTATGGATTGGATGACAGCTAGACAGGCTGATATCTTGTGTGCGAAGAAGATAGTCTGAATACCCATTTCAGACAGTGAGAGTGTCATCGTGTATGGTGAGCGGCGTAGAGGCGAGATCGGTATAGTGTCTATGGACAGAGCTCAGCGATATGTATATAAAGGGTGCGAGACCTTCTTGGCTTATGTAGTTGATGGACATAAGGAGAAGAAGACCATAGAGGATATACCTGTGATTAGAGAGTTCCTCGAGGTATTCGCAGATGAGTTGCCTGGGTTACCGCCAGATCGACGGTTGAGTTTCGCGTTGATCTTATCCCTAGAGCGGTGGCTATAGCTAAGACGCCTTATAGGCTGGCACCTATTGAGATGCGAAAGATGATGTCACAGCTATAGGATTTGTTAGATCATGAATTCATCCGTCATAGTTCATCCCCGTGGGGAGCGCTTGTATTGTTTGTGAAGAAGAAGGATGGTACTATGCGGATGTGTATTGATTATCGAGAGTTGAACAAGGTAACAGTGAAGAACAGATATCCGCTTCCATGTATCGATGATTGATTCGATCAGCTTCAGGGTTCAAGTTACTTCTCGAAGATTGATTTGCGATCTGATTATCACATGTTGAGAGTTAGAGACGAGAATGTTCCGAATACTACGTTTCAGACACGATACGACCACTATGAGTTTCTTGTGATGCCCTTCGGATTGACTAACGCACCCGCAGCTTTCATGGATTTGATGAACAGTGTGTGTAGATCTATGTCGGAGCAAACCGAGCCAAAGGGGGCGCAGGCCTGCGCCACCCTGCGCTCCAAAACAGAAAGATCCAGCTGTCCAGATGCATTCCAGCGTATACTAGCGTAACCCTAGCCGTACCCCGGGCGCAGGGGGGCCCAGGCCTGCGCTGGGACGGCGTAAAAACGCATTTTCCAGCCTGTGAAACCCTAATCTTGACTCCTCTATAAATAGAGGTCGATGGCAACCTTGGAGAGAAGTCCCGAACGTGTGTAAAGAGTTGGCGAGGCCTTGCCGGAGTGGATCTACGATACAAGAACGAAGATGGTGATTCGCAAGCTACAAGATGTCTCAGATCTACATTGTTGAAGAGCATACCATGAGTGGCTAGTCCCATTAGCCGTTTGCGGAGGATCTATGACTAAGTTTACTCTAATTTAATTTCTCATGTTTTGATGTATTCGTATTGATTGAGATCTATTATGTGTATGCAAATGATAAGCATTCAGATATGATTATGATTGTATGTTTTGACTGGTAAAAGCAAGATAGTTTATAGTGGTATTAATATTTGTGCTGAGTCCTTTAGCTTAGGGATTAAGACAAGTAATGAATATTGCATACGCTATGCCGAGATTTATTGGTTAAAACATGTTTGAGTAATTTAGTCGCGCAATTAATTATGTCTATGTGATTGTTGCATGAAATTAGAGTGAGTAATACTTATGTCGTGGTGATCCCGTGAATGGTTATTCTTCTCTTGATTGTTAATCTTTTACGTTAGTTAATTTGCCATTAGTTTAGTCACAAAGTAATCATAAGTCATTGATCTAAACAAATCATTCAAATCCACAATTCACAATTTAAGGTGCTTTCATAAAACTTATAAGGCTAATTGCCTAACCCTATCTACAAATTCACTCCCTGTGGATTCGACCCTTACTTCTCTGAGCTAAACTGTGGATATAATGATTATTTCTGCGCGTCACAACGACGGCCCGTCAACAATCAATAACCCACTGAATCAAAAACCCTACGGGTTTTTTTTAATTTTCCAAAAAATCGATGAAACAGTGAATTTTTTTTTTCAATAATCAATCAATTAATTCATTTCCACGCTCTGATACCAATTGTTATTCCAGTATAATCAATCAAATATGTAATAGAAACAATTAAGAACAGATTCAAACAACTAACCGAATGATTATAGCACCAAATGTGGATTACAATGAGATTTGGAAAATACGAACAGTAGCCCTAATTCTTCTATGAATTTTCGTGCCAAAATACAAACTGTTAGAACTGTTACTTTTACAAAAGGAAAATTCTATTTATATCTAAAAGTCAACTATGCTATAATTACAAAATATACCATGGACTTATTTAATACATCAATCTAAAATTGATACTAACATTTATCATATTCTATATACAAATATTATGTGTCTATATAGAATGTCATATAATTGTATATTTTTTTAATGTAATCTACGTAGATTATCATGTAATCTACGTAGAATATATGATACTTGACATTTTACATGACATTCTATGTAGATTACATAATAATCTACGTAGATTACATGATAATCTACATAGAATATACGTAGATTATACGTAGATTACATGATAATCTACATAAAATATACGTAGATTACATGATAATCTATGTATATGATCTATATAGATTACATGATAACCAATGTAGATTATTATATAATCTATATGTCTACGTAGAATATATGTAGATTATCATATATCTATATAGATTATCATATAATCTATATAGATTACATGATAATCTACATAGAATATAATACAATACTACTTGTAAAAAATCACACATAATCAATATAGATTATCATGTAATCTACGTAGAATGCATGATACTTGACATTGTACACGACATTCTACGTAGATTCTATGATAATCTACGTTGATTACATGATAATCTACGTAGAATATAATACAAGAAACATAACATTCTACATAGATTATGAATAGTAATGTTACATATAATCTATATGATTATCATGTAACCTATGTAGAATATATGATACTTGACATCCTCTTTCTTTCATGAGAATTGATTTTAATAGTAAAAAACGTTTTTATAATAAAATATTTTTTTCTATATAGAAAATTATTTAATTGCTAAAAAATTATCGTATTATATATAAAAATATTATGTGTCTATATAGAATGTTATATAATTCTATATTTTTTTTATGTAATCTACGTAGATTATCATGTAATCATCGTAGAATATATGATACTTGACATTCTATGAAGATTACATGATAATCTACATAGAATATACATAGATTACATAATAATCTACATAAAATATACCTAGAATATACGTAGATTACATCATAATCTATGTATATAATCTATATAGATTATCATGTAATTTACGAAAAATATATGATACTTGACATTCTACACAATATTCTACGTAGATTACATGATAATCTACGTATATTACATGATAATCTACATAGAATATAATACAAGACTACTTGTAACAAATCACACATAATCTATATAAATTATCATGTAATCTATGTAGAATATGATAATTCAATTTTCGGCAATTCAATCAACATTCAACACGTATGAACAACTATCATTAAAACTAGAACACAATCTATTGAATGATTATAGAGAAGAATATTACATTGGTGTTCATGGTAGCTTGCACAACAAACAATTCTTCTCTCTTAATCTGTATGTGTGTATGTCATTTGTACTTCATGTGTCCATCAACAGTACACACTCACACATATTTATACTTAAATATAACTATTGAGTATTTACATAATGAACCCTGAACTTTTACAAATTAATTGTTTTCAACTCTATATAATTATACCCAACAATCTCCCCCTTAGAGATGAAAACAATTTTCAATTAAATTATGTTCAGGTACTTTTTCTTGATTGTTTTCTTGAATCTTCTTTTTTCCTTTGATCTTTTCTGAGCTTCAAATCTCTGTCTCTCTTCTCTTCAATCTCTGAATCTTCAGATAAAATTTCTTCTTTATTGTTTCTCTCTGATCTTCACATCTCTTCTTTTCTGATCTTCTCTTTTCTTGTAAGCACACTCCCCCTTGAATCATGAATAGCTTTCAATTCTCTCTCTTTATCAATTGTCTTGATATAATGTAGCTATTGTCTTTAGTTGACTTCAAACTACTCAACAGTTGTCTCTGAACTCTAGCTTTTCTCCCCCTCGTGATGATCATAAGAATTATGAACATCATGCAAAGCCTTCAGAGACATTAGTGCATTGAATATACAGTAGATGAAATACAACAACAATTACAATTTCAAACATTTACAAATTGATTTTCTCCACCTCAAATTGATATCCTCTTCCCCTATACTAAACAAATCTATCTCACTCCCCCTCAAAATTTTCACTCCCCCTCGAATTGATACTATAACTTTTCAGAACAAAAACAAAGCTTTTCAACTTTGGGGAAAATGAAACACATTCATTTTGAGAAATAACGAGTCCAGGTCCACATGAGATTCCTGTTTGCACAATAGACATAATCTATGTGACCTACGTTCAGTGCTGGCGTGATGTTAACACTAGTAGGATTTCCAAATAGTTATCGTGAAATCCTTTATCATGAAAGAATCACTCTTATTTGTTCCAGCATAGTCACTTTGGACTAGCACTTTATAGTCACGCAGACTGTAAGACTCGATGTGTCCTAATAGTGTATATATTCAGCTCTAGACACAATGTGCATCAAATGAAGTCGGAGACTGGAGCAAATGTCTTCCTTGTTTCAATATCAATGATATCCAAATGATATATCGATAGAAATGTGTAATATCTCCGAGATTATTGAAACAGAAATCTTTTGAGAAATAACTGAGTAGTTGGTGAGGTTAAGTGTATGCGTCACTGGGTCCATGACGTCTTTTTCAATATCAAGTCACCTAGGGCTTGATAGATTATGTGGGTTACCCAGCCAACACAGTTTAGGAAGGATTTTCTTTTCTTTTAATTCTTTCTCAACTCTCAGCACTCAGCATTTTTCAACGGCTCACTTTTGAGAAATAAATTCAGTCAGCTTTATAACAAAAGCATGATCTGATGCACCACCATCTCCTTTTAATATCCCTCTCATTTACAATGTTACTTTTGCTCGACCCTGTAAGTATCCCGTGATAACTGACACTTCTCAACTAATAGACCTAAAGAACCCTCACCCGCACAAACTACAGTTGGTTTGCTTCTTGGGTAGGTCTTCCGGTTCTGGTTAGACCATAGATACGATATTTATGCCTATCATAAAAATTAGTTACATAATCGAAGTCAACAGATATAGTATTTAGCGTTTCAGCTCATGGGATATCATCATAGCTAACGATTTGGATTTTTAGCTCAGATGAATTAGAAGATGTAATTCAAAATGAATGTTGGGGAACGATGCGTTGGGAGATATCAGAATGAAATGTAAAATCTGATATAAGAAATGAAATGAATCAGATTTTTATGAAAGAGTTAGCTCATGGGAGATCACGGGAGAATCCAGTATGAAATAGAAGAGTTATAACAAAGAGAATCTCAGAAGAAATGAGATTATGAAAATCAAAGAGATTAGATCAATTAATCTCAATGATATATTCAGAGAATCAGACAAATATTTCTTTTCAGCTCAAAACTTCTTTTTATGTGTGAATCAAATATTTTCGTGAAAAATCACACAGTTTTTGAAAAAATGTCATCGTCAAAGAATGTCTGAAACTCCCCCTGGGAATAGCACACACATTTAGTCAACTCATAGAAATGAAATCAGGAGCAAAAATTTATAAAAATAAAACTCCCTCTTTGTCAATTCAGCATCAGAGTTGAATGCAGGGCAGGAATTCCAGAAAGATTCGTCTTTTAGAATCGGATTCTAATCTGGAATGATTAGAAGCCTTTGGTGCGGAAGCTCGGGTTTCAGTCTGATGTAACTGAAAGCCTTTATCTCTGGTTCTGTACAGAGAAGTACATAAACCATTTTCAATGAAGATTGGGTTTTAGTCTGAAATAACTAAAAACCTTTACCATTAAAGTCCGGGTTCTAATCTGAATTAACTAGAAACCAATTTGAGTTGAAGCACATGTCTTGATCTGAATTAATCAAGAGCCTATGTTGAATTGAAGAACGGGTTCTTATCTGAAATGACAAGAAACCTATAACCTACAAAATCAAGATGTCTTTGGTATCCAAACTGATTTGGATCCCGACTTGTTATCGCTCTTGGGTACCCATTTCAAAACGGCTTTTGGTACCCACTTGTACTTGGGTTTAGGTACCCAATGCAGATTATAACAATTAGCTTCTCTTTGAAAAGCAGAAAACAAATTTCTTTGAGTATGAGAAAATTGAATATCTGAATTTCTAAAGAAACTTGAATTTGAATGATCAAACTTTTGTGAACTCTTCTTTTTGAAAAATTGTCCGGTTCTTGCATGTTTCTGATAATACTTGGTATTTTTCTGTGAAAATGTTATCTGATTAGATAGACCAGTATTTTCAGAAACTTTAGGAAAATTTGACTTCAAAGATTCACCGGTGTAAATCTTGACCAGAAGTTGTTCAACAATTTTATCTTTGCCTCTATGCATCTTTAACAGATACTTAAGGTTAAGATATGAAAAAGAATCAAATTTAGAAAATTCAGTTGGATTCTTTTCACTTTCTGTAGAAAAATTAGATTGATCAACTTTAGATTTTGAACAAACAGAAGGATCTTTAACCTCTGATTCTTTTGAAGAATGAAATTCATTAAATTGTTTAGAAAGATGAAGTATCTGATCTTCTAATCCTTTGATAATGACCAATTAAGAATTTCTGTCATTATCAAATGATTGGAATTCAGTTTTAAAAGATTGTTCTTTTTATTAAAAACATCTTTCTTTCATCTTCAAAAAACTTAGATTTTGTTTTAAAATCTTGTTCTATCAATAAGAACTCATGTCTTCCTTCTCAAGAGAATCTTCAGTTAAAGACAACTCTTTTTCAAGAGCAAAAAATTCTTCCGATTTGTTTAAAACACATTTTTGATCAGTATGATTTGTCTTGGAAAGTAATTCTACAAGATCTTTAACTTTCTTGTAAAGATCAGATCTTTCAGGCAAAAGATATTTCAGTTGAGTTGCATTCTGAAAATTTGCTCGTTTCGAATCGTCAAGTTCTTTTGATGATTCAGATATTTTCAATTTAAGAGCAGTACTCTCAGAATTTTGTATTACTTTTAAGCTCTGAATTTCTTCTTTCAGTATTCATACATCATGTAAAGCAAGAGCTTTATCAGTATTTAACTGAACAAGAATGTCATAATTGTTCTTACGAATCTTTTCAGATTCAGTAAGTTTTTCAATTAGCTCAGATTTTGAAAAATGTTCATATGTCATTTTGAATTGCTTGAAATTGAATCTTCCAAGATCTTTAATGGAAAATTGATGAGTGATATCTGATGAAACTCTATGAACACTGAAAGATGAATTTGTGAATGATGACTTGTTGAAAAACAGCTCAGAATTTGACTTTTTGACGTAGAAATTTCAGCTTTTCTGCAGAAAATTGCCCGTAACTTTTTTCTGGAGTGGAATTGGGCCTCGAAAATTTAATGAACTAGCTTTTCTTGTTCTAGAAATGTAGATCTCGGTTCAAGCTTCGATTCGACGTATGGTAGGCCTTCTAACGATGTTCCAGTCAAATGTTATGGCCAATTTAAGCAGCTAATGTCAAACAGTCAATAGTATGATGAAACTCGAATGAATAAGTATCAAACTCGAATGATTCAGTATGAAACTTGATGGAAGCTTATTGAAACTCGAATGAAGAATGATTCAACTCGAATGTAAAGTGAATGAAACTCGAATGAACTTGTAGTTCAACTCGAATGATTAAGCATGAAACTCGATCAAATAAGCATAAAACTCGATCAATAAAGCATGAAACCCGATCAAAGAAGCATAAAACTCGGTCAAAGCTTGTATAAAACTCAGTCAAAGCTTGTATAAAACTTGGTCAAAGCTTTATAAAACTCAAATAACACTATGAATTCAGTGTTGCCCGAGTTTGATCAGATTCTGATAAAAATCAAGTTCAAAAACACAATTGTTCAACAAAAATTCACCAAATGACCTCAAATTATGATCGAGTGTGCGTTTTTCATACAGAAACAACTTTTGTGAAACAAATTTGGCTAATTTCATATCAAAAGTCCAAAATTTGATAAAAACGTGAAGAACACAACTTTTTTAAAAAAATTCAAAAAATCTCAATTAAATTCTGTGTGTTTTGAATTATGATTTGAGTTTTAAATCATCAGATTCGTCTTAAAAAATAACACACTTGTTCCAACTTTCAGATCATATCATCCAACCAATTAAAACCCTTTGATGATTTTCAAATTTCCGAAAAAAACTTGAATGTAACAGTGTTCATCTTTTTCGAAAATCAGATTCAAATTCACTCAAAAATCGATCATATTTGGCTCTGATACCAATTGATAATTCAATTTTCAGCAATTCAATCAACATTCAACACATACGAACAACAATCATTAAAACTAGAACACAATCTATTGAATGATTATAGATAAGAATATTACATTGGTGTTCATGGTAACTTGCACAACAATCAATTCTTCTCTCTTAATCTGTATGTATGTATGTCATCTGTACTTCATGTGTCCATCAAGAGTACACACTCACACATATTTATACTCAAATATAACTATTGAGTATTTAGATAATGAACCCTGAACTTTTACAAATTAATTGTTTTCAGCTCTATATAATTATACCCAATAGAATATATGATAATTGACATTCTACACGACATTCTACGTAGATTCTATGATAATCTACGTAAATTACATGATAATCTACATAGAATAAAATACAAGAAACATTACATTCTACATAGATTATGAATAGTAATGTTACATATAATCTATATAGATTATCATGTAATCTACGTAGAATATGATACTTGATATTTTACACGACATTCTACGTGTATTCTATGATAATCGACGTAGATTACATGATAATCTACATAGAATATAATACAATAAACATAACATTCTACATAGATTATGAATAGTAATATTAATCAACATAAAAATATATAGAATTATATAACATTCTATATAGACACATCATCTCTTTCTTTCATGAGAATTGATTTAAATAGTAAAAAATGTTTTTATAAAAAAAAATATTTTTTTATATATAAAAAATTATTTAATTGCTAAAAAATTATCGTATCCTATATGGAAATATTATGTGTTTATATAAAATGCTATATAATTCTATATTTTTTTTATGTAATCTACGTAGATTACATGATAATCTACATAGAATATACATAGATTACTTGATAATCTACATAGAATATACGTAGAACATACATAGATTAAATGATAATCTAATCTACGTAGAATATACGAATAATCTACACAGAATATAATACAAGAAACATAACATTTTACTTAGATTATGAATAGTAATGTTAATCTACATAAAAAGATATAGAATTATATGATATTCTATATAGACACATTATCTCTTTCTTTCATAAGAATTGATATTAATAATAAAAAACGTTTTTTATAATAATAAAAAATTCTATATAGAAAATTATTTAATTGTTAAAAAATTATCGTATTCTATATAGAAATATTATGTGTCTATATAGAATGTTATATAATTCTATATTTTTTATGTAATCTAAATCTACGTAGATTACATGATATTCTACATAGAATATACGTAAAATATACGTAGATTACAAGATAATCTACATAGAATATCCGTAAAATATACATAGATTATATGATAATCTATTTAGAATATCATATAATCTATATAGATTATCATGTAATCTACGTAGAATATATGATACTTAACAATAAAAAATTTGTATTATGTTTTTGCTCGTTTGTAATCAAATCGTATTATCTTATTATATTTTTTTATTTGTTTTCTTCCTGCAGTTTTCTAAATAAAATTAACTGATTACATATTATTTTTTTTCTTTTTGAATTTGTTGTATTGCATTTTGTTTTTTTAAATTTAGTATATATTTTTTGTTTTCTATACACATTTCTTTTCTTTTTTTTTTCATGTTTGCTTTCGTATTTAGTTTGCTTTTTTTAATTTTTATATTTAATATAGTATTTGTGTTATAACTTGTAATCCAATGTTATAAGTTGCATATATTTTGTGTTAAGATAAGATTATATATATTTTATCCTATATATTTAATGTCCAGTTTTATAATAATTTGTTTAATGATTAGTAACGAGAAAATATTTTAATATTAAAATTACTGGATGAAATTTGTATATTATCAGTAAATTAATTTTTTTAGAGTAAATGACATTTTTGGTCCTTGTGGTTTGATGGTTTACCCAGATTCAGTCCCTTAACCTTAATAAGGTAAAATTTCATCCCTATTTTGCTAATTTTGTGCCCTTTTAGTCCCTCGTCCGTTAAACTTAACGACACAACCGTTAAATTTGTAAGAATGACATTTTTACCCTTTTCATTGAGATGTTTTTAGTCCCTATGGTTTTATTATTTACCCATTTATAGTCCAACATTTATCTTGTTAAGAGTAAAGGACATTTTTGGTCCTTGTGGTTTGATGGTTTACCCGGATTCAGTCCCTTAACCATAATAAGGTCAAATTTCATCCCTATTTTGCTAATTTTGTGCCCTTTTAGTCCTTCGTCCGTTAAACTTAACGACACAACCGTTAAATTTGTAAAAATGACATTTTTACCCTTTTCATTGAGACGTTTTTAGTCCCTATGGTTTTATTATTTACCCATTTATAGTCCAACATTTATTTTATTTTATTTTATCTTTATAATACCCTTATATTATTTATAGATATACTTAATTCATTATAGACACACTTATTTATTTATAAATATAGTTATATTTTAATATTTTATTTACATTTACTATTTTCGTATTTTATTTAAAATTTAACTTTTATTTTTATTTAAATATATATTCCTTTACTAATTTATTTAAAGTTCATCTTCTTTATTAATTTTAATTTTTATAATATTATTGTTGACATTTATATATGTAATTTTGTTAGTTTTGTTTAAGTAAATATAATATCGTCGATATTTTTTCTCTCCAAAGTCACTATTTTCTTCAAGTATCTTCCAACCTAATCAAATATCGACACATAAGTTATATTATATGTGTTGGATATATATATATATATATATATATATATATATATATATATATATATATATATATATATGTGTGTGTGTGTGTGTGTGTTGTGTGTATATAATTTAATACACATAATGTTTATGTGTATATTATACTATATATATGTTCAGTGCGTACTACCTACTACACAGCGCACCCGAAGGTATCACTCGTAAAATTATTTTTTTTGAAATTTTTTTTCACAAACATGTTTTAATTAACATTACACAGATAATATGTGAATTTCACGCAAATTCGAACACTCTAAGTGCATGAAATCACGCACCACATATATGCAAAATTATGTAAGTGTGCGTTCACATCATTTTTTAGGAGCTAGAAGATGTGAATGTATGTGAAATTTACATATAATCTTCATAATGTTAATTAAAACATGTTTATGAAATAAATAATAAAACAAAAGTTTTTTAAAGGTGGTAGCTTCTGGTGCGCTGTATAAGTAGTGATACTTCTTCGAACCATATTATATATATAGATATATATATATATATATATATATATATATATATATATATATATATATATATATATATATATATATGTGTGTGTGTGTGTGTGTGTGTGTGTGTGTGTGTGTGTGTGTGTGTGTGTGATATTTTCAAGTATCTTCCAATGTCATTATTTCGTCAAGTACATTCACATATGTATATAATTTATGTGTCGATAATTGATTAGGTTGGAACATATTTGAAAAAATAGTGACTTTGGAGAGGAAAAAATCGACGATATTATATTTACGTAAACACAACTAACAAAATTACATATATAAATGTCAACAATAATATTATAAAAATTAACATTAATAAAGAAGATGAACTTTAAATAAATTAGTAAAGAAAATATATAATTTTAATTGAAATAAAAGTTAAATTTTAAATAAAATACGAACAATAGTAAATGTAAATAAAACATTAAAATTTAAGTATATTTATAAATAAAATAAGTGTGTTTATAATAAATTAAGTAAAATAAAAAATGTTGGACTATAAACGGGTAAATAATAAAACCATAGGGACTAAAAACGTCTCAATGAAAAGGGTAAAAATGTCATTCTTACAAATTTAACGATTGTGTCGTTAAGTTTAACGGACGAGGGACTAAAAGGGCACAAAATTAGCAAAATAGGGATGAAATTTGACCTTATTAAGGTTAAGGGACTGAATCCGGGTAAACCATCAAACCACAATGACCAAAAATGTCCTTTACTCTATTTTATTTTATCTTTATAATACTCTTATATTATGTATAGATATACTTAATTCATTATAAACACACTTATTTTATTTATAAATATAGTTATGTTTTAATATTTTATTTACATTTACTATTTTCGTATTTTATTTAAATTTTAACTTTTATTTTAATTAAAATTATATATATATTTTTAAATTTATTTAAAGTTAATCTTCTTTATTAATTTTAATTTTTATAATATTATTGTTGACATTTATATATGTAATTTTGTTAGTTGTGTTTAAGTAGATATAATATTGTCGATATTTTTCCTCCAAAGTCACTATTTCTTTAAATATCTTCCAACCTAATCAATTATCGACACATAAATTATATACATATGTGAATATACTTGAAGAAATAATGACATTGGAAGATACTTGAAACTATTATATATATATATATATATATATATATATATATATATATATATATATATATATATATATATATATATATATATATATATATATATATATATATATATATATATATATATATATATATATATCCAAGACATAAATTATATAATATACACACATACATCATGTGTTAGTGTATTAAATTATATACACATAAATTTATGTGTATTAAATTATATACACATAAATTATATACATATACATACATACATATATATATATATATATATATATATATATATATATATATATATATATATATATATATATATATATATATATATATCCAACACATATAATATAATTTATGTGTCGATAATTGATTAGGTTGAAAGATACTTGAAGAAATAGTGACTTTGGAGAGAAAAATATCGACGATAATGTATATACTTAAACACAACTAACAAAATTACATATATAAATGTCAACAATAATATTATAAAAATTAAAATTAATAAAGAAGATGAACTTTAAATAAATTAGTAAAGAAATATATATTTAAATTAATATAAAAGTTAACTTTTAAATAAAATACGAACAATAGCAAATGTAAATAAAATATTAAAACATAACTATATTTATAAATAAAATAAGTGTGTTTATAATGACTTAAGTATATCTATAAATAATATAAGAGTATTATAAAGATAAAATAAAATAAAATAAATGTTGGACTATAAATGGGTAAATAATAAAAGCATAGGGACTAAAAGTCTCAATGAAAAGGGTAAAAATATCATTCTTACAAATTTAACGGTTGTGTCGTTAAGTTTAACGGACAAGGGACTAAAAGAGCACAAAATTAGCAAAATAGGGATGAAATTTTACCTTATTATGGTTAAGAGACTGAATCCGGGTAAACCATCAAACCACAAGGACCAAAAATGTCATTTACTCATTTTTTTATTATAAATATAGGGTTATTTTTATTGGTAAAGAAGTCAGACAAACCAAAGTTTTGCAATAATTATATTGTTAATATTCATTTGTTAAAAAGCAAGAATTTACATGGTTAAGGTTTTACAAAATAAATTATATATAATTATTATGAAAGATATAATATTAAAAATAAATTTAATTGGGTAAATATGATATTATGAAGTTTAGTTAAAAGGATAAATAAATAGGGGCATGATACTCATTAATTAATAAGTAATATTTATTATGAGTTTTAAAATAATTAAATTAATGATTTTGGTATAAATGATATTCATGATGTTTAAGAGAAATATATGTGATATTAATAACATAAGTTGGGTATATATGAAATTATAAAGTTTAGGAGTGATATATATATATATATATATATATATATATATATATATATATATATATATATATATATATATATATATATATAGAATATGGTTCGAGAGAGTACCACCCAAATGCAGCGCACCAGAAGGTACCACCTTTAAAAAAACTTTTAAAAATTTTTTTTTTCATAAACATGTTTTAATTAACATTATGAAGATCGTATGTAAATTTCACATACATTCACATCTCCTAGCTACTAAAAAAGGATGTGAACACACACTTACATAATTTTGAAGACATGTGAACATGCATTTATGTGATGTGTGTTTTCATGCACTTAGAGTGTTCGGATTTGCGTCAAATTCACATATGATCTGTGTAATGTTAATTAGAACATGTTCATGAAAAAAAATTTCAAAAAAATTACTTTTAAGGGTGGTACCTTCTGGTGCGCTGCATTAGAGGTGGTACTCACTTGAACCTAAATCTATATATATATATATATATATATATATATATATATATATATATATATATATATATATATATATATATATATATATATATATATATATATATATATATATATATAGTAGAAGTTTAGAAAGAGTATAATAGTAACTATAAATAACTAAAGGTAAAATAGTCATTTTTAATAACCAAATGATGAAAGTCATAATAAAACTCCAACCACAAGGAATCAAGGATCATCACTGTAATTAAAAGATTCAATTCATAATTTCGAGTAAGACGAAAGTTATAATTTACCCTATGCAAAGATTCAGAATCAAGCAACATTGATAAATTTCATCAACGATATAAACGAAAGGGCCATTCTATTTTAGAGTGAAAACGATTTCTTTACTTCTACAAACTAATCATTCGATGGATAAGTTCGGACTCGTTTTGCTTTAAGCCTCGTAAAACATACCCACCTCGATACGCTGTTGAAGTGGCACTCCTAAAGTAGGAAGTGCAGACCTACAGTTACTATGCATAAATTCATAAAACTCGAGCATAAATCTATCGAACCATGTACAGTTCTTGCTTATATAAAATCTTGTCTTCCCTCGTACATGAACGATAGAAGCATGTTGTGCCTCATTGAGATCGATTATTTCCTGCTCCTCCAACGGAACTTCGATCGAGTTCTCTGTGGAAGATTGCATTATATGATCCTGCAAGCTAGCAATAACTTGAGATACAAAGTCTCCTTCAAAACTAAGAGAGTCAGCATACCCGTACTGAATCAAGCAACCATAGACGCCATGGAGGCCTAATCGTTTTACAACAAACCTCTTGTTGGGTGCCACTTTGGGAACCAACAAATACCGGAGCGTTGTAAACACAGTTACCTTGTGAATGGATCTCATGTTTTTGATATAGTGACCCAATACCGGGGTGAACCCATCTTGAATGTTGGTATAAAAGAAACAGAGCCCGGGAACTCGTTGGACACCCGGATCAGAAAGCAAAAGTTTAAGCCTGTCAGTGTTAATCTTGTGGGTTAACTCGTACTCCATCTTCCGTTGCCTCCCGTAGAACCATCCGAACATAATGAAAGCTAGGATCAATGAGATGGCGAATGGAATCCATCCACCTTCTTTGATTTTGGTGAAAACAGAGCTCATGTAGAAACCTTCTAATGCTAAGAAGACGAATGAGAAGAGAGCAACCAGAACTGGGGAAATTCTCCAGATTACGATCATAACTAATGTTAGTAATAGAGTGGTAATGAACATGACCAGGATGATAACAACACCTGAAAACAAAAGTTACATGTTATTAAAACAAGGGTTAAGGTCGTACAATACCAATGTATTTTTTCAAATGTATCGATATAATACATGAACTTTTTTTCTATATGGTATATGTACTTTAGTTTCTCATTCTAATATGGTACATTTCTACAAAAGCCCGGTTTTTTAATACAAATAAAGCCCAGTTGCAATATATGTACCATATTGGAATGAGAAACTAAAGTACATGTACCATATAAATAAGAAAAAAAGTTCATGTATCATATCGATACATTTGAAAAAGTACATTGGTACTGTACAACCTTAACCCTTAAAACAAGTGGAAAAGAGTATGGTGCAATCAGATCATCCAGTCATAGCATATAGAACTGTTGAAGACAAATTGCATGTAAAAGAAACGAACTTATAGTCTGTTTTTATTTTGTAGATCATAGGTTCAACAGCCAACGTAAGGGTCTTCTTATAAATTCATAATCAAGGGTTATTGATATTTTCTGCTGGCAACTATAATAAATATCCATTTTAATTCCAACTTGGCAGAATTTATACATATATTTGTAACTCAACAAATTAAATTTTTCTGCAACCATCCTTTTTTATTTGGAGGTTTCTTCTTTTCCATTTTTAAGTCCATTATGTGAAACCCATATAATAACGACACTATAACCCATCATGTTTACAGAACTAAAAGGATAGGTGAAGAACAAAACACTCAAATTTTGTATTCAGTAACTAAAATCAATCCACTTTTCTTTTTTAGCTTGTCCCAAAATAAATATCTATCCTAATAAATTGTTGGTTATAATTTACATGATTTCAATTATACCCTCAATTATGAGGTCTAAAATAATTTATTTGTAAAGTATTAATAATTAAAAGTAAAACTGCTATTTGTTTGATGAAAGGTTGTAATCATCAAAAGAATTCCTAGACCTGTGTGATTTTATCCCATGGACGTTTATTTTGGGACGGAAGGAGTATTTTAGATGCAAGAAACGAGTCAGTGAACATACCAAAGGCGTTTCCAATTTCTTTCCCATCACCGAAAATAAGTATGACAGCAACACAAAGGACCATGAGGGTGTAGTTTGTTTCTGGAGAGTAAACCTGGCCTTCATTACTGGAAGATGTATGAACAATCTTGATGCGCGGGAAATAATCCAAAACAACAGATTGTTTGATAACGGAAAAGGTAGCCGATATAAGAGATTGACTGGCTACCACAGCTGCCAATGTGGATACGACAAACATAGGCCAATAGATCTTATTGGGTATGAACTTGTAAAACCCATCATCATGATCATATGGGTTCCGGATCAAGTAAGCCGTCTGTCCCGCATAAGTCAAGACCAAAGATGGGTATATAAGGGATAAAAAGGCCAGCTGTCATGAAATTGAGATTGTTAGGAGAACCTTATTTGTAATCAAAATATGATAATTACAGAGAAACAGAATACCTGAATAGACGGTCTGTCGAAATGACCAAGATCAGCAAACAATGCTTCAGCACCTGATTATAAGAAGGGAATATGATGTTTTAGAGACGTAATATGGTTTAACAGGGCGACCATCCAAAGCATAGACTTCTAAAATGATATATATTTTGTTTTTTCATTTTTTTACATAGAGATGTATGAACTAACATTACAAATCTATATCCACCGAGGGCACCCATACACATCAAAATTACGAACTTTGATCATGTGGATCGTATGAAAAACTGTGCAAATGGTGATCATTCGCACAAATTCACTGAGAATCGTGCAATCGTGCATCATTTATTATCAAAATTTGAAATTTTAATATATAAAGGTTTGGTGCCCTTGGTGCATATAGACTTGTACTGTTACTTAACACATGTCTATGTAAAAACAGCGGAAATTTTTTGTGTTTTTAGTGGACCCATCGATACCCTTCAAATAAAATAGAAGATCATCTTATTCGTAACCTAATGTGAAAGGAAACCATATTATACCCACCAGAACTTACTTAGGTTCTAGTTGTCTAGTATGTTATTTGAGCACATAAGTTCATATCACCGCTAAACATCTAAAGGCTTATGTTTCAATGCAACTTAGAAAACAATTGAGCAACTATATAACAGTTAATTGCACTAAAATATACAACACTTTTTGACGATTTGTATTTTGGGGATCATATATTACAATCAAGGACCAACAATACATGTCTAAAATTTAAGAAGGATCTAGTCAGTTAAAATTAAATTTTGACTCAGTAAATAGTTTCCTTATTTGGCATCCGGGTACCTTATTCGATTATAACCTTATAGCAGACCCTTAAACGTGATTTGAAAGGGCAATTCCAAAATAGAAATTGACTTAAATTACATTAAGGGGGTGTTATGGATTTACTATTAGCTTCAAAAATCAGGTTTTGAAAACCATGTATTGCAAAAGCAATGCTTCTCCAAAATAGTGTTTAAGAGCCACAAGGTGAAAACATAATTGCAAAACTGTGTGTCGTGTTTGCAAAACTCATAGTTGATAAACAACTCCAAAAGACAATTTCAAACACCCGTAAGTTTTGATACAACTAACCGTAACGAAATTACACATGCCAATATTGATGATCCGAATTACGCATGTTAGCCTAAATTGATGTTTATGAGCAGAATATTGTAGAGTAAAAAAGGCAAAGTCCAAATCAAACTAAATATACAAGGAAAATGATGCAAAAATTGCTTAAAATTTGAGAACACATAGATCTTATTTAATTTAAGGACGTCAACATTCAGAAGACTATTAAAATTGAGAACAAACAAAGATTAAAATAAATTGTTACAATCAGTATATTGAAGCAGAGTTTGTAAATGTAAGAAATGTAACTCACTAATTAAATGATCGACCATGTCTTTCTAATGTATGATACCAAAAGTCACTAAATGAATGATTGACAATAAATGAAAAAATTGAAGTGACAGTCAAAGAAAACAACAAATTAATAATCTACCATGTCGTTCTAATGTAGGATACCAAAGCTCACGAAACATACCCGTTATGCAGAGGACCATACCATTAAGCAACAGCCAACCCTCATGGCCATTCCTCCTGAAAAAGTAGAAGATGTGGTGTGGCGATATTGCTTTGAATATGGTAGGGTAATGATGCATGACATTGTAGATACCAACTAGCGGAGTAGTCAATGTCCATGCACCCATTATCGGAGAGAAGAGAAAGCTCACACGTGAAGTACCAAATTTTTGAAGCAAGAACAGAATAATAAGAACCAACGCAGAGAGGCCTTCCACAAGAGCTGAAATTAAAAAACCAAAAATCATAAAAGTAAAAAGCCATAGGAGGAGCTCTTTATAAATGTAAGAAATTTAATTCACTAATTAGTTATTAAAGGATTAGTTTACTTTGTTAACTTAATTAGTTTGGCAGCATAAGAAGAAAGATGAGCCAAAAAAATTTAAAACAAAGATAAGCCCAATTAAAATTGGCATCGTTGGTATTACGTTTAGAAAGAAAATAAATCAACGTATTGATTTTAACTAATCAAGACATACATGGTATATGGATTTATACAAGAAATCTAAATAAGGGAACAACTAATGTATTGCTATAATTTACAATTCTAGTCCTTCTAGTCCTTGCTATGGACAATTCTAACGCTGCCCCTCAAGATGGTGCATATCTATCGTAGGCACCAGCTTGTTACACATATATTCAACTCAAGGTCCTCTGAGAGACTTTGTAAACACATCTCCAAGTTAATCATTAGAATTAGAATTGACAAACTCGGTAACAATAGTGCCATCAAGCACTTTATCCTTGACAAGGTAACAATCTATTTCAATGTGTTTTGTCCTTTCATGAAAGACTGGATTAGAGGTAGGGGTATAAACGAGACGAGACATCTCGTGAGCTACACGGGATCGACTCGTAAAAAACTCGAAATCGACTCACTATAAATCGAGACAAGCTCGAGCTACTCGAGTAGCAGTTGAGTTGAGCTTGAGTATTAAAATAGCCTACTTGATAGGCTCGTCAGACTAATCGAGCCTAAGTTTGCATGTTTACATTTTTACCCTTCAACTCTATAATATTATATTTTTATCACTACTATATGAATCAAACTATATCACCCTAAACCTAAACTTACATTATTATATTTTTACCCTTTCTTACAGCTAGGATAAACTTAGATTGAATCTTTTGAATTTCTATTTCTATTTCTTTTTTCGCGAACTTAATCGGCTCGAGTCGATATGTCATGTAGTTTATCGAGTCGAGCTCGAGTTTCAAAACTTATGCTCAATCAAGCTCGAGTCGAGTTTCGAGCTCAAATTTTAGTGTCAAGTTCGAGTTCAAGCTCGAGCTTGGTGATACTCGAATTGACTTGGCTCGATTACACCCCTAATTAGAGGCAATGTGGAGTACAGCTTGATTGTCACATATAAGCTTCATTAGGTATATCTTGCAAAATATTAGTTATTCGAGAAGTTGCTTGATCCATACGAGCCCACTTGTTCCATTTGCTATTGCGCGATACTCGGTTTCTTTGCTTGATCTTGCTACTACACTCTGTTTCTTGCTTTTCCAAGACACATTATTACCTCCAAAAAGGACGCAATAACCGGATGACTAAAAGGACAACTACCATAATCGGTTGTGTAACATTGTATCTCCATATTCCGTCTTTTCATATACCAAACCTTTACCCGGAGCTCCTTCAATGTATCTTAATATTCGCAAGGCTGCTTCCCAATGAGTATCACACGGAGAATTCAAGAATTAACTAACTATACTCACAGCAAAGGAAATTTCTGGCCGTGTCACTGCGAGATAACAAAGTCAACCAACTAATTTAGAGGCTTCCCCTAATCACATAGGTGTCTGACGTTGGGGTCCATCATAGGCTAAACAGGTTTGCAATGAGTCAAATGAGCTTCTTTGAGAATGTTTAGAGCATACTTCCTCTGCGAGATTAATATTCCATCTTTTGACTTTGCTACTTCGATACCCTAAAATTGCCCGAGTTTTCCCATTTTATTTTGTCTGAAAATGCTTGAATAAGTGGTCCTTGATTGAGAATTGAATGATCTGCTCGACTTTGTTTCATTCCAAACTTCTTTACTACAAAACTAAATCTCCCAAGGCGATTGTTCCAAGACATAGATTGACTTTCGTACCATTGGTGGTTGCTCCATATAAACTTCCTCCTGTGGAGAAATGCATTCTTTATATTAAGTTGGTGAAGATGTCAATCACATATGGCTATATGGATAAGAGAATGTAGTTACTAGTTATCTTAGCAATTGGGGAAAAAGTGTCAGTGTAATCTAGACCAAAAGTTTGTGTATATCCTTTGGCCAGACGAGCTTTAACGCGATCCAGTGTGCCATTTGAACCCACTTTAGGAGTAAAGACCCAACGACACCCAACAAGAGATTTGTCTGAAGGTAATGGAACCAACTCCCAAGTCACATTAGAGTGTAACGATATCATTTCATCAATTATAGCCTGACGCCAACCAAGATGGGATAAGGCTAACCTTGCAGTTCTAAGGATAGACACAGATGCATTAGTAGAAAGGTTGGGGTGATAAATGATCATAATTAACACTATACACACACACACACATATATGTGGGATAAGGATTTGCAGTGGATCGTGTACCTTTCTGCTTGGCAATGGGTAAGTCATCATGTGACTTGGACCGAAGTGGGAGGATCAATTGTTGAAGGAGATGAATCAAAGAAACCCTCGTTAGGTGGATCTTCACTCGTGGGAACAATTGGACGTGGGCAACGCTAGTAAGTTTATATAGTGGGTTATTTGGAGAGTGTTGGGTACTTTCTGTAGCCATTGTAGGAAGGATAGGAAGAGGAAGGGGAAGTACCTGATCAACGTTATTGGGATCCTTTTGATCATTATGAAAATAAAGTTGATGATCAAAGAATGTTACATCTGCACTCATGAAATGTTTGTGAAGAGTGGGAGACTAGAGTAACACTTATAGCCCTTTTGTAGTCAAGAGTAACCTAGAAACACACATATTAATGCTTTGGGAGCTAGTTTATCTCGACCAAATTCTAAGCAGTGAACATAACATACCGAACCAATTGGGTGAAGGGAAGATGATGAGGGTTTTGATTTGGACACAAGACATAAAAAAGGGTCTGGTTTTGTAGACTGTGATGGCATGCGATTGATAATTGATTAGCATGCAGTCAAAACCATATCAGCCCATAGATTTAATGGTAGTTTGACATTAAGAAGTAAAGTACTAGAAGTTTCAATGAGGTGTCAATTCTTTCTTTCAGCCACATCATTTTATTGTGGACTTCGACATAGGGATTCATGCAAAATATCTTCGGATGCAAAAAAGTTTGATATCTGAGTGGAGAAATATTCTTGTGCATTATCACTACATAAAGTACCAACGGTCAAACCAAATTAGGTTTTGATTCTAGCACAAAATTTCTTGAAATGTGCCAAAACAATTCAGATCGTTGTTTCGTTATGAAAAACCAATTGGGACGGGAATAATCATCAATAAATGTAACGAAGTAATGAAAACCCAAATTAGAATTGACTCGACTAGGACTCCACACATCAGTGTGAACAAGATAAAAAGGTGAAATAACTCTATTATCGACTCTTTTAGAAAAAACACAACGAGTGTGCTTACCGAACTGACAAGACTCACATTCTAAAGAAGAGAATGAAGATAAATGTGACGCTATTTTCTATAACTTTGACTGGGAAGGATGGCCGTAGAGATAATGAAGGTAGCGTGGTGATGCAGTACTGGCGATAATTCCCTAAGTAATACTGTAGTAGTGTCCCTGTGATTCATGTCCTTCGTAATCATCCGTCCAGTACACAGGTCCCATAACACAACAAAATGAGGAGTATAAGCTATTGAACAAGAGTGAGATTTGGTAATGCGGCTAACGGATAACAAATTAAATTAGCTCTTAGGAACGTATAAACCAGAGAGGGAATTGGTTGAGATGTGCCTATCCCATTAATTGTGGTTTTATTTCCATCTGCAACTGAGATAGGTGGCAAAACATCTGAATATGTGATAATAGAGAAGAGACACATATAACCACACAAATGTTCAGTAGCACATGAATCAACAATCCATGGACCAATGGTTGGGCTTTGAGTGACACAAGCAGAAATATTGGTTGCTGTTGGAGCTTGAACTGAAAGTTTAGAAAGTTTTCATAATCTCTGGCTGCCATGTGTATTATCGGATTTGCTGATTTTGTGAAGGCATGAACACATCCAGAAGAATTCTGGGTTGACAGAGATGGTGGTGCTGCAGGTCGACCATGTTTCTTCTAGCACTTGCCTTCAATATGGCCAAGTTTTCAACAGTACTCACAGTAGGGCCGCTTGTGTTTGCACCTTTCTTGGGACCAGCAATAAATGATGGAGTGGGACTTAGAGTGTCGTTTGAAACACTAGTACCAACGGCTCCGGTCATATTCAGCAAACGCATGAAAGCATCCTTCAACGAGCAATAACAAACCAGAAATCAATGAGTAGAAGCAGGTCAGTAATGGATAACCAGGAGCAGAGCCAACCCATAAATTGACTAGCAGAAGCAGACCAGATTATGGCCCAGCAATCGAAATCCAATTACAGGAACCAATTACGGACCAGCAACTGAGATTTATGAGCAGGAGTAGATTAGTAATCGACAACCAATCGATGTTCAAAATTGAATTAATCCACCCAATTGATGACCAAACAAAATGGGTTCCAATCCAATTGATGTGAAATCAAATGACTTACAATCAAACCCAATCCAAACCAATTGTGGAGATGGCAGTGGCGATTGTGGATAAGGCAGCAGTGATTGTGGAGATGGCAGCGGTGAGCGGTGATTGTGGAGAAGGACGAACCCACTGATGCCCTTCGGTTCTGGATACACGAAGGAGGATTACAGGCAAGAACACAGAGCAGGATTGACCTAATGCTCTGATACCATATTACGTTTGGAGAGAAAAAATCAAATTATTGATTTTCACTAATCAAGAGATGATTTTCACTAATCAAGAGACGTAGGTGGTACATGAATTTATACAAGAAATCTAAATAAGGGAACAAGTAATCTATTCCTATAATTCACAATTCCGGTCCTTGCTATATACAATTCTAAC
Source organism: Centrapalus pauciflorus (assembly GCA_020465985.1). Classification (NCBI taxonomy): domain Eukaryota; kingdom Viridiplantae; phylum Streptophyta; class Magnoliopsida; order Asterales; family Asteraceae; genus Centrapalus; species Centrapalus pauciflorus. The sequence continues at coordinate 214,567 of JAANYP010005513.1, read as the reverse complement.
AGTTGGATTGACCCACCAACACTTTGTCTATTCTTTAAATAAGATCTATAAATACTAAATGAATTAACTATAATTACAAAAATATAATATAAAAATAACCTATTTTATAAAAAAAAATCTATTTAGGAGGTTTGTAAACATTGTAATACATTTTTAGCAACCTTGCTCAGTTGATCTGTTACCAATAAATGCAACAAGAATTGACCTGTTTTCATATGAATGCGTTGAATCCAAGAAGTTCATATGAATTCGAACTTACATGTACTGATTTCTGGAAAAGGGCCTCTGATGCCATCCATAGCTGACAACACTGGTCACAATTTTGGAAAAACAGGTCAGTATAACATGCAACTAGAACGATGTCTTTGTAGGCACCTTCAATTCTATGGAAAAATAGACAGTTTTATCTTTCATAGGCTTACGGCCGAAAAGTGCCCTCTACCCATTTAACTGTTTAGAGAGTATAAGGGGGTGTTTGTTTACTTCTTAATGGAATCATTAAGAAGTCATTTAAAGGTAAAATGACCTCTTAATGATTCCATTAAGAGGTAAACAAACATGGTCTAAGCAAGAATCATTTGATACAAAATGAGTAAGATTTATGTGCAAGCAAACCTGAGATAGCAGGGGTGAGTATGCCATCACCAATTAACATACACATGCCAAGTATTGCTATGAAAAACAATACCCTCCTGGCAATCAAACTCCTCTCAATTAACGTTCCAAGCCTGCTTTGCTTTTTAAAGCCTTGAGGCAAGTTACCATGTGAAAGGCCTGCTTGTGAATGGCCACTTCTTGAAGTAATTGCTCCAATGTTCATGTGCCTGCAAAGCAATGAATATAGAGCAAATGTACCACCTGGCAAGTACATCATTCACAAGTCAAGACTCTGACCAAAAATTCATGAATAAACATTTTGTAAAACATAAGGTCTCTTGTATTTTTTTGAGCATCTCTTTCAATGCCAAAGAGATGAGTATATATATTACAATTAGAACCAACAATAGCATTGCTATATTAAGATACATATATTCTACTTCACTTAAACATACAATGATATCAAACTGTATTTTAACATCACTCCTCATGTTGAAGCATGGATGTAATACATGCCCGTTCTTACATATAGGGTTAATTTCCAAACCTCAAAGAGATTTTGTCAAGACATCAGCAAGCTATCCTATGCAACTCATACTAGATTAATTGTTGGAGGTTCAAAAGAGGTGACAACCACTTTTTCTCAAACAAAGGGCCAATCAACTTCAATTTGTTTTGTTCGTTCATAAAATATTTGATTCCTAGATATGTGAGAAGCAGCTTTATGGGTACTAAAATTAAGGTAAAAACACCTAGGGTAATTATTGATAGAACTAAAATTGTATGGCACAATGTTGGCATTATCGGCCAAAGCATAAAACGCTTAACATGATAATCACTAATATCTAAAATGAGAAAAGAAAAAGTGTAATCATTTGAGATCGCTCAGCAGAATCACAAAGCATACTTTAATATAGCGGAATAGTGAAGTTCATCAAATGAAAATAAGAATTTAATGACCATAGTGGAACACGGCATACCTTCACCCTGGTCATCAGCTTTCAAAGCTATAAATGCATACTTGACAACTCCAATTAGAGTAAGAGTCCAGAACATGATGCTGTATATTCCCAAGTAATCATCTTCTGTGGGAGACTTTAATGCCATTGAAGGATACACATAAAGTGGAGAAGTCACAAGCCCTCCATAGACAACTCCCAATGCCTTGTAAGCGAGCGATACAGTGCCCCAATAACTAGTACCCTAATTTCAAAAAAAAAAAAAAACAATTATACAATATACAAGCATGGTTGTTAAGATCCCGATCTTGATTTTAAGTCTATGATTTTACAATCATAGTAAGCAAAAACGAGTTGATCCTCGGTAGGATCTCTCGAAGGTAGGATCTTAGTCAGATCTTAAGATCTCGATCGTATTTAAATTAAATATTATATATATTATAAATTATAAATGAGACAACTTTGTTAAATAAAAAAGGTAAACATATGAGTTGATTATCTAATTTGTCCATAACAACTTCCATTTAATACTCGAGTTCAATACTCTAAACTATAATCTTTAACGATGTAAATAAATTATAAATATTCTTTAGGAGTTCTATTGAACTATCTTTGTAGTGTTCGGATTTTAAATATTTTATCAATTTGACATAAAATTAATTTTTGATCTAAAATACAACACGTATAGAAAAGACGATGTTATTTTGGTAGAATCTTAAAGTGCATTTAGCATACAAAAATTTTCGGTTTAGAGTTTTTAATAAAACTAAAAACATGATGGTTTTTTAGAAAACACATTTTAGATGTGAGAATGTGTTTAAATGTGCTATAATAATTTTTGCATTTTTATTTTTTCACTCCCTTTATTACATTTTAAAGATGAGATTGGGGTGGCTAGATTGAAAATAAAAGGTGAAAACCTTAAAAAGGAGTATTCAAGTTTACTTGTAATTTTGTAATTGAAAATTAAAAACTAAAAAGATTAAAAAAAAAATAGATTTTAACGCGTTTTCCGGAAACCCTTGTTTCTGAAGAAAATTTTCACCAAAAACAAGTAAACTAAACAGGCCCTTAGGATCCCGATCTCGATCGGATTTTGCGAAGATAAAAATGATCTTAGATGAGATTTGGATCTTGACAACCTTGTATACATGCAAGTATAATTCAGAATATAAAAGCATACAAAGGAAAAGAAGATCCAGTTCTAATGTTTTAACCAAACTCTGATAGAAGGAGACCCCCTAAGACCTTTTTAATTCTATAAAATTCTTGTTTGTTATACAGAGTTGAAATAGTTAAGGTCATAATTGCATAGCTTAGTTAAAAGAGCCTCAACATATAGTTAATGTGTGAACAAAACAAAAAATCTAACAAAAATAAAAACCAATCGCCCCCAAATAATAGTTTTCTATAACTCCTCAAGTTGGAGCATGATGTATGCCAATCACGTCAAACTCGCTAGAGTTAAAATCACTTTCAAACTTTCATAGAAGCTTGGTATGAATACCAACCAGTATATATCCATCTGATTGTTGATAGCTATAATTTGTGAAGAACTAGTCAATAGGGCCCAATAACATGAATCAACTTCAAGCTATCAAGCAAAGTCGGAAAGCACATCCATCTTAATTCTTATTCTTTGCATCCATTATGCACAAACATAATCTTCAGCAATTAAGCTAAGCCCCATAGATATGAGCAGTACTTCAAGTCATGGAACCAATTTGATTAAAAGCAGATTGGCTTCCTCTCAGCCTCCCTCCCATACAAACCCAACCGGCCAACCCCATATTGCATCTTGATATGTTTCAACAAATTTTAGGCTTTTAAAATCTGCCAGATGTAGAGCAATGCAAAAGGTCCGTTGAAATATAGTCAGCAACTGGATAATAGCACTCCCCCTAGTTCTAAACCTAAATCCTCAACGGAAAACACTACACGTTCTCTAAAAACTGTACTCATCAAACCAATATGCTAGTCACTATGCTTACTTAGATCATTGCAAGAAAGGGCTTTGTTTTGGGCACCATGAACCTGATTCCCCATTATAAAGATAGACCACCAAAGCTTGTGACATATGAGTTCACAAGACTCAAGCGGGTAACTAAACTATTGAACGTGGTGCTTTATGAACCGATCCATACAAATGGTGTGCAGACTCGCTCTGTTACCATGACCAAAATCATGAATACCTATATATAAGAAAGACTATTTTGGTTGGACTTCTCATATCTTGACAATATTGTTGTCAGGAATGACAGATAAGACAAGGAATGTGCTCCAGTAGACTCTATAAACTACTTTCAGGTTTCAGGTTCTCCTAATTTCTTCAATAAAATGTTTTTTAGTAAACATCAAGTTCAACCCAATAGATGTAATAACCTACAAAAGTCAAAAACATGCAGAAATGCCATTAAAAAAAATCATATCTAACTTGTAATAAAAAAAACGTCATATCTAACTAGTAATAAGACAACCAAATTAGGTCCTTAAAATAGAGCTACATGCAATAATCATTCAGAGGACCACGCATAATCATGTCCCCACATGCATGCCTTAACTGTACGGATGCCAGAATCCATGTATCTGGTCTCAGGTTGAAGCCTGCACAATGCAATTTACCTCCCTATGTTTCCTTCCCTCCATTCCCCCAAATAATTAATCCTTAATTTTCTATTATTAATACCCTGGCTGCATACAATTTCCAGTTCATCAAGCATAGAACAAAACTTTCATAATTAGTCCAGTAGAAAACATCATATTTTGAATTGGAAAAGTAAAACTTCCAAATTCCAATGACTATAACTACAGATTCGATGCGTTTCAGCAAGAAAACATGCATTTAACTTAACCACGTCATAGTGCAATAATTTCAAAGGATTTTTAAGTTAGCTCCACCAATATCCACATGCAATGATTTGTACACACAGATTCACTAGAAATCGCCAAAGAAAAAAACAGTAACTAGGTCACTGGGTGTATCAAATCAGACATCTATAGAAATACCTGGTGGTTGGTGGAGGTCGGAGAAGATGAATATGTAGGAACATGAATGCTTCCGTTAGTGGCGGTGGCAGTGGCAGTGGCAGTGGCAATGGCGGTGGCGTTGACGGTGCCGGCATTATCATCTACGGCCAGCATAACCTCCTCGTTGGGAATCATTATTGAAACAATGTGCCAGCAGCTGTGATGGCGGGCGAGTTACGTGAGCTCCTCACCCTTGGAAGTTTGGGAATGCGAACCGAAATGGCCGAAAGGCATAATTTGGAATAAATACAGGATCCATAGTTGTGCACGTTTCACGTCAATAAATGGGTAAATTCAACTAATGTGATGAGTGATAGCACTCTATTTGTATTTCTAAAAAAGGACGATATAAATCACATCTGAAATTAAAAGGTGGTCTTAGGATCTGAAATATGAAATTAAGAGGTAATCTTAAAATTGTTTGTTTTCTTTAATATGAAACATTTGAATAATAACTTTAAAATATTAATTTATATAAACAAAATTAAATAATTTTAAATTATAATTAACTGAACTTATATTTTAAACACATTAAAAAAGATAAATGAAGTTGTAACAATTAATATGATAAATAGTTTTAAGGTTTTTAAACTAAAAATAAAAAAAGCCTCTTAACTTTTTTTCAGACCCAAGCCAATCTCTTAAAATTAATAGGTAAATTCAGAGGTTGCAACTTTTTAAGTCTAAAACTAAACAAACAATCTTAATTTACTCTAGGTTTGAAGTTTAGACTTAAGACATTTTTAAGAGTCACTTAATGAAAAACAAACAAACTCATAATATTTTATTAGGCAATGAGTTAGAAACATAAGTATGTCTGATATAAATAAGAGATAAGTGACATTTATCTATTATCGTATCTTATTATGATAAGGCTTTGATTTCCTTATTATTATTTAAAAAAGAGATATTAGTCTCTTCCCAGACTTCTAACGACGCTCTTTCCCTCACAAAAAACCCTAATGCATCCACCTTCTCTTGGCTCTGACTCCAACTCTGACGCCAATGCCAGCTAAGCTCTGATGTCGACATTGACTGAACTCCGACGCCGACCAAGTAATAATAATTGAATTACCTCTAGCAAAAATAAATCAGTGATAGTAAACAAATACGTCTTAGATTTGAGACAAATTGATGAAATTTATACAAAATCTTCATTGAAGTCACTCGCTAATCGGATGTTTCTTTAAATCGGTGAGACTAAACAAAAACAAATGATTGGTTAGAAATATATTTTAAATATTATTATTTTTATTTCTGAATTTAAAAATGATAAACAACATATGATCAGACATTTATTTAGTTACAAATCAAAAAGTCTAATCAAATATCCTATCAGACTTTCAGGACCATCTCTCATCAATCAGATTTGGAATCAAACATCAGATGGTTTACCTCTTATGTCATCTTATGCAATCATACATCTTATAATGTTATAATATATATATATATATATATATATATATATATATATATATATATATATATATATATATATATATATATATATATATAAGCACACAACAAAGGCATGTACGTGTGTGTGTGTGTAGGGTCGAGATCCATGAAATACTATATTAGACTAGAGTACTGAAAAACCATAATAAATGCAAAAGTGTGTGATATACACATGTGCATGCATATTGCATATTTGAACATGTGTGTATTGTTATTTTGCATTACATGAAACATTTTATCATAATGAACATATAAACGATGTGAACTAGTCAATCATAATGCACATTTGAACATATGAATATTGTAGTTGTGCATTAAATTTAACATTTTATCCTAATGAACATGTGCATTTAATATGGTACTCCATTTGTCTAATCAAATATGGTACTCCATAGATTTTAAACATATATATATATATATATATATATATATATATATATATATATATATATATATATATATATATATAGAGAGAGAGAGAGAGAGAGAGAGAGATAGAGTTGGGATCATTGCAGAATCTTAATTTAGTGCAGAACTATAGAACCAATCTAAACCATTGACTTATAATATAACACTAGGGATAAGATGATAATTATATAATTAACATTGAATTAATAGTAGCCCCCCAAGTTTGACTGCCCAGTTTGACCTTTTTGACTCTTCTAATATCGAATGAACATGCAGTGTTGCATATATGATATATAGTATTACTTCGACGTTGAATATGTGATATAAACTGTAATTCGATATTGAATGATCTCGATATAATATATTGAATGGTCGTCTGGGTAAAAAAATTTACGAAAAATAAACACATAATTTTTACCATTAATTTTTCAAAAAAATATATATCATGACCGTTCTCGTTGAATCCACCAACTTTGACTACTAATTCTGACCATTATTTTGGCTCTATTAATATTGAATGTATATGCAGTGTCGCATATATGATATATAATATTACCTGGATGTGGAATAACGACATCAAGTGTTCGTTCGACATTGAATGATCTCGTCATGCTATATTGCATCGTGGTCTGGGCAAATTTCTTTTTACGAAAAATAAACACGTAAAATGTTTTCGAAAAAAATATATCATGACCGGTCTCGTTTTAAAGAGTATAAAATTCTCGTTTTTTATGGTATAATTTTTTTTATTTAAAAATTAATCATATTAATGTTATTTTAATTTAAAGAAAAAAGATATTTATTTTGCTAATGTCAATATTTTTACTATTTCCAATCTTTTCTTTTTTTACTTGAACTAAAATATCACTAATACCAATATTTTTTTCATTAATCTCAACTTGATTGTTTTAATCAAGACCATTAGATTAATCTACTCTATGGACGATATTGGTTTTACAGTTCTACACTAAATTTAGGTTCTGCAATGATCATATATATATATATATATATATATATATATATATATATATATATATATATATATATATATGAGTAAATTACACAAATGGTCCCTGTGGTTTGGGAGTTTTTGCTCTTTTCGTCCCTCAAACTTTTTTTTTGCACTAATGGTCCCAAAATCCCAAACCTTTAACACAAACGGTCCCTCTGACTAACATCCGTTAAGTTTGACCGTTAGGGAAAAGGGCATTTCCGTCTTTTTATCATTCAGGGACCATTTGTGAAATTTTATATAAACTTTTTTAAAAGATTATTATTTTTTGGTTTTTCTTTTTTCTTTTCTATTTTCTTTTCTTTTCTTTTTTTTTATATACAAAAATCAAAAAAACTAAAACCTATCTTATATCTTATTATTGTTATTGTAACTAAAAAAGAAAAATCTAACACCCAATTTTTAAGATCTGTTTACTTCTTCCCCAACACAGTCAACACAACATAGCAAATCTATTTTGCTTCTTCCCTTTCAAGACAACAACACAGTCAAACATCATAGAAATCCATTCATTCAAGAATTCGGTAGAAACCCTAAACTAAACCGAAACCTTAGATATAAACTGATCTAGAAGACGATGGTGGAGACACGCCTTTGAACCTTGCCGGTAAAGATAATTACGATCACGAAGTTAGATCTGAAATGGGTTTGTGAAGACGATGGCTGAAACCCACGAACCCTCGACGACAAGAGCAGTGATGAACAGCAACCGCTGGCCACCTCACCTCCTCCGATAGGCGATACCCATCCTAACTCTTTTTTTCTCCCTCTCAGTCTTATCAACGCAGTGGAGATGACAAATGATTATAAAATGGTGATTTTATACAAAATCCTAATTGGAACACACACATACAAACTTTGTGGTTATGGCGACGTAAGGAGACGGTGGTGAAGACCTGAGTGGACAAAGACGACAATGCCGGAATCTTCTTCGTCGACAGAGTCGTCGCCGGAGAGAGATGATTTGTATAATAATCTCTCTTTTTCGGACTTGTGAGGCGTTCAGTGGCGAACTGATTTGGGGGTTTTGCCCTCTTCTTAATTTGTCGATGATGTTCGTCGTGTTGCTGCAAATTCACGAAGAAGGTATATATATATATACACTACAATGTTTCTGTCCAATTTAGTAATCGCATTTAATGGAGTAATCATAATCGTGTTTGATTTGTTCAATAAACCTACGACTTCATATTATATATATATATATATATATATATATATATATATATATATATATATATATATATATCTGTGTGTGTCTGTGGGAATTCGGTACCATCATATTCTAGCGTCGGAATTCGAGTAGAATGTTCAAGTTTTAATGTATTGACAATGGAAGTTGAATCTCTAACTGTGTTCATCTTCTTGGTTTAGGGTATGAGATAATAAATAAATTGTTATTTAAAAATGAATATAAAATAAAAACAAAAAAAAGATAAAACTATTAAAAAATTACGCAAATGGTCCCTGAGATTGCAAATGACGAAAATACCCTTGTGAGTTAACTGGACTAACGGATCAAACTAACGGTAGGGACCATTTGTGTTAAAGGTTTGGGATTTTGGGACCATTAGTGCAAAAAAAAAAAGTTTGAGGGACGAAAAGAGTAAAAAGCACCAAACCACAGGGACTATTTGTGTAATTTACTATATATATATATATATATATATATATATATATATATATATATATATATATATATATATATATATATATATATATATATATATATATATAGATTCAAGATCAATGTGGTACCATTTTAGACTGGGGTACCGGGGAACCATTTATAACCAATCATTTATCATTAAAATCATTAAAATATGATATAAATTTTGCTTAAAATTATTTCCCACATTAATAAATGTTGTGGGTAGAAATGGTATTAAAAAGTTTAAATTAAAATCGAAGATTTTGTGTATCCCATGAAAATCTCCATCCCATACTGAACATGTGCAACAATGAAATTCCATAAACCATGATTGGACATGTTCAATACCATCAATATTGGTTTATCACCAAAACTGTTAACAACGACTAAAAACACAATAAACACCGATTGCACATGTTCAATAACGTGTAAATGAAATTGAACCTTCACGAATGGTTTGAATAAAATAATAAATACATTTTTTGACACTTCCGGTTGAACATGTTCACTAAAACCCATTGTTGAATCCAATTGAACATGTTTATTGAAATCCGAATGCGATTGAACATGTTCACTAAAACCCATTGTCGAATCCAATTGAATATGTTCATTAAAACCAATTTTGAAATTTATTATAGATATGTTATGGAAGTAGATCTCTATAATTATGGAATCTATTAATTATTTATTAGTTGTCATCTAATATTTAAAATAAATCTAATTGACTATATTACCCTTTTAAACTTATAACCAAACATGGATAGACTCCGGTTCCCCAGTCTAACATGGTACCTCATTGATCTCGACCATATATATATATATATATATATATATATATATATAGGGAGGTTCAATGGAAAACCATCATGCACCTGAAAACTTGTGAAAACCGCACTGCACCACCACAAATGCATCAAAATCCCGCGTGATGCATCAAAATCCCGCGTGATGCATCAAATTTCCCGCGTGATGCATCAAAATCTCATGTGATGCATCACCTTATTTACGATCATGCCACCGCTTTTTTAATGAAATGCACCAAATCGGACGGTATACGTAGGTTTCCATAGTTTTCATGTGCATAGTGGTTTTCTATTGAACCCACCCCTATATATATATATATATATATATATATATATATATATATATATATATATATATATATATATATATATATAGAGAGAGAGCGAGAGAGAGAGAGAGATTGCTGCTGCTCTGTTTTTGTGTGGCATGACACATCTCGAGACTAAGTCTCGGGGTCAAGATCTTAACACACCCACGTTTAATTGTTGTTGTTGTTGATGTTTCTGTTTAACATAAATGACACGCGCGCACACACTTGTACTATTGTTTTCATTATAAACTCACCCCACACGAGTTGTTGTCCTGTTAATCCTTTCTCCTACACTACACGTAACACCATAAACCCTTATTAACAACAATAAAGATAATTTACATAAATTCTAACAAAAATTGGTCATGACCTATTCATATCATCAACGAAATCCAACCTGTAATTTCCAAGTACAAGAAATATCGCTAAATAAGTTTTTCCAACCACGGGTCTACATAGAGCATCACTTAAAATGTATCAGAGGTTTAAGCGCTAATGCGCCTATGGATCTAATATATAGTACAAGAATTAGACCTTGGTCATATCCAACCAAAATACAAAGTTTTCGTCATCTGTTTAACATTTGATGACCACCAATACATTTCAAATAATGGTACATCAACCTTCATCAAGCTTAGATAGTCATAAGTCTAGATGAATAATAACACAAGGGTGATCTGCCCAATCCCCAAAATAGAGTATAAATACATATACCAAAAAAGCTATCCTGCTTGGTTCCTCCTACTTCAAGCTTTACTCTTATCGATCTTCTCTTTACCCTTGTCTTCAACTCCAGAAATATGGGGAACAAGGAAAAGGTTAAGTGATAATGCCTAGTGAGTGACCAGGTCCAAAAGGTACCACACAAAGATAACCACAGATCAATATAATCAGGAACCTGCACAATAATATAACGAACATAATAGATCAACATAATGTAAGTAAAATATAAAAAGATTATACATATCAAGAGGGAGACTCTTGAAAATGTCACGACAATGTTATCACCTTATGAGTACTTGAAACACCCCTCCAACTAAAATAGATGTTTCACGAACAATTAACAATAATTATCAGAATATACTTGCGGAAATGTGGTCAAATTTAAATTTTCAATATTCGAAATGCCATCAAAATGATACTTCCCCCTTTGTATCCTAATAATGACCAAAGTGTGGGGCATCATGGATCAAAGTAGAAGAGGTTTACAATTTTTAAACTAACAAAATACTTAACCATAGATAAAACTAAATTCATTCATGCGTATATACCCAATCAGGAGTCTACTAAGTCCCCACCCAAAGCTTTATCAAATACATGCAAACACAATGGAGCCGCTAGTCAAGGTCCATCCATTACCAAGATGGTCATGTGTGATGCTTTCCTTCACCTGAAAGGGGTTTAACAACTAAAAGGGGTCAACAAAGTTGAGTGAGTTGCTATATTAAAAGGAATACATAATATACATGCATGCGATGATAAGCGACGAGTATGTCCAATAACCAAGATGATCAACTGCTCAATTTAGGCTTAGAGCTGGCCCAACGTTCTTGCTCAATTGAGGCTTAGAGCTAGCCCAACGTATTGCTCAATTTAGACTTAGAGCTAGTCCAACGTCTTGCTCAATTTAGGCTTAGAGCTAGCCCAACATATTGCTCAATTGAGGCTTAGAGCTAGCCCAACGTATTTCTCAATTGAGGCTTAGAGCTAGCCCAACGTATTGCTCAATTGAGGCTTAGAGCTAGCCCAACATTATCCATGGATATCCAGGTGAGGTCATTTGAAAGCATATCAAGCATGGTGAGGTCCAACGTGCCTCACACAAGCCCAAATAAATCATTCATAGAAGGAATGAGAGTAGTTAAGCAACAATTATGAACATGTCAACAGTTAGCTTCACAAGGAAATCAACAAGGTATAACTCCACAAAGCACATCAATTATAGTGAGGTCCATCGTGCCTCACATAAGCCCAACAAGCCTTTCTTAGAAGAAAAGAAATCAAGCATGCAACAAATTATCAATATGTCACCCATAGCTCCTCAAGTATTCAACAAGGTATGACTTCACAAAGTATATCCAGTATAGTGAGGTCCAATGTGCCTCCCATAAGTCCAAATAATCATACATGTGAGAGTTGAGGATATGTATACATCTACTATCAAATACATGCCTCACATAAGTCCATATAATCATACATGTGAGAGTTGAGGATATGTATACATCTACTATCAAATACATGCCTCACATAAGTCCAGATAATCATACATGTGAGAGGTGAGGATATGTACGCATCTACCATCAATACATCAACAGTTAGCTCAACTCCAGGCGAAATCAAGTGAAATATATCAAGTATGGTGAGGTCCAAGGTGCCTCACATATGCCCAAATACATCATACGTAAAAGAAACGAAATCAAGTATGCAACAATTTTCAATATATCAACAAATAACTCCACAAAGTATTCAACGAGGTATGGCTTCACAAAGCCCAAAGAATCATACACGTGAGAATTGAGGGTACTTATGCAACCACTATCAAATATCGACAATAAACTCAACATATCAAGTAGAAGGAGGTCCAAGGTGCCTCACAAGTGCTCAAGAAATCAACATATCAAAATTGAGGGCAAATATGCTACTACTATCAAGATATCAACAATTAGCTCAATAATATGTTCAACAGGGCAAATAGCAATATACAGGAACATTATGTAACACTAATGCTAGAACTCACAGTGATCGGTTTATAGGATTCCCAAACCTTCCAACGAAGTCACATTAGCCCCAAGAATGGCTAAAGCTTGCAATCGAACTCCTTTCGACTCGATTAACCTAAAAGCATTCATAACGCGTACCCGTAAGCCCCCGAACACAATAATCAACTCCATGAGTGTCCTAAGGGTAATGGGACATCAAACTGAAAGTATAAAGTCCAAATGAGGCCTCACAAGATCCGGAATGGATCCAAGGCCCTCAAACCCTTTAAACACTTAATTTAGAAGTGCAACGAACGCATAAGACCCGAGCATCGACCCCCGACCATCCAAACTCCATTTTTGGGGCAGAAGGTTGGTAAGGGCGTGACCCAGAGGGTGGTCACGCCGTGACCACTGCAGGTGTGCCCTGCCTGCTCAATTTTCCTTCACTCAATGCACCCAAACTCACCAAAACTTCCATAAACGTTCTCGTAACTTTGGAGGGACTTTACCAACAATATTAAAAGCATATTAAGGTCACTTAGACACATATAAACATATTAGAATGATTTCATAACATTCCATGATTCCATGGAGCTCATACGAACTCCGAACGAGTCCGAAAGCGACCGAAAACTCCAACCGACGACACCGAGCTCCAATTGAGCTTGGATTCAATTCCAACCAATCCCATAACCATATCAAACATATTTGGGCCATGTTTAGACATTCAAATTACATCTAAGCATAAAAACCCAATTCCCAAAATGTTTTGGAACTCATTGAGGCATTTCACCGAACACTTGGCGTGCGGTTTACCCTAAAAACACCGTTTTGAGTTCTTGCACATATTTTGTGTTTCCCAACTCATGTAAACACTTTAATAACACAATTGAACACTTTCCAAACACATTATACCATAACATAGCATTTTATTGCTTCATGGAGTTCATACGAACTCCAAACGGGTTCCAAACGACCAAAACCCGAACTAAGCCTTTAAAACTCCAATTGAGTTCCTACTAGCTTCTATTTACTTCCATTGATATAAATAACATGTTTGGACCATAATGTATCATACGAAATATGCAAAAACACCATAACCCATTTCATCCACCATTGGAGCTCAAATGGAGCTCCAACTCGGGTTTTACTCAAATCACCAATCCAACTCATTCAATCACGAATTTATGACTCAAATAAGTTTATAAACCATAAAGATTAACCAATACATGATTTTTGATTCATCTACTCACTCAACCCAACAAAACTCATCTAGGGTTCCACTCTCCATCAATGGAGAAATGGAGAAGATGGAGAAGGAATGGAGATGATTATACCTTCATAATGCTTCCAATGTCAAGTATTTATCTTTAATATTGCAACTCTTGATCAAATCCCCAACCCTAGCTTCCTTCTTCTTTTATCTTCTTTCTTTTTGAACAAAATGAAAATTTGTGTGTGTGTGAAAGGTGTTGAACGATTTGGAGAGAAAGAGGGGAGGGGATTTGGCCTTTGGCCACCCCAACCCTCCAATTCTTACCCATTTACAATATACATCCCTCTACAACCCATCTTTTATTTAACAAATACAAACAAAATACCAAAACTTGCATTTATTTAATAATTCAATACCCAAATAAATAGTTTTGACATAATTATGCTAATTATATCCTAACACCATATTAATCCATTCTTATGTCAAAACTAATCATTAATCAGTTGTCAAAGTACATTACCTATTTTTTTTCAATTCAATACAACCCAACATTTTATTTTTCTTTAATCGTTCAAGTCCCAATAATAGCAAGCATCACTAATATTTGGTAATTAACTCATAATATTGCACTTAATTCACAATTATAATTGTTTCACAAAATTAATTACCTTTATAAATATTGGGGTGTTACAGTACTTCCAGGGAACATAATAACACCAAAAATCATCGAGACCCGCAGTACCCGGCATCGTACCCCGCCAACAATGAAGTATGACATCATACTCCGAGATCATCGGTAGTATGGCTAAATGTACATCAGACACAGTAATGTACTATATCATAAGCAAGATAATAAACATGTACATGTTAGGACTAACCGCATAATATGTTGGGAATGTATTTTTTTGTTATGGATTAAAAGTCTAGGGACTAAATATGTAATGTTGTAATAGTTGATGTTTGGTATAAACAGGTATTTCCAATGTAACAGTATGTACAAAACTTCATTGCATTCGAATTGTTTTTTCCTGTTCATATCAATACAATCATTCGGCCAGTTGTGTAATTCTTGTTTTTGTCTATTAGATCTTTGATATTATCAATTGGTATCAGAGTTTGATATGAATTAAATTGAGTGTTTTGTGCTTGATTTTCTCATTTTTTTGACATTTTTTTGCGAAAAGAAGTCTGAATCTGAATTTCTCGTTTGGTTTTTGTAACATCCTCAGATTTAATATAATATTTAAACTACTAATTATACATTAAACCAATAAATTGAGTGACTTATTTACATTAATCGATATGTAAGAATTGATTTTTTATGATCATGTAAAGGGAATATGTATATTAACGTTAATTTACAAAGCTATAAATCAATAAACGAGATTTATATGTATTTGAACTAGTTTAGTTCGTACCTTGCGCTAACACCCTCATAATTTAAGATAATAATTTAATTAACTAAGTTACCCAATATGAATTAGGTTAGTTGTTTAATTATAATTATTATAGAAGATGTGCACTCGCTCCATTAACTTGTACTCCATGATTTGAGCTTTCTAAATTAGTAACCTATACATGGGAATGCAAAATGTTAAAGCATGGTGTACAAGCTACCTTTGCATCAATGGATATTAAAAAGGGGGTTAAATGAAATGAATAAGGAGTTTGAGGGTAAAAATCTGAATTTATGATACTTAAAAGGAGGTCAAGTGTAACACCTTCACAAATTGAGGGCCACGAAACCCCTAATCGATGCTTGCCCTCCCATTCATTTCCTTCACAAAAATTCTGCATTTCTTTGGGAGAAAACTAGGGCCGGAGATTTCTTTTGCAAGCTTGGCTAGGGAGCTCCAAATCAGGCTATAATTCCATAAAATAAACCAAAGGTAATCCCAAATTTATATTACGAGTTGTGTGTGTATGTGTTCATCTTCTTTAATCTAGCATCCCATGGTAAATAAAAGTGAGCTCTATGATGATGGCTCACAAGGTTAAGTGTAAATAGCAAAGTGATTGCATAAACATCTGAAATCACAAGCATAATAAACTCAAGAAACAATGAAGTCTACGAAAATTTAATTAGTTTTCATCCAGATAAAATCCAACAGATTTTCTGATAAATAGTTGAACTATTGTGTTAAAAAGTGTATATATATGTTTATAGTGATAACCCACAACATAAAGGTAAGACTTTAAGTTTTTAAAGTGGGTAAAATTGAGTTTGGATAAATGAAACTACGAGTAGGAAACGTGAAATTTCATCAATAATCGATCACTTAGATTGCATCAAACCTGTTCAAATCATTTGTGTGTTGTTATGTGAGATTTGTTCGATGTTTTGGGACATTATAAAGGGCTAGGGGCTGCTGTAAGTTCGAAGGTTGGGCAGCCAATAAAATCCATGACAGAAGCCCAAAACAGTCCCATGAAGCGTCTAAAGATGGCTTGGCCGTTGGCCAAAAAGTCCCTCGAATCCTCGGCCATTTCTTTAAGCCTTTGGCCCTAACCTCTATACTATCCAATAATGTGTTCTTAACCCATATTATGGTTATTGTTAAGTCCCCAAAACAAGCTGTAACAGTAGCAAAAAAAAAGCTCTAAAACCGCACAACAAATGACCGTAGTTCATGGCCTAAATTCCTACGTCTTTTGCCTTGACTACCTTGGCCTTTGGCCTTACCATTTAGGCTTAAAGTATGGTGATAATGAGAATATTAGAGACCTAAAGGCGTATTACGAGTGTATTATAGAAAGGATATACAAGATGGACATGCCTATGAATGAGATACATATACATGTGACACCATATAAGTGAAATTACAAATATATATATATACATACATATATATATATATATATATATATATATATATATATATATATATATATATATATATATATATATATATATATATATATATATATATATATATATATAGATTCAAGATCAATGGGGTACCATGTTAGACTGGGGTACCGGGAAACCATTTATAGCCAATCATTTATCATTAAAATCATTATAATATAATATAAATTTGCTTAAACTTATTTCTCACATTAATTAATATTGGGGGTAGAAATGGTATTGAAAAATTTAAATTAGAATCGAAGATTCTGTGTATCCCATGAAAATCTCCATTCAGTTAATATCATTCCTTACACTCATACTGACATGTGCAATGAAAACACACCATAAACCACGATTGAACATGTTTAATACCGTAAACATTGGTTTATCACCAAAACGGTTAAAAGCAACTAAAAACACAATAAACTCCGATTGCACATGTTCAATAACGTGTATATGAAATTGAACCTTCACGAACGGTTTGATGAAAATAATAAATACATTTATTTGACAATTCCGGTTGAACATGTTCATTAAAACCCATTGTCGAATCCGATTGAACATGTTCACTAAAACTCATTGTCGAATCCGATTGAACATGTTCACTAAAACCCATTGTGTAATCCGATTGAACATGTTCACTAAAACCCATTTTGAAATTTATTAAAGATACTGTTATGGAAGTAAATCCCTATAACTAAGGAATTTGTTAATTCATTAGTTGTCATCTATTAATTAAGATAAACCTAATTGACTATATTACCATTTTTTACTTATAACCAAACATGGGTAGACTCCGGTTCCCCAGTCTATCATGGTACCCCATTGATCCCGACCCTATATATATATATATATATATATATATATATATATATATATATATATATATATATATATATATATATATATATATATATATATATATATATATATATATATATATAAAACATGAACCGGAGTAAGTCATGGGATGATCAAGAATATCTTAAACCACCCCATATGGATTAATATTGCATATGTATGCTGGTATGACCATTCGTGAACGCATAAATACAAATGCATTAAAAGGCCGTTAAAGACATAAAGGACTCGGAAGCACCTAATTGCACATATTGACCACAATCTGATGTAATTGTGACTTAACATGATGCTATAACATCATGTAATCATCCAATACTTATATAACACCTAAATTAACATTAAATATTGCCGAAAAGTCTATAAAACTCATTAAGAGGCGCAACGATGCCGGTAATTTTAGAAACTTAAACCGAAAAAGCTTTAACACTTCAAATGACTTCCAAACCTTATGATATACCATTATAAGCTTATGAATGCTTTCATTATTTGATAGGTTTGGATCTGAAAGGAATGTTGGTTATCGGTTCGGGGCGTTAAGAGGTTTATTGGCTTTCTTGCGCATTAAAGGCTATTTTAGCCTATTTCTGTTAGTTCTAGTATTGATATGTGTGTTGCATACATATTTGCATGTTCTTTTAATTATGACGTTGTGCAAATCTACTGAACCTCATTTTATATGGCATCTTGCCCTAGTTGGCTGTTTATTATTTGATCATGGCCTATGGCCAGAAAACCTTACTTGATACCTCCAATTATATACATTGACTTTCATGCTACACATGATGATCATTCATTTCATGCTTCATATGATTCCACTTAATTAACCCATTGTGAGCTATGCTCATTTCATTGGCCTCACTGGACGTCCAGATTAACATTATTATATTTAAGCGCCTTACTACGTGTTTGTGCGTATAAATTCCTACTTACGGAAGCTTACGGAGTAGGTGGCCGGATATGAAAGCCGGTTGGAGTTGCATAGACTCGGTTGTAACCCTCCTGGCAACGACGGGTTACTGGACTATGTTCGCGACCTATGCACCTTTGTGGGCTATGCTCACACCACCTTTATAAAAAGATTGCACTCGTCATTTCATAACACTTTTTATATTATCACATATTGTATGTTTTGCACTCCGTATCGATCTAGTAACTCACTTAGCAAATTTTATTTGCTAACCTCTCACATTTCATGTATTACAGGAAGTGTTAGTAAAGGCAAGGAGATTGTCGGCCCTGGTCCTAGAGTTTAAACGCACCGCATTTGAAGCCTTAACTTTTGGTAAAGATTAACTTGATGTTTTGAGACTTTTGGGTAGTTTGTCTACCAACACACTTAGATGTGTATATATAGTCACTTAATGTCTTTCGATAGATGATAGTGGTTGTAATTATTTAGAATTTCCTTGTAAATTTACTTTACATTCCAAGTCATGGTTTATAATCAAATAGGGATATTGACTCCGTGCGAACAGGTCATGCCTGATTTTCTTTAAAAACCATGTTAATCATGATTAATTTAATATAACCCCATTAATGATTATATTATGTTGAGATATGCGTTTCAGTTTTTGATTCATAGAGTGGTAGATCCTGATTTAATCATCGAGTGTCACGTTTTTAGAGTTGAAAACATTAGTGTTCTTGTGGTTTTTGGGAAGTTTTGGCTTTTTAATAGAGAATTTGCCAAAGTGTGTTCATTAAAGTTGTTTCTGGTATATAAAACCGAGTATACATTGTAATTTTTAGGTTTATTTGTTCAAATTTTGGAAAAATCAGTTGATTTGGACTTGTAAACCTGAAAAACAGTTAGTTTTGAAGGATATTGTAATGCCTTGATAATCTAAATTTGAGCTTCTAAGTTTGAAATTCGTCCTTAGTAATTCGAAATGGAGTATCTGATATTCGAGATTCAGATTAGTTCATTCGAATTTCAATCTGAGTTCATTCGAAATTCATTAAGTGTTTTTTAGAATTTCAATCTAGGTTCATCAAATTTCTTTGAGTATCCTTCGAATTTCGAACAAAGTAATTCGAGTTTCAAACAAAGTTATTTGAAATTCATATTGTGATGTTCGAGAATTACTGAGAGTCAGTCGAAATTCACCCTATTCCACTCGAAATTTACTTCGAGTCATTCGAGATTCACTTTGTTCCCTTCGAAATTCATTCCACACTCTTCGAGATTCATCTTGTGCCATTCGAGATTTTTTCTTAAGGATTCGATATTCAGTATGAAGGATTCGAGATGCATTCTTTTTTATTCTAGATTTGCTTCTTGTTGTTCGAGATTCATTCTTCTTTATTAGGGATTTGCTTCTTGTTGTTCGAGATTCATTCTGCATCATTCGAAATTCACTCTGAGGTTTTCGAGATCTGCTTTTAAGTTATCAAAATTCTGATTACTTCACTCTGTTCTTCATACAAGATCTTGGAAGATCAAAATCAATCAATCAAGATGTCTAAAGACGCATTAGCAATGGGTTCTGAAACCAAACCTCCAATCCTATCTCGAGGTGAATAGGTTCAATGGAGAGAGAGATTTCTGGAGTTCATCAGTTTTTAGGATTTAGCATATGAGATGCTCAAGTCACTGACAGAAGGTCCATCCCAGTTTTTCATCACAATCCCTAATGTCCCTAATGGAAACCCTCCAATTCTAGAAAGAGTTCAAGAGGTTACTGATGCAAACTTAAATGACGCTCAGAAGAAGAGAAAGCTAGGATATAAGACTGCAAGGAAATTTCTACTACTGTCAATTCCAAATGACATATACATTAGTGTAACAAACAACAAAACTGCCAAATCCATTTGGGATGAGATATGCAAACTGATGAGAGGATCAGATAAAGCAACAATGAACAGAGCGAGAAACAATCTCATGACATTTGAGAACTACAAGGCTAGGGAAGGGGAACTCTTAAAAAATATCTACTACAGGTTTGTTAACCTTGTCAGTGAGATAAAGCAGAATGGAGTTTCAAAGTCAAATTTGGACATAAATGTCAAGCATCTGAATGTGCTGAACCCATAATGGGAAAACTACTTCATGATCATACAACAGACCAAAGACATAGACGAAATGGACATTCTCATGGTCTTTAAAAACCTCAATAACTATCAAGAGGTTGTTCTGAGAAAGATGTCTGATAAGAAACAAGTAGAAAAATCTACAGCTGATCCGTTGGCACTTTTGGCTAAAAAAATACAAGCACATGTCAAAGAAGGAAAAGCTTGTTCTGATAAGCAACTAATCTGATTCTGAATCATCTGATCCTTCAAAAGATTCTGACATAGAATAGATGAAGAAGAAGATGGCTTTACTGACAAAAGCATTCCAAAAGAAGTTTTATCAGAAGCCAACGAACAACAAGCTTTGATATAAAACTAGGTCACGAAAGTATGAGAACCGTGACAAGTATGACAAATATAAGAAAGTTGGGGAAAGCAATGGCAAGAAATATGAGAAGTATGATAAAAAGGAAAAGTCTGTGGCAAGAGAAGAATAACAAAAATTTTACAACTACGGAAAACCGGGCCACTTTTCTAGAGAGTGCAGAAAACTAGTGGTGATGAATTCTGAGTACTATACAAGAAAAGCATTGCTGGTTGAAAATTGTTAATAAATCTCCGTGAGATGAAATTTGTTGTGACTTCAAAATTATGCGGAAGCCTTGTTACGCTTCCTTACGCTTCCGATGCATGGTACTTGTCTTAATTACCTGAAAATACACGCTAAAATATGTCAACAAAATTATTGGTGAGCTCATAGGATTACACGAAAGAATGACTTGTTAGTTGAGAAGAGGTGAGGGTACTTCCGCTTAATCTGATCTTCGCGTTCCCAAGTGGATCCTAGACCACGTCTGGAGTTCCATCTGACTTTGACAATAGGAATGCGGCTTTGCTTCAATCTTTTCACCTCACGGTCCATGATCTCTACCGGCTCTTCGACAAAACAAAGTTTATCATCAAGTTGAATCTCTTTAAGGGGAATAACAAGTGTTTCATCTGACAAACACTTCTTCAAGTTTGACCATGGAAGATATTGTGCATGCTGTTAAGCTCTGGTGGTAGGTCTAACCGATAGGTTAGAGGACCAATTCTCTTCAAGACTTTGAATAGCCCGATGTAACGAGGATTCAACTTTCCTTGTTTTCCAAATCGTGCTACGCCCTTCCATGGTGAGACTTTTAGTAGTACTCTTTCTCGTACTTGGAACTCCAGAGACTTTCTCCTCACATCCGCATAGCTCTTTTGACGATCGCGAGCAGCTTTTAATCGATTCCGAATATGTACTATCTTTTCGGTGGTCTCAAATGATTTTTGGGCCCGTGACTTGACTATCCCCTACTTCGGCCCAACAGAGAGGTGATTGACACTTCCGTCCGTATAGTGCCTCAAATGGAGCAGCCTTAAGACTCGTGTGATAGCTGTTGTTGTACGAGAACTCCACTAAAGGCAAATGAGTATCCCAACTCTTGCTGAAATCAATTACACAGGCTCTTAACACATCCTCTTGGGTTTGGATCGTTCTTTCACTCTGACCATCGCTCTGAGGGTGATATGCGGTACACATGTCCAAGTTTGTACCCAAAGCTTGCTGTAATGACTGCCAAAATCTAGATGTAAATCTCCTATCTCTATCCGAAATGATTGAGACAGGCGCTCCATGTCTAGAGACGACTTCCTTGAGGTAGACTTGAGCCAGCTTATTCATCTTATCGGTCTCTTTAATCGGTAGAAAGTACGCGGACTTTGTTAGGCGGTCGACTATTACCCAAATGGTATCGTACCTATTTGATGTCTTTGGCAGTTTTGTTATGAAGTCCATGGTTATCCGTTCCGAATTTCCATTGGGGAATCTCTGGTTGCTGCAATAACCCAGATGGTTTCTGATATTCTACATTAACCTTGGAGAATGTTAAGCACTTGCTGACATATGTGGCAATGTCAGCCTTCATATTAGGCTACCAGTACAGCTTCTTAAGGTCATGATACATAAAAATGTGCCTCCTGTGGCAGCTATAATCATATTACGACTCTCTTGACTCACACCATCAAAAAATGTTTTGATAAGGCAACAGACTAACTTTAAACCTTAATTATCGTTACACTCCCGGGCAATGGCGCCAAAATCTGACGGGCCGTCGTTGTGACCCACAAAAATAGTCCTTAAATCCACTATTTTGCTTAGAGAAGCAAGGGTCGAATCCACAGGGAGTGTGGTTGTAATTAGGGTTAGGTTATTGGCCTTATAAGTTTTATTGAAAGCACTGTAAATTGTGAATTTGTTGAATTAAATGATTTGTTTAGATTAATGATTTGCTATCGCTTTGTAACTAAAATTAATGGCAGAATAACTAGTGTAGTAAATAAACAATCAAGTCACGAATAACCATTCACGGGATCACCACGACATAAGTATTACTTACTCTAATTTCATGCAACAATCACATAGACATAATTAATTGCGCGACTAAATTACTCAAACATGTTCTAATCAATAAATCTCGGCATAGCGTATGAAATATTCATTACTTGTCTTAATCCCTAAGCTAATGGACTCGACACAAATAATAATACCACGATAAACTCTCTTGCTTTTACCAATCAAAACATACAATCATAATCATAGCCGAATGCTTATCATTTGCATACACATAATAGATCTCAATCAATACAAATACATCAAAGCATGAGAAATTAAAGTAGAGTAAACTTAGACGTAGATCCTCAGCAAACGGCTAATGGGATTAGCCGCTCATCGTATGCTCTTCAACAATGTAGATCTGAGTCATTGCGTAGCTTGGGAATCACCGTCTTCATTCTTGTATTGTATATCCACTCTGGAAGGGCTTCAACACACTTTCACACACGTCGGAACTCTCCTCTAAGGCTGCCCTTGACCACTATTTATAGAGAGGTCGATATTAGGGTTTAACAGGCTGTAAAACGCGTTTTTGCACCCGGATTCGGCTAGGGTTTTGCTGGTATGCGCTGGAATGTATCTGGACAGCTGGAATTCTTCTATTGTGGAACGCAGGGTGGCGCAGGCCTGCGCCCCCTTCGGCTCGGTTTGCTCTGAATTTTCTCGAGATGCTTTCTTTTAATATCGTGGCCCTAAGATACAAACATGGGGTAATAGTATGGATTTTACGAAGTATCGGTGCTTAAAATGATCATAAAACGACTCTGAAACCATATAAATTATAGACTCATCAAACACATAATTGTAGCACCATTGTTGCACATAAATTTTGCAAGCACATAACATAGATTTCATTGATACTTGATTTAATTTGTTACATAGGGGTCGGGTTTTACCTCGCACTAGGTGTGAGAGTGGTCGGGGGTCTCTCCTTGCTCCAGAGCGTTGAACCGCTGTGCTAGTGCGGCGTTATGTGCCTCGCACTCCGTTAGACGTTGCCATAGTTCGTCCATTCCATCATGATGGATTGATTGGATATGTTGGTTGGCCCAGTAGATGTTGTTGTTCTGCATCTCCTCTAGCTTCAGTCGAGTCGTCATCTCTCCGACCTCTTGGCTGAGTTGCCTAGTTGAAAGTCGTGTCTTTCAGCCCTTGCCACTAGCAGAGGTATAGTTTGGCTGCGGGTTCTTGTGTGAGGGGTGGTGTCTACTCGGAGGAACGTCCCACAATCTCGAAATGGAAGGGGACTCCATCCTTTTGCCTCTATTCCTGGAGGGTGTATGGCATCCATCCCAAACGCCTGACATCTACCCGTCGCTGATGCGGCGGGCTTGGCTGGGTGACAGGGACCGGGATAGACTCCCGTGGTGGTATTATTACCCTTTTACTTGGTGTAAATATCATGAGTGGGCCATTGGCATGTGGATGATATGTTTTGTTTGAAGGGACTTGGGGGTGGTAGGGTATATATGAAGGGGCTACCGGAGATGGTGGATCTTCATTGGATGGTTCTCCCCATCCGTTGGAAAGTTCTTCTTCCTCCATTGGCTCTACCTCTGATGGGTCTTCGTCCTCAGTGTCCGTTAAAACAATGATTGTAGTGGGGTCTGGCATTTTTCTGCGTAAAGTACTTTATTTAGTAGTAGTGGAAACATTGAGTTATAGTCTAGGATTATTTTAATGCAACCTAGTTCACTATAACTATGGCTCTGGTATCAATCTGTCACACCCCGTTACCCCGGTTGGCAACTAGACGTGACGTCGCGTAAGCATAGTCATAATCAAGCGAACGACCACTAAATGGACGTTTTCAAAAAATACATTGATAATCTTCAAAATATGATATTGTTTTTACATAACCCAATAAAACGAAAAGTAGTTCGTAATTGCGGAGATTTAACTACATGATCAAAAGAACATTAATTATGTTAATAAATCTCCGTGAGTTG
Source organism: Centrapalus pauciflorus (assembly GCA_020465985.1). Classification (NCBI taxonomy): domain Eukaryota; kingdom Viridiplantae; phylum Streptophyta; class Magnoliopsida; order Asterales; family Asteraceae; genus Centrapalus; species Centrapalus pauciflorus. Next base: position 189,331 of record JAANYP010005513.1, on the reverse strand, counting down.
AAAATTGTTGAGACTTCAAAATATGCGGAAGCCTTGGTTACGCTTCCGATGCATGGTATTTGTCTTAATTACCTGAAAATACACGCTAAAATACGTCAACAAAATTGTTGGTGAGCTCATAGGTTTACATAAAAGAATGACTTGTATCGACTACAACGATTGAGTTTGAATTTATAAAGAATAAATTCCATGTCATGTATTACATATAACCATCATGCAACCGAACTTAATTATGAGTTTTCCCTATGTAGTATTAACCACTATAATACTATGATGTTAAATATATACGCACCCATTAAAGATTGGCGCGATCAACCCGGGTGGGGGGCATTAATCCCGATAGATCGATCCATATGATATTCACGTTTACATAAATGTAATTAATGGTTCGTGATTGAGGGCATGATGAAACCACATGTGTGTAATACATAAAAGAAATATAGCATGTATTGTGTCCATATAAAAATTGTAGTATGTATTTTCACCCCAAAACATAACGTGAAATTAGGGGATATGAAGACTCACCGCAAGAGTGATGGCAAAAATGAGCGTAAAAATGGAGATTGCGTTGTTGACTCGTGATGAAGCTGATGTATTTAACCAAATCCTAAATGATATGAGAGACTTAATAATTTTTATAAATGATGATATGTATGTATGAGGGTTTTTATGTTTTAAATCACCCAACTCAACAAGTCCATAAACAAAACCCATTTAAAAAGGTCAAGTTTATACATATGGATTTTCTAGTTTTTATCGAGGTTTTTCGGCCTACTTTGTGGCTGTTTTTGACTAAGCTCCAAAACAATTAGGGCTTTGTAATTCATAATCCTAAAACTACTATATACAAGGAATAAAAACGGTCATTTTTCGAGGTGTTTAGGTTAGGAAAAAGGCTTGTTAAAAACCCTATGTTGGCCATATTTGAGCTGTTAGACCTTTCGGTTCCTAAACAGTATTTGGGGGTTCAAAACTCCAAGTTAAATTATAAAAATCTCCAGATATTTAGTTAAAACATAGATCTAAATTCTGAAACAAGAATGAACTCATTTCGTTAAGTTTTGAATTAGTTATGATTTTTCAAAGTTGATGTAATATTTCTGCCGAAAAATCCGAATTTCACAATCTCGAAACAACTTGTGATTCTTGTTGTTTATTCAAAAACCACATGTATAAAAGGTTTTGAAACACACTTATATACATTGTTTTCATAATATTCATGCTTACATTATGTGTTTATATATTTATAAACACATTTGAAAAAACAAACTTTAAAACAAAACTAGTTGTTTATAAACTTGGCTTTTAATGTAACTTGTTGTTGGTGATTATATATTATTCAAAACTTATATTAACATAATATAATAAGTAATAAGATATATTTACTTACTTTGATGAAGTATAAAAATGAAAACAAGTAGGAGAGTTGTTCTTGAATTTGTTGCATCAAAGAAACTCTTGAAACTTGAAGAACAAAAGAAAGATCACAATTTTTGGTTGTGTGTGTGGCCTATGGACGGTTTTTGCAAGAGGAGGAGGAGAGGATTTTTGTGTTTTGAAGGTGTGAAAATGATTGGAATAGTTGGTCTTATTTATAGATGGAAAAAAGTGAATGAAATGATGAAATGTTGGAGGTTGAGTGCACCTTTTAGCAAAATGAGTGGATTTAAAGTTGATTTTGATGGTGAATGAGAGTCATATTAGAAAAATGAAGTCAACCCCTACTTTGGTACTTCTCTTGGCTGGCCTAGGAGATGTACTTCCAAGGTATTTGTTTTTTGTATAAAGTATTTAAAATGTATTCTTGTATTTTTCTTTTTATGTAATTTTATAAATACTTATGAATACACTAGTTTTGTGTAATTGTTTTTGTCTTGCATAATTAAAGTTATGTAAGATTGTTAATGCATGATTAGTGATATAAATATTAATTTAATTATGCACTTAGTTGAATTAATCCATCATATCGTTAATTGATCGGATTAATTACTTTGCCGTTTCATCGAATCTCACCGATGAAATTGTTTCTAATTGTAATGAATTTCCTCATGAAATTTTGGTAATCAATTTGATTAATTACTAATGGCTATTGATTTAGTTATAAATGCTAACCTGATTTTGTGCCGGTTGTTACAAAACCTGTCAAACAGTTATGGACAATTTTGACAATCTGCCAAGTTACAACGAATGTAACAGTGTAAACAAACTTAGGCTGATTTCGCAAATCACTTATCGGGTTTCAATAAGGCATTAAAACAAGGGTTTATTATGAAAAAAACCAACATATTTTCACGTTTTTTGCGTTTTTGTCCCTCCATGTTATTTTTTCCCATAAAAAACCTCAAGTTATTCTGGTTTTTCAAGTTTTTAAAACCCGGTTCACAAATGATAACCGGGGTATAATGTCCAAATTTTCACTGAACCAATAAGAAAAGAATAACTTGAGGTTTTTTATGGAAAAAATAACATGGAGGGACAAAAACGCAAAAAACGTGAAAACATGTTGGTTTTTTTCATAATAAACCCTTAAAACAACATTAAATCTTCCCTTTAAGTGTATCAAACAGGTTTGATTAAAAATCTCCCCCTACGATAATGAACAGGTTTGATTGAGTCCTTTTTGTGCCTAACAATCTCCCCCTATTTGCAATATTCAGCCTAAAGCTGACTTTATCAGTTATCACTATATACATTTACATTACAGTTGCAAAGATGAAGATACAACATCATAGTAAAGTAAAAGATCAATTTATAGATACCGATACTGACTGAAACAACAAATGTTTACAAAAGTACAACTAATTACAGAGAAAGAGTACAACAAATGTACAAAGAAAAAGTACAACTAATGTACAATGAAGCTTCAACACTTTGGACTGTTGATTGTTGGGAGCAGATAATGGCAAGCCTGACCAACTAAGGGACAACTTCCATTCTTCATCTACACATCACTTGTAGATGGGCCTTGGTGTTCCTCAATTCTCTTTTTCAAAACATCAACAACTTTGAGAAGATATTCTTGTTCCAGGCTAGCTATCAGCTCTTTTCTGGCTTCAATAGCTTCCACCTCAACTCTGAGGAAGTAAAACTATTGTCCAACCAGCTCTCCTCTCTTATAACAAGCTGTTAACTGATTCCATATGGACACTCTCCACTTGGCATGTTTGGCAAAAGCACCCGTGAACCTGAAGGCAATAACATATTTGACACCTGCTTTATGAAGATCTGAGGCTCTCTGAAAGCACATTTTCTTAGTTAGAGGATCCGCAAAGAACACTCCATCCTCAGGATCTTCAATATATTTGCCTTCTTAGGTTCTACGCCTTGAGGCAGGCTGTGATCTATGCCTCTGATCAGAGTGGCATAAAAACCCTGTTCAATCAGCTGGACGATTTCCTCAAGCTCTGAATCTTTCTTCTGTCTTCTGGGCTTGATATTAGGTTCTATCTTAGAAGTCCCTTTGATCATTTCCTCTGGGATCAAGCCCAACCCTTTCACGTTTTCCAATAGTTTCTTTACAAGTGCCCTGACTGTTTTAGCAATTTCAAACTTTGAACTGCTCAGGGCAACTACAAGCTCCACCCATTTCCTGTACCCCATTCAGGCAATATCAGTAGGTTCATATGCTTCCAGTTCAGGACCTTCAGCACCACTTCTTGTGGTTTGAAGCTTTCAGGGCTGATTCTTTCTTGAGATGGGAACAACTTTGACAATGGTTTCCTTGACAACTCTTCCCTCAGCAACGTCAAAGAACTTCTTTCTTGCCAGGTTGTCAAAATGAAACTGGGTTCATACTAATGAAAGAGTAGAAGACACAAGTTTTTCCTTGGTCACTAAGACCCTTGAGCTTTTCTCTTTCTCTCTTTCCTTCCCACTATCTGACCCTTTTACTGCCTCCTCCAACATCCTTTGAACTACCAAGGATGCCATTTTTACTTTCTTTGCCTCCTTGGCAGCCAAAGCTTGAGCAGCTTTCACAGAGACAACTTCTTCTTTTTGTCTCTCCAATATCTCAGTTTGCTCTTGTTTCCACTTATAATAGACGTCAAGTGGAATTTTCATTTCTTTAGCCTGAGCCTTATCATATTTAAGTTGGAGCTAACTTTCAACCTCTGTGTCCACTACAACTTTGCCTTTTCCTTTTGCTGCTGTGGACAAGGCCATCTCAGTTTCTTCCTCTTCCTTTAATGTTTCTAGAACAAGTTATCTTCTGGCCCTATCCTCAGGAGTTGATTCCTCCCTCTTACACGGTGCAGGGCTTGGAGACCTAACCTGAGTAGGCTCAGCTGTCCCAGAAACATTTGATGTACCTGTAGCATCACCAATTGTTATATGACCTACTGCTTGGCCAACTGAAGCTGATTTCTCCTTAGAGGGAGATGAAGATTTTCCTACCTTAAACTTGGTCTTTGAGGCAGATTTCTTCTCCCCCTTTAAAGGAGATGGCACAGAGCCTTCAACACTAGTGCTGCCCAAAGGAACGCCTCCAACAGGCTTAACAACAGCAGGTTTGGTAATAGGTCTAGAACCAACCAGGCTATGCACTAAGAAAGCCAGATTGTCCTTGACCTCAGCTAACTGTGTAAGGTAGGTTTCAAGAGAGGAGGATTGAGAAGTTGCAGAGGCTGAACGAATTGAGATAGCAGCCCTGTCTGTGTCACTGAACATCAGACTTTTAAGCTGTGCAAGAGTAATGTTGATAGATTCTTGCACATCTTCAAAGCCTGATGCCACAGTGTTGGACAGAGAAACCACTAAGGTATTCAAAAGGGTTAAAGTGGAGGGCAGTAAGACAGAACATGTTTCATCTATACTTGACAGTTGTTGGGAAACAGCTGCCAAGCTGAACACAGAATCCTATTGATTGGAAAGGAGAGATGAATGTGGGGAGGAGAGTTATTACAGCGGTGAAGTGTGTGCAAGCGGCTGAGAGGAATAGTTAGGTTGTGGAAAGGGTGATGGAAAGGATGACTTGAACGAATCAAGAAATCCTACAAGCTGTGCAGACAGAGTCTGCAATGATAGAAGGAAGGGTAGTCATGGAATTTTCTAAAAAACTAACATTGTTGGACAGCACAGTAAGCTGTTCCTTCAAGGAAAGGTATTTTGGTGATGGAGGGTATGGGTGGATTGTTTTGATTGAGTGGATGGAGATAAAGGTGAAGATGGAGGAGTGCAGGTTCACTTGGTGATGGTAGGGGCACAATGGAAAGAAGTTCCATGGCCTGTGCAAAGGTTAAGTGACCTAACTTAGAGGGATCAAGGATACCTTCAGCAGTGGCCAAACCTGCTTCATGAGCTGAAGTGATGAGGGATGTTTGCCTTTCAGTGGCCACTGAGATTGTGACTCCTTCATCAAGGACATGGGTGGTACCCTCAGTAGTGCCTTAGTTTTGAGACACCTCTTCATGGGGTGAAGTGGTTTGCATTTCAACATCAGCAGTGGTGAAAACTGGTGATGGAATTTGCATTTGGGGAGAGGCTTCACCAAAGGTTTGGTCTGTACCCTGAGGATCATCATCCTAGGATGTTGGTCCTTCAGCAACTGTTGGGGATTGAACAACTACATCATGAGGAGCAGAAGATGAAGGCTGATCAGTTGGTGGGCCTGAACCAACTATTTTGGCCCCTTGTGCAAACTCAGGTTGTGAAGGAGAAATATGAGTAGGGGAGAGTGTGGACTCAGTGTGGAGTGGAGAGGGCTCCTGTCTTTCAATATCCTCAACCTATTTAGAGGAAGGGAGCAGGAGTTGGATCCACCTTCTGAATAGAAGGTCCTTCCACTAAACCAAGCATCCTCCTCACTGGAGTTGAGAGAGGAGGATCATCCGCAGACACCTGAGCATGAAATACCTTGTTTCCAATGACAGGAAACACCATGGACTTGAGGAGTGGTTGAGAATGGTGAAGATTGTCACCACAAACATGCTTGAATATGAGACTCAGGAACCTGGGGTACCTTACAGCAGGGGGACGTTGTTCCTGTTCCACAAAGGCCCTCAGATTGGGAAAGATCCATTTAGCCATATTCAATGTGGTTCCATCCACAAACTGCAATGCTATTTGGACTTCATCTCAGCTAAGCTGATCAAACGAACCAACTTTACAGCTTAGACTCATCACCACAGAGGTAAAGAGGAAACTGTAAGTTGGTGCAAGCTCCTTCCTGTATAGAGTAGTGAAACACCCATTTCAACATAATATAATAATTAATGGGGTTATATTAAATTAATCAGATTGACAGGGTTTTTAAAGAAAATCGGGTATGACGCGTTCGCACGGAGTCAATATCCCTGTTTAATTATAAACCATGGTTGGAATGTAAAGTAAATTTACAAGCTAATTCTAAATAATTGCAACAACTATTATCCATCGGAAGACATTAAGTGTCTATATATACACATCTAAGGGTGTTGGTAGACAGACTACCCGAAAGTCTCAAAACATTAAGTTAATCGGTACAAAAAGTCCAGGCTTTAAATGCGGTCTGTTTAAAGTCTAGGACCAGAGCCGACAATCTCCTTGCCTTTACTAACACTTCCTGTAATACATGAAATATGAGGGGTTAGCAAATAAAATTTTCTAAGTGAGTTACTAGATCGATATGGAGTGCAAAACATACAACATGTATAAATGTTAAAATGATTATAAAATGACAAGTGCCATATCTTTTTCTTAAAAACAAGGTGAGCATAGCCCACATAATGCACAGGTCGCGAGCATAACCTGCTAACCCGCCATTGCCAACCAACCGGCTTCCATGTCCAGCGGTGCAACTCAAACTGGCACCCGAAGTCCGGCCACCTACTCGTAAGCTTATGCAGTGTAGGAATTTATACGCACAAACACAAAGTAAGGCACTTGATAATAATAATGATAACCTGGACGTCCAGAGAGGGCAATGAAATGAGCATAGCTCCCAATGGGTTAATTAAGTGTAACAATATGAAACATGAAATGAATAATCATTAAGTGTAGCATAAAAGCCAATGTATGTAACTGGAGGTATCAAATAAGGTATGCTGGCCATAGGCCATGATCAAATGATAAAACTGCCAATTAGGGCAGTATAAAAATCGCCAACCAGTGCAATGCATCATATAAGAGGATGATGCCAAATGATATGCACAATTTCATAAATAAAATAAACTTGTAAGTATGTATGCAACACACACATCAATGCTAAAACTCACAGTACAATAGGCTAAAGATAACCTTTAAGGCTCAATACGGCCAATAAGTTACTTAATGCCCTGAACCGATAACCGACACTCCTTCCAGCTCCAAACCTATCAAATAATGATATTCAAACTATTCATAAGCTTATAGTAGTATATCATAAGGTTTGGAAGTCATTTGAAGTGTTTAAGCGTTTTCGGTTTAAGTTTCCGAATTTATCGACACCGATACGCCTCTTATTGAGTTTTATACACTTTTGGGCGATGTTTAATGTCAATTTAATCGTTATTCAAGTATGGAATGATTATATGATGTTATAGTAGCATTATAGGGCTTAAATCATGGGTTTTGGGTGTACAGGGGCTCGGCTCGATGAGTCAGGAATGCGACTCGACGAGTCAAAACATGCTGGAAACGAATGTAGGCCAAATCTGACCCCGACTCGACGAGTCAAGAAGGGTGACTCGCCGAGTCACTCCTGCAAACACCCCAGATTCGAGATTTTTTCATCCCTAGCTCACAACCTTTTCGTTTCAAACCCAATTTTAACATATCAAAACACCTTCAAACTTGGCTTTATGCATTATTTGACTACCATGAACATATATGAACATTATTTAATCATCAATAACACAAAGAACCAATTACTTCACTGATTAGATTCTTGGATTTAATCCAATGATTTTCCAAATTCAAGTCCATTAATTTCAAGGATTTCTTTATGGTTATAACTCAGAAATTAACCAATATTTCATTGATAAGTTACTATTTCATTTGAAATCAGAATTTAATTTTGATTCTCATACACACCGATTATATTCATGAAATTCTAATGAAAAGGGAGGAGGTAATGGCATACATACACACACCTAAACATAAAGGAATTACATTAATTGTTCTCTTACTTGGTTGCTCAATCCCTGAGTTTTTGCCAACCTCTAATCCAAAGTCTCCAGCCCTAATTCTTTCTTGTTGTACATATTTTTTGAAGAAGTGAAGATGTAAGAGAAAGGGCTGCGATTGGGGTTTTTAACCCACCCCACAATTGGCCACACAAGTTGCAACCAAGCCCTCACAGTTTCTTTTATTCAATTTAAGCCTCACACATCTTCATTTTTAATCTTTCATATTTTCTTATGTGCATTAAGCACTTGTACATAGGCTTTATGAGTTTGTTCATAATGATCTAATTTGCTAATTTACAAGACTTTTAATATATAGTACAAGTAGCTAAAGCTTGTGACCAATTTTTTAATTTTGTTCATAACCCAACATAAAGATACAATTCATTTAGGAGTTTAATTCATTATAAGTAATATTTTAAATTTGAGGATATTATAGCAAGGTTTGAGATAACCGGATACAGATATATATATATATATATATATATATATATATATATATATATATATATATATATATATATATATATATATATATATATATATATATATATATATATATATAGAAGTCCAGTTTACTTATTTATAGGTTTGTAATTTAACATTAACATATATTCTCTTAAATGATAAAAATTTCAATCTTTACATATTGATTAACATAATTAAATCACTCAATTCATTAGTTGAGTGTATAATTAGTAGTTTAATTATTATATCAAGTTTGAGGATGTTACAACTCCTCCCCCCTTGAAAAGGATACCGCCCATGGAATCACTCCAAAATTTTCAAGAGGCTTTTTAGTATATTCTTAGTATGCATGCTATGTGCAATTTTAAGTAGGCTATGTCCAATTAGTATCGTCGAATCACCCGACCTAGACATATAGATAGCAACATTGCTGTATAAGTATCGGGTTTAATAATGTCACACCCCAATACCCCGCTTGGCAACGATGCGTGACGTCGCGGAAACAAATGCATAATCATAATGACCGACCTCTAAATGAGATGTTTTCGAAATACATAGATTAAAATATCGTTTTACAATCAGTACGATAATAGAGTTCACGAATAACGGAGATTAAAGTACATGACCAAAAATAATAAATAAACTAGTTATGCAAAATGTTTGGTTATAAAATGCTCCGTGACTCCCAATAACTTGTAAATTTGACCCTTTGCCATGTATGCGGAATGTGGCCCTTAAGATCCTGAGAAAAACATGCTAAATACGTCAACATAAAATTGACGAGCTCATAGGTTTACTCGATAAGTAAGACATTGTATGAAAACACTAGATTTCAGTGAGTTATAAAACAAAACCGAATTATATAGTTTAAGTATTAACATAAGCCTCACGACACCGAAACTTAACTTATGAGTGCCCTTGTGATATCCAACACCATAATACAAAAAATTGTCAAATAATTATGCATCCGTTTACAATTGGCACGACCAACCCGGATGGGGGCGTCAACCCAAATAGATCTATCCACAATATTCACGTTTACATAGTAATTAACGGTTCATGATTGAGGGCGGTGGTGAAGTAACAATCTTATGTAATACAAAAAAATGATTCAAGTACTTGTGTCCATATAAAATAAAATGTTGAACATGTATTCTCACCCCAAAATAATAAGAACAAATAAAAATGGGGCTATGAAAACTCATCGTAAAATGTGATGACAAAATGAGCGTAAATTGGAAGTTTCGTTGATGGCTTGTGATGAACTTGATGTGTTTAACCGAGTCCTACATGATGTGAGGACTTAATAACTCCCATAAATGATAATAAGCATGTATCTTGGTTTTTATGTTTTTAAATCACCCAACTTAACAAGTTCATAAATAAAACCCACTTAAAAACGTCAAGTTTATACTAATTTTCCAGCTTTTATCGAGGTTTTTTGGCCTACTTTGTGGCTGTTTTTGACCAAGCTCCAAAATGATTTGAGCTTTGGTTTTAATAGTCATAAAACTATTATATACAAGGAATTTTTCAAGGTAAAAACGGCCATTTTTCGAGGTGTTTAGGTTAGGGAAAAGGCTCGTTAAAAACCCTATGTTGGCCATTTTTGAGCTGTTAGACTTTTCGGTTCCCAAATACTATTTGGAGGTTCAAAAATCTGTATTAAATTATGAAAACCTTCAAATATTTAGTCAAGACATAGATCTAACTTCTGAAATAAGAATCAAATCGTTTCGTTAAGTTTTGAAATAGTTATGATTTTTCAAAGTCGGTGAACTCTGCCGAAAAATCCGGATTTCATAACCTTGAAACAACTTGTGATTCTTGTTGTTTATTCAAAAACCACATGTATAAAAGGCTATGAAACACATTTATATAACTTGTTTTCATATTATTCATTCTTTCATTATGTGTTTATGTATCTATAAACACATTTGAAGAAACAAACTTTAAAACTAAAAGTTAGATGTTCATAACTTGGTTTTTGATGAACTTTGTTGTTGTTGGTGATTATATATTATTATGAAAGACTTATATAAACATAAATACAAGAAGTTATAAGTTAGTATTTACTTACTTTGAGATATTAGAAGCATGAAATGAAGTAGAAGTTGAAAATTTGAAAGGTTGCACCAAGAACACTTGAAATAAACTTGAAGAACACTTGAAAGAACAAAAGTTGGAAACTTTTGGCTTTGGTTGACACCTTGGCCGATTTTTTTGAGTGAAATGAGAGAGTTTTCTTGTGTTTTGGAGGTGTGAAAATGAATGGAAGTGATCTCTCTCTTTATAGAGAAAATTTGGTTATTCAAAGTGGAGGTTGAGTAAGGATTTGGATGAAATGAAAGGGTATGATGAATGAGGATTTGATGGTGATAGTGTAAGCTTGTTTTGATAAAAAAAGAAGTCAAACTCTATAAAAGGACTACCTATGGGCAGATTTTTGAAGATATTTATGATATATTTTCATATTTTTTTTATAAAAGTATTTCCAAATGTATTCTTGTATTTCCCTTTTTATGTAAATTCATAAATACTTATGAATGCATTAGTTTAATGAAATTGTTTTATTCTTGCATAATTAATGTTAAGTAAGTTTGTTAGTGCATGATTAGTGTCACCAATGTTAATTTAATTATGTACTTATTTGAATTAATCCATTGTATCGTAAATCCATCGGATTAATAAATTTGCCGTTTCATCGCACCGATGAAATTGTTTCTAGTTGAGATGAATTTCCTAATGAAATTTGTTAATCACATTGATTAATTGTTAATGACCACTGATTAGGTTATAACTTGTTAATAACTACTGACTAAATTATGATTACTAACCTGATTATGTGCCGGTTGTTACAGTCTCCCCCTGTTAAGGGAATTTCGTCCCGAAATTTTATCGTGTATCCTCAGGGGTCTTGTTAGTTGAGAAGAGGTGAGGATATTTCTGTTTCATTTGATCTTCACGTTCCTAGGTGAATTCTGGACCACGTCTAGAATTTCATCTGACTTTCACAATAGGAATGCCACTTTGCTTTAATCTTTTCACCTCACGGTCCATGATTTCTACCGGCTCTTGGACAAAACGAAGTTTATCATCGATCTGGATTTCTTCCAAAGGAATAACAAGTGCTTCATCTGACAAACACTTCTTCAGGTTTGACACATGGAAGGTATTGTGCACGTTGTTAAGCTCTGGCGGTAGGTCTAACCGATAGGCTACAGGACCAATTCTCTTCAGGACTTTGAATGACCCGATGTAACTAGGATTCAGCTTTCCTCGTTTTCCAAAACGTACTACGCCCTTCCATGGCGAGACTTTCAGCAATACTCTTTCTCCTACTTGAAACTCCAGAGACATCAGCCTCACATCTGCATAGCTCTTCTGACGATCGCGAACAACTTTTAATCGATTCCGAATCTGCACTATCTTTTCGGTGGTCTCAAGTATGATCTCTGGGCTCGTGACTTGACTATCCCCAACTTCGGCCCAGCAGAGAGGTGATCGACACTTCCGTCCGTAGTGTGCCTTAAATGGAGCAGCCTTAAGACTCGTCTGATAGCTGTTATTGTACGAGAACTCCACTAAAGGAAAATGGGTATCCCAGCTCTTCCCGAAATCGATTACACAGGCTCTTAACATATCCTCTAGCGTTTAGATCGTTCATTCACTCTGACCATTGGTCTGAGGGTGATATGCGGTACTCATGTCTAAGGTTGTACCCAAAGCTTGCTGTAATGACTACCAAAATCTGGATGTGAATATGCTATCTCTATCTGAAATGATTGAGACAACCACTCCATGCCTAGAGACGACTACCTTGAGGTAAATTTGAGCCAGCTTATTCATCTTGTCGGTCTATTTATTCGGTAGAAAGTGCGCGGACTTTGTAAGGCGGACAACTATTACCTAAATTGTATCATACTCACTTGATGTCTTTGGCAGTTTCGTTATGAAGTCCATGGTTATCCGTTCCCACTTCCATTGAGGAATCTCTGGTTGTTGCAATAACCCAGATGGTTTTTGATGTTCTGCCTTAACTTGGAGCACGTTAAGCACTTGCTGACATATGTGGCAATGTCAGTCTTCATGTTAGGCCACCAATATAGCTCCCTGAGATCATGATACATCTTATCGGATCCATGGTGAACAGCGTATCTTGATTTGTGTCCTTCATCCATAACCAGCTTTCTTACTCCACCAAAGCTAGGTAACCAGACTCTATTCATGAAATATCGATTCCCATTAGCCCTCATCTCAAATTGTTTATCCATTCCTCTCAGGACTTCATTCTTTATATTTTCCTCCTTAACAGCTTCCACTTGCGCATCATGGATTAAGGAAGGAAGGTTTGGCTATATGGTCATCACTACGGCTCGTACTCTTAATGGCTTAGCTCGTTCTTTTCGGCTCAGGGCGTCTGCTACGACATTAGCTTTCCTTGGGTGATAGTGAATCTCACAGTCGTAATCACTTAATAGCTCCATCCAACGGCGCTGCCTCATATTCAACTCCTTATGATCCGTGAATCTTCGTACCGTACAGGTAATGTCTCCAAATTTTTAGGGCAAAACTACTGCTCCTAACTCCAAGTCGTGTGTTGTGTAATTCACATTGTGAACCTTCAGTTGTCGTGAAGCGTAGGCTATGACCTTATCTTTCTGAATTAACACACAACCCAGACCGTTGTGTGAAGCATCGCAGTAAACTACAAAGTTCTCGCTTCCTTTGGGTAGGGACAAAATAGGTGCGCTGCACAACTTGTGCTTCAATAACCGGAATGTCGCCTCCTGGTCATCACCCCAATCATACTTAACGTCCTTTCGGGTCAGTTCTGTTAGAGATCCAACGATCTTTGAGAAATTTTTGATAAATCACCTATAATATCCGGCAAGATCTAGGAATTGGAGTATCTTCGTGGGGGTTCTAGGAGTTGCCCAATTCTTGATGGCTTTGATTTTTGTAGGGTCAACCTGAATTCCTTTACTATTGATCACATGACCGAGGAATTTTACTTCTTTTAGCCAAAAGTCTCACTTTGAAAGTTTGTCATATAGTTGTTCTTTCTCCAACAACTCTAAAATTAGCTTCAAATGTTACTCATGCTCCTCCTTGTTTTGTGAGTAGATTAAGATGTCATCTATGAATACAATCACGAACTTGTCCAAGCACGATTTACACACCCGATTCATAAAGTCCATGAATACAACTGTCACATTGGTCAGTCCAAATGGCATCACTCGGAATTCATAATGACAGTACCAGAATCTGAAAGTTGTCTTGGGAATATCCTCCTCGCGAACTTTGACCTGATGATAACCAGACCTTAGATCAATCTTTGAATAGAAGCTAGACCCTTGGAATTGGTCAAACATGTCATAGATCCTTGGGAGAGGGTATTGATTCTTTATGGTCAGCTTATTTAGTTCCCGATAGTCGATACATATTTGGAAAGTTCCGTCCCTCTTCTTTACAAACAAAACCGGAGCTCCCCAGGGTGAGGAACTCGTTCTGATAAATCCTTTATCCAAAAGCTCCTGCAGCTGATTGGACAGTTCTTGCATTTCTGATGGGGCTAAATGGTATGGAGCTCGTGCCACTGGTGCCGCCCCTGGCACTAATTCGATTTGGAATTCGACTTGTCTTGATGGCGGGAGTCCAAGCAGGTCTTCTGGAAAGACGTTGGGGTAATCACGGACTACAGGAATATTGTCGTGCCGCTTCTCCTTTGGCTCCTTTTCCGTCATGTGGACTGGGATTGCTTGACAACCCTTTCGCAGACACTTCAGGGTCCTTAGACAAGAAATGATGCTTACTTTGGTGTTTCTCCGTTCGCCTTGGACAGTTAGGACCTTTTTGTTGGCTAAGGGTATGCGTACCGTATTCTTATCGCACACAATTTTCGCACAGTTCTTCGGTAACCAATCCATGCCTATAACTACGTCAAAACTTCCCAGTTTGACGGGTAATAAATCTATTTTGAATTTTTGACCTACTAGTTCTAAGGAACATCCTCGAATTATGTTATTCGTTTTCAGTGTCTTACCGTCAGCAACCTCTATAGCATACGTGGCACTTAATGGGGGTAAAATGTCATTTATCTGCTTACTAAACTTAGTGGATATAAAGCTTTTATCAGCACCAATATCAAACATAATAAAAGCATAAGTGTTGTTGAGAAGAAACGTACCCATGATCACATCGGGATTCTGTCTTGCTTTCCCACTGCCCATGACAAAAGCTCTTTGTTAGGCACAAAAAGGCCTCAGTCAAACCTTCTCTACATCTGAGGGGGAGATTTTTAATCAAACATGTTGATGCACTTGAAGGTATAATTTAAGGCCTGTTTATGCCTTATTGAAACCTGAAAAGTGATTTGCAATATTAGCCCAAAGGTGTTTACCATGTTGTATTCGTTGCAACAAAGACAGTTTGTCCAAGCTGTTTTGTCTGCTGAACAGGCTGGGCATAAACTGTCTACGCTGCTCTATTCTGTTGAGCAGCTTGGACTGTTTACAAGCGTTTCGCTCTTTGAGAACAGATGCTGTTCTTTGTGAACAGGTTAAACACTTTATTGGAATATGTTTCCAAGTTCTCATGTATTGTTTTTGGCTATAAGATCGGTTTACAAGTCGAATACAAAATGGAAAACAGAACTGCACAGCCTGGCCACGCTGTTCTGTAACATGAAGACAAACGGATATCTGAAAAGGGTGACAGACCTTTTCTTATATCAAAAGCAAAAAGAAGAAAGATGCAAAGTTGACATTCCTCTTTTGGTTAAAGCCTTATGCAACAGTGACAAAAAGGAAAAGACAAAGATTCTGCCATGTGAAGACAAATATGCTTTATCAGAACGTGCAGAAAGGTGTCTTGTCTTTTTGGAAAGACTTTCCACTATCTCATTTGTCCAATGAAGAAGCTTCACTGAGATTCTCCTTTTGAGTATAAAAGGAAGCTTCTAAGGATTGTGAGACATCAAGAGTGTGAAATCAGAACGTGCATTGAAGTGTATTATTCCATGCATGCAAGTCTGCTTATATAAAACAGTAGAGTGTGTCTAAGCTGTTTTGCTTAAGCTGTCCATCTGAAGTCTTGTAAAAACAGTGAGTGCATCTAAGTGAGTGTAGTCATTGTATCTAGTCTGCGTGTGTCTTAGATTAGCTGAACAACTGTTGTATCTGTCATCTCAGCTTGAACCTTTCCTCATTCAAGCTTGTTTGTAATTTGTTGGGAAATATTCTAAGTTGTTCAAACTGTTAGTTAGACTTCTCAGACTGTTAGTAGAATTTCTATGTAAGTCCAAAGTTCATGCTGTTAGTTGAAGAAGTTCGAGCTGCTAGGATAAAAGTTCATGCTGCCAGAGTAATTTCACTCAAGCTGCTCTGCTCAAGCTGCTAAGTGAGTCAAGCTGCTCAACAGTTTCATAAACAGAAAGTGCTGATATTCAGGAAAAGATATTTACACGAAGATTCCAGCCTATCTACTATCAGAGAAGTCAGAGTCCTTCAAGAAAACAAATCAAAAAGCATTATAAATACATAGAATAGGTTTTTCTATTGTAATCAAGTTTTCTGCACATTTAAGTTTGTAATTACCTTTTGTTTAAGTTTCCATAAGCCTCTAAGGTTGTAAAACCCTAAGAACAATTTGTGTTTTTCGTCTAATCAAACAGATTAGAGGTGATTGTAATCATTCAAGTTCAGCAATACAAGCAATTTTGTTTATTCATTAATGTTTATCTGTTATGGATTCTGAAAGCTTTTATTAAAATAATTAAGTGTTATTCCGCAAACTTCTTAATTAGACTTTGATTTAATACAAGATTATTGGTTTACACTCTGATCAATTCAAATCAGTTAATCTTAGGTAGTTAAGTTCAGATCCTGACAAGTGGTATCAGAGCCACAGGTCGTTCTTTGTTTTTCAAAGTCGAAAGCTTTTTTTTAAACAATTTTTATTTTCTGCAATGGAATTTGATAATAGCAGTAGTGGATCTGGGCAAGGACTCAAAGTGCCTATGCTCAAGCCCACTGAGTTTGAGATGTGGAAACTCAGGATTCAACAGCATATTCAATTCATTGATTATGCCATATGGGAAGCTGTTGAATTTCCTCCTGCAGTTGATCCTGAACTTGATGCTGAGGGCAAACCCATCAAAACTCCTCCAAAAACTGAACTTGAAAGAAAGACTAGAATGAATGAAGTGAAAGCTCTTACACTTCTACAAATAGCCATTCCTAATGCTTATCAACATCAGTTCAAAAAGTTTTATACTGCTCATTCTCTTTGGATTGCTTTAGAGAAAAGATTTGCTGGTAATGCCAGTACAAGAGAAATCAAAAGGATCTTTTGAAACAGTAGTATGAGAACTTTTCTGGTGGCAAGAATGAAAACCTTACTCAAATCTTTGACAGGTTCAACAAACTGATAAGTGAATTGGAAAGTGCAAAAGTCAGCCTGGATCAAGATGAGGTCAACAGAAAGTTTCTTAGATCTCTTGGAGAAGAATGGACAGTTTATGCTGCTCAATGGAGAACAAAAGACACTCTTGATGAAATAGAACTGGATGATCTGTACAACAGTCTGAGAGTGTTTGAGACTGAGATTGACACTAAAAAGAAATCTCTTTCTTATAATCATAATACTGCTCTTCTGTCATCTGAAAAATCTAATTGTAGTGATTCCTTCTTTGGTGGTGATGGTAACTCTACTGAAGCTCACTATGAGGCTTTTGTTGCTAATGATGGACTGTTTGCTCTAAATGCTGAAGATCTAGAACATATTCATCCAGATGATCTAGAAGAGATGGATCTGAAATGGCAACATGCAATGTTGACCATGAGGGCCAAAAGGTTTCTGAAAAGAACTGGCAGAACCACCTTTCCAGCCAGAGAAGAAGGCAAACCAGCTTTTGATAAGTCAAAAGTTGAGTGTTTTAAATGTCACAAACTTGGTCACTTTGCTAGAGAATGTAGATCTCAAGGTCAACAGTCATCAAGGCCTCATCAGACTAATCAGGCTTCATCATCACAAGCACTTGTCTCTCAAGAAGACAATGTGTTTGACTGGAGTGATCAGACAGAGGAAGAGTTTCAAAATCAAGCTCTAACGGCAGAAACATCAAATGTCTCCTCCACTGAATTACCATCTGAGGTAAATTCTAAACTTTGCTCTTTACAGAGATCATAATGAGAGCATGTGTAAAACTCTAGCTAAGATGGAAGAAAGAAGATATGAATACATGCAGGCCATAGAAGATCTTGAAAAACAGATCAATGACTATAAGGATAATGAGATTCAAATGGGACATGATTATACATATCATGAGTGGGAGAAAAAGGAGCTAAATAAGAAAATAGAATCCCTAAATAAAAAATTAGAAGAGACTGAACAAAAGGTGTAAGAGGCTAATAAGAAACTAGAATCTGTCAATATAGATCTAGGTAACTTCAAATTGGCAAATCAAAAGCTGGAACACCTAATGGAAGTTCAATTTAAAGATAGGGTAAAAACTCAGCTCAATCCCAAAGAAGGTATAGGCTACAAAGCTACTCCACCTCCATACAACAACAAATACATTCATCCAATGAGTGAGGTTGCTGATAGGCTTGTTAATGAACCATTAGATGAGTCTATGACTACTGTAGATCCTATCCTTGATAACAATCCTGAATCTAAAGAAGATCAGATTCAAAATAGAGACTGTGAGTGCACAGCAGTTGAGAAAGAACACAAAACAATGAGTGCACCTATAGAAATCCAAATTCCCAATAAGAAAGGAAAGGAGAAGATGAGTATATGCAATGCTGCTCCACAGGTTTCTGTATCTTCTAACTGTAACACTGCATCTTCTTCAAAGAATAATAAAAAGGATAAAAATGTTCCAGTCTGCACATGCCAAAAGCATGGTGTCCAAAAGTTTCCCAAACAACAGCAGGTAAGGGGAAATCAGAGGAACAAGAACCAGAAATTGTCAAATAGAACTGGTTCTCCAATCCAAACAGTCAAAAAATGCTTCCATTGTGGCAGGAAAAATCACTTGGCCAGAGATTGTTTTTATAAACCATCTGTTGAAAAACAGACTGTGATTCATAAAAAGACAAACTCTCAAAATTCAAAAAATTCAAAGGCCAAACCTCCTACTGCATCAGTTCCAAAGAAAACAGTTGATCACAGGTTCTCAAAAGTTAATAAGAAACAGTCCACACACCAAAAACAAGTTTTAGCTAAACCGAAATTAAATTTTAAACAAATATGGTGTGTTAAAGGTACAAACTCAGGTGAACCTGTTGATACAAATGTTGAAACTGCTAAGTCTATAGTTGAGACTGCTAGTGCAAATTCTCAAGCTGTTAGCACTGCAGACTCAGTTCAGACTGTTAGGCTCAAAGTTGGGACTGGTAATGGATCATCTGAGACTGTTATTGAAAAAGATGGACAAAATACCTGGATACCTCATGTGATAACTAAGTACTCTTCACAAAATCCATCAGTGGATCTTACTAAGTATATGAAATCAAAGACATTATTTAGTTATATTAATGCACAAGGACAACCCAAAACCAACTTGGTTTGGGTTTACTCCACTACTAACTAAGCTTTTATTTGTGCAGAGCAACCACAGGTCACCTCATAAAACAAGATGACATTTGGACAGTGGATGCTCTAGGCACATGACATGCAATTCTGAGTGCTTGTCAAATTTCAAAGGCTTTGAAGGAGGATTTGTTGCATTTGGAGGCAATTCCAAAGGAGGTAAGGTTACAGGTAAAGGTACTGTTAATGCAGGCAACATGATTTTCAATGATGTTTTGTATGTTGAACAGCTTAAGTATAACTTATTGAGTGTGTCCCAAATCTGTGACAAACAAAATATTGTTTTGTTTACAGATTCTGAGTGCATTGTCCTTTCAAAAGATTTTAAAATTCCTGAAAATCTTGTTTTACTAAGAACACCAAGAAAGGACAATGTATATTGTTTGGACACAGAACTTTTATCCAAATCAAGTACTTTAGGCTGTTTGATATCCAAAGCATCATCCAATGAGTCTGCTCTTTGGCACAGAAGGATGTGTCACATGAACTTCAAATCCATGAATGTTTTAGTCAAAAAGAACCTGGTAAGAGGTTTACCACAAAAGGAGTTCATATGTGATGATCATTGTGTAGCATGTCTTAAAGGCAAGCAACACAAAACTTCTCATAAGGCCAAAGAAGTAAATTCAATCTCATCTGCTCTTCATCTGATTCATATGGATCTATTTGGTCCAACATCTGTTTTGAGTTTGAATAAACGGGCTTACTGTTTAGTCATTGTTGATGATTTCACCAGATTTACTTGGGTTTACTTTCTTAGGTCTAAAGATGAAACTGCTGAGCTAGTTAAGTCATTTAATCTTATGATAGAAAACCAATCTAACTGAAAAGTCAAGGTGATAAGATCAGACAATGGAACTGAGTTTAAAAATCATATTCTAAATAGTTTTTGTGAGTCCAAAGGTATTGCTAGGCAATATAGTGCACCAAGAACACAACAGCAAAATGGTGTAGCTGAAAGAAAGAACAGAACATTAATTGAGGCTGCTAGAACCATGCTAGCTGATTCAAAACTGCCAATGACCTTTTGGGCAGAAGTAGTCAATACAGCCTGTTATGTTCTGAATAGGGTTCAGATTGTTCAATCACAAGGAAAAACTCCTTATGAGTTATTCCATAATAGAATACCCTAAATAGCCTTTTTCAAGTCTTTTGGTTGTCCATGTACCATTCTTCATACTAAGACTCACTTAGGGAAGTTTGACAGTAAGGCTGAAGAAGGTTTCTTTGTAGGATACTCAAATCAAAGCAAAGCCTATAGAGTGTATAACAGTGTGTCTAAAACCATTGAAGAAAGTGCCAATGTTGAATTTAATGAAAATACTGCAAATGTCAAAGGCACTGGTCCTGATTGGTTGTTTGATTTAGATTCACTAACAAATTCTCTGAGTTTTGTTGAGTATATTGCAGAAGCTGATGAACACACTATTGAAGCTGTCAATGCAAATTCTCATGCTGGTAGCACAAATGATCAAGCTGCTGGCACAAAGTTTCAAACTGCTGCAGATTCAAAGAATTGGGATGAGTATACAATTATACCACTTTTGTCTTGTGATCCTCCAGGGGTTCTGAATGCTCAACATGATTCAAATCCAGACAATGAAGTGCAACTCCCAAGTCCTGAGAGAACAGCTCCAACACAAAGGGAAACAGTCCCAGATTCAAGTCAAGCTGTTCCAGAAGTTGAACCATCAACTGGTTCTGATGGAGATGATACAAATCTTGGATCCTCTTTTCAGACAGACAGAGAGCCTACACTCAGGGTTCACAAGTATCATCCTCTCAATCAAATAATGGGTGATCCACGTACACCTGTGCAAACAAGGACAATGGTTCAAAATGAGACTGCTGCTGCTGAACAAGCAGTTCCTGAATTTAGTCTAGCTGCTTTTGAACATGCCTGTTTCATGTCTCAGCTAGAACCTAAAAAGGCATCAGAAGCTTTGAAAGATTCATCCTGGATTGAGGCAATGCAGGAAGAGTTACTACAATTCAAGATTCAGAATGTATGGACACTTGTTGATCTTCCTAAAGGAAAGAGAGCCATTGGTACAAGATGGGTGTTCAGAAATAAGAAGGATGAGAGAGGGATAGTCATCAAGCACAAAGCAAGACTAGTCGCACAAGGGTACACTCAAGAGGAAGGCATAGATTATGATGATGTATTTGCTCCAGTGGCAAGAATTGAAGCTATCAGACTGTTCTTAGCTTATGCTAGCTTCAAAGGTTTTAAAGTGTATCAAATGGATGTGAAGTCTGCTTTTCTATATGGCACAATTGAAGAGGAGGTCTATGTGTGTCAGCCTCCTGGTTTTGAGGACTACAAGTATCCAGACAGAGTCTACAAGCTAGACAAGGCTCTCTATGGACTCCATCAAGCTCCTAGAGCATGGTATGACACTCTATCATCATACCTTCTACAAAATGGGTTCAAGAGAGGCACTCTGGACAAAACATTATTCACAAAGTCCATCAAATTTGAGATTCTGCTTGTACAAATATATGTTGATGATATCATCTTTGGATCAACCAATGACAGTCTGTGCAAAGAGTTTGAGGCTTTAATGCACAAAAAGTTTCAAATGAGTTCAATGGGAGAACTCACCTTCTTTCTAGGATTGCAGGTCAAGCAGAAGCCCACAGGTCTCTTCATAAGTCAATCAAAGTATGTTAAAGACATACTGGAAAAGTTTGGGTATCAAGATACCAAAGTTGCAAGTACTCGTATGGATCCTCACAAGCAGATCCATACAGACAAAGATGGAATAGATGTGGACATTCATCTATACAGATCTCTTATAGGATCTCTTATGTATCTAACATCTTCTAGACCTGATATTATGTTTGCTGTTTGTGTGTGTGCTAGGTTTCAATGTTCTCCAAAGGACTCCCATTTGGTTGCTGTTAAGAGAATCTTTAGATATCTCAAAGGCCAACCACATTTAGGCCTCTGGTATCCTAAAGACTCTCCTCTTGAATTAACAGCCTATTCAGACAGTGATTATGGAGGATGCAACATTGACAGAATATCCACAACTAGTGGATGTCAATACTTGGGAACAAGATTGGTCTCTTGGCAGTGCAAAAAGTAAACGACTGTCTCCACTTCATCTACTGAAGCAGAATATGTAGCAGCTGCAAGTTGCTGCTCCCAAGTGATGTGGATTCAAAACCTTTAAAGGTTCCAGTTTCGTTCCATTGTATCTAACAGTTGCAAAATATCTTCCAGAACCCTTCTTTGATTCTCTAAACAATTCCCACGCACATCACTGAAACCCTAAATTCTTCGTTCATTAATGGAGTTCGTCAAAGAACACAACTGTTTACCCTACTCTCTCAAACACGCTGATCTTGAACCATTCCATGACATGATGGACTTCCTTCGAAGTTCCCATATCCATCATGCCCTTACCATCAATCCCACTATCTACATATCTCATATAGAACAGTTCTGGAAATCTGCCTCAGTCAAAATCGTTAATGGAATCACATCCCTGATATCCGAAATTGATGGCAACACTGTCTCTATCATTGAGGAGATCATTCGCCAACATCTGCATCTTCAAGATGCCTCAGGTATATCAGACCTATCTCTTGCTGCTTTACATAATGGTCTTCATGCCATTGGATATAGGGGTCCTGCTGAATCTTTTACTTTCTTTAAAACAAATTTTGCCCCTAAGTGGAAATATCTTGTACATATTACTCAGCAATGTATAAGCCCAAAAAGAACTGGTTGGTCGGAATTTTCATCAAACATAGCCACTGCCTTAGTGTGTTTATCAACTGGCCAACAGTTCAATTTTTCGAATATGATTTTTCAGGGTATGCTAAGGCATCATGCCCTAAAACATGGGAAATTTTTTATGTATCCTCGATTTTTGGCTGAAATTATTGTAAGAACTTGCAGTAATTTCAATGTACATAAAAGGATTCATGTTTCCCATAGGCACTCTTTACCTTCAATAAAACGTCTTCTAAAACAAAGTGCCAATGTTTTGACCGTTGATGTCCCATTGCCTTCTGCAATGTTGGGCATCATTCCAAGAAACAGAGGAGAGGGTCCTGAGCAGGCTCAGCCTAACATTATTGCTTCACCTCCAGGACCCCAACCCACTCCTCATGATACTTAAATGCCTTCTGTTCCTGTTGCTCAGCCCACATCCCCACTCAAACTGTACAAAAGGAAAAGAGGACCAGGAGCTCCTTCCTCCTCAGCCCTCATACAAGAGCCAAATAACCCTGTGCAGGAGGACACTTCTGTACAAAATATACAAAGGGAACCCATTGAGGACACTCCCAACCTCAATCAGGAGGTGGACATCTCAACAGAGATTGTCCATATGGGTTCTGTGGCTGAAACTACTATTGCTTCTGCACAAGAGGCACAGGATAGTGCCAACATCAATAAGACCACGCCCATGGCAACAGAAGGTGTGCAAGCACCATCTGGAAGTCCCCAGTACCAAGAACAGAGGGGCCTAGAGGTTTCTACTTCTGGTATTCATGCCAGTGATAGATCACAAGCACCACATTCGTTTGCTGATCTTGAGGCTAGTCTGCAACTCATGTTATTGACGGATCCTAAGCTGCAACCTGTTGTAGCAATGTTGGAATATCATCAGTCCATCATTGCTGCACAGGGGGCACAAATTACTGCACTCAGACAGGCAGAAGCGGCTCAAAACCAAAGAATGGATTATCTCCACAAAGGGTTCACTCTCTGTGGAAATAAGATCATCAGATTAGAGCAAATGATTCGAACCCAATTGGCAAAGGTTGTAGGTCCTCCTGACCAAACCAATGCTTCCAAAAAGGGGGAGAATCAGGAGGTCCCTCAATCAGTCCAAGCAGCTCCAACAGTCCAAGATTCTAGGCTAGCAGTCCCAACAGCTTCTCAAGCTGTTAGCCTAGAAACTCAAGCTGCTTCTACAAAAGCAACTGGTGTTGTTATAAGAGAAGAAATTCAGGCTCCCATCAGTTCAGTCCAAGCTACATCTTCTGCTACCAAAGATAAGGGCAATGGTATTCTCATTGAGTCTCCAAAGCACAAATTTTCTACTAGAGAAGCCCGGATTGCCTTTGATGCTGAAATTGCCAGAAAAATAGCAGAAGAACAAGATCAGGCTTTAGACCAGCAAACCCATGCCCCAATGCAAGATGATGAAACCTTAGGTGATTACCTAAGAGGGTTTGTGGTCAAGCAAGGTGAAAGGAAGAGGAAAATGCCAACAGGGCATTCAAAGGCTGAGCATAGAAGATTTTTAATTAATTTACCTTTTCAGCTGGCATCCCAAAGAAGATGGCTCAGTCCATAAGCACAGAAAGGCTGCAAGATATCCATGACAAAGAAATGGAAAAACGTAATGTAGCCAAAGTCTCCCAAGAAGTCCAAAGATCACAAGATCCAGTTCAAGCTGGTATAAGTAATGTTCAAGTTGCTGTCAGTGATCCTGCTCCTTCTGTTCAAGCTGCTGCTCCTATTCCTCAATCAGATACAATTTCACAAGCAAAGCTTGATCAGGTTAAAAGGGTGTTGTTTAAGCATCAGCTGCAAAAAGTGATGGAGATTGAAAAGTCCCTCGACCAACATGATTTCTCAAAACCTCTTATTACTTACTGGTATGCTAAGTCAATGGATAACATTGATTTAAGATATCATTTTGTAGTAAGAAGAGAAATTGGTCCTGAGGAAGAATATAAAAGTATGATGCATATGGTCCAAGGGATGACCAGAGATGAGCTCACAAGAATGTATCATGTTAGGACTGCAACTCAAGTTAGATCTTCCCTCCCACAAGTAAAGCAAGCCATTAAAGATCTACAGAGCATTTTTTTATCCTGAATCGATAAGGAATGATATAGAAGGTGCCAATGAGATGAAAATTGCACAAGTTGATTTGTTTGTCAAATCAAAGACTTACAGAATCAGGTTTGCAAATGGATCCGGTATGTTCTTCAATTTTGAATTTTATGATCTTCCAAAGGCTATTCTACTTCAGATGAGATCAGTGAGAATATATTGTGATAGAGAAGATCTGAAGAAAGAATTTTTGAAGGCAGTCAATCAGAAACTTGCACAGTTGTAAGTTTTTGAAAGCCTTGGTTTGTAAATAACAGTTTACTTGTTTTATTTCCTTATTTGTATAGAACTTAATGTCTTTTGTAAAGAATTTAAGTTAGGGGGAGATTGTTGGGAAATATTCTAAGTTGTTCAAACTGTTAGTTAGACTTCTCAGACTGTTAGTAGAATTTCTATGTAAGTCCAAAGTTCATGCTGTTAGTTGAAGAAGTTCGAGCTGCTAGTATAAAAGTTCATGCTGCCAGAGTAATTTCACTCAAGTTGCTCTGCTCAAGCTGCTAAGTGATTCAAGCTACTCAACAGTTTCATAAACAAAAAGTGCTGATATTCAGGAAAAGATATTTACACGAAGATTCCAGCCTATCTACTATCAGAGAAGTCAGAGTCCTTCAAGGAAACAAATCAAAAAGCATTATAAATACATAGAATAAGTTTTTCTATTGTAATCAAGTTTTCTGCACATTTAAGTTTGTAATTGCCTTTTGTTTAAGTTTCCATAAGCCTCTAAGGTTGTAATTGCCTTTTGTTTAAGTTTTCAGCAATACAAGCAATTTTGTTTATTCATTAATGTTTATCTGTTATGGATTCTGAAAGCTTTTATTAAAATAAATAAGTGTTATTCCGCAAACTTCTTAATTAGACTTTGATTTAATACAAGATTATTGGTTTACACTCTGATCAATTCAAATCAGTTAATCTTAGGTAGTTAAGTTCAGATCCTGACATAATTAACACTTGTTAATAATATACACAAACATTGAGAAAAGATTGTTAAGTTTTTAAATAGTTGTATTCACCCCCCCCCCCCTCTACAGCTTAGAACTATACACATGGGAAACCTTTTGGGACCTACAACTGGTATCAGAGCAGATAGAGTGTGTGTCAACTCTAGATCTCTCATTCTCCCTACTTTCCCATGGACAACAGTGCTGAAAATTCCTCTTCTTACTATGACAATGGGTCAATGGCCAAACCCCCAAAGTTCAATCATCAGATGTTCTCTGGCTGGAAGTGCAGAATGATGCTCTATTTAGAGAATCTGGATGTACAACTACCAGAGATGGTAATGGAAGGTCCCTATGTGCCAACCTCTGTTACTACCATAACTCCTGCTGTTGAAGGAGCTGCCGCTGAAATCAGAACCTTTGAGAAGGCAAAAGCTCAATGGTCTGATGAAGACAAACGACTGGTTGCTCTGGATGCAAAAGCCAGGAATAACCTGGTTATCTCTCTGCCTGATGATGTGTTCAAACAGGTTGAGAAGATGAAGACTGCAAAGGAGATGTGGGATACTTTGTGTACCGTCTATGATGGACCCACAATCACACTGGACAACAGGATTAACAATCTTGTTAGACAGTATGAACTCTTCTTTGCAAAACCAAAGGAGACACTCACAGAAACCTACACCAGGTTTACTGCTCTTGTTAATGATCTCAAAGCTGTTGGGATCACAAAGGACAACCTGACTCTGGTGAACAAGTTCTTGGACATCTTGCCTGAAGAGTGGAACTATTTTTCTACCATCGTGAGAAATTCAGGTACCATCAAAGGTATGGATCTTGTAAACTTATATGGATCCTTACTAAATGATGAGCAGTCAAGGCAGCAGAAGTGAAATTCCTTAAAAATGTCCAAGAGAGGTGCTGCCTTAGTGGCCAGCGTGAGACAACCTGTTGGGCAGGTGTGTGATGCGTTCACACAACCTGATCAACAGGCTGATGATGAAAGAGAGAAAATGTCTGATGAGGAAGACAGTGCAGATCTT
Organism: Centrapalus pauciflorus; assembly: GCA_020465985.1. Classification (NCBI taxonomy): domain Eukaryota; kingdom Viridiplantae; phylum Streptophyta; class Magnoliopsida; order Asterales; family Asteraceae; genus Centrapalus; species Centrapalus pauciflorus. The sequence continues at coordinate 162,333 of JAANYP010005513.1, read as the reverse complement.
GCTGAACTTGATGATGAGCAAATGATTGCAATGCTTGTCAAAAGGTTCAACAAGAAGGGTTTGGAAGAAATATGCTGCAGGGGAACTCAAATGCTGTAAAAAAGAAGGCATTTGATAAATCTAAAGCTGATTGCTTCAAATGTGAAAAAACTGGCCATATAGCTGCTGACTGTGTGTCAAAAGCTGTTGGACACTCTTCCAAACCATGCAAGACTAACAGGGACGATGGCTATAGGGTTAAGTACCTTATGGCCATGGCTAACCTGAAAAAGTTGGAAAACTCAGTGGCTTCCAACAAGCAAAAGGGACTGATGGCAGAGACATGTGACTGGGAGGAGTCTGATTCATCCTCAGATGAAGAAGACAACAACTATCTGATGGCTAACACTGACGTCCCATCAACTAGCAACTTCAAACAGGACTTGGCTGAAGCTGAAGCCTTCAGCAGCTTAGAGAACTGGAACCCTACAATCATGTACAAGGTACAAAATTTTATGGCTTACAGTTCTGATGAAAAAGTTAAAATGTTTGAATATATGCTGGTTGATCTAAAAGCTGATGTTGAGAAGCATAATGTTTTACTATCTGAAATCTCTAAGCTTAAAACTGATCTTGAAATAAAATCCAGTAAACTGGACAGTTTCCATAAGTTGGAAACTGAGCTTGATGAATTAAAACACATCAACTCTATTTTACTGGAAGAAAAGAGAGAAACAGATGTAAAACATGCATAGCTTCAAAAGATAGTTGACTCTTGGTGCCAATCTGCACAAAAAGTCAGCAATTGCATCAGTCAGCAGATCCCTGCACAAATCCAAGCCTATCTTGGAGGGGATCTTGACAAAGCAGCTTCCATTGTTGAGATTAATAATCTGAAAGATGACTTATCCACTCTTGGTGAGCTTCCCAGTACTCTCATCCAGAAAGTTAATGGAAAGCTAGTCTCAACAAACAGGTTTGTCAGGCCTCAAAATACTGACAGCTTGTGTGAAAAAGCTCCAAAAGCTGATAATGGAATGTGTTCTCCATCAAATCAGCCTGCTAAGTGCTCTGCTGAATCACACAAGCAAAAGAAAGGTAAGCATGCTCAAGCTGCAGCAGTGGACACTTAACCTGTTGACAAAACAGGCTCTGGGTCCAAAGCTGATGGTAAGAGACATGTTAATCCTTTTGATGCTAAACATTTTGAAAATAAGTTTTCAAAAGGTAAGCAGCCTGCTTTCAACAAGGGTAAGTCTCATGTTGAAAGCAAATCTGCTGTGGTTTCAAATAAGTTTTTAAATCATAGTGGAAAACTGGTTATAAATGAAAATAAGTCTTTCAAAACCAGAAACAGTGATTATGTTGATAGGCAGCATCAATCACATCTCAGTAAGGGCTAAGGCAAAGCCATTGCTCAACCTGAGAAATCTGGGAATAAGTTTCCCAAACCTGTGGAAGGAAAAAAAACCAATCAAGCTTCCTGTTTTTGACATCTGTCCTCCCAAAAAGAGGAAAGAAGAAACAGGCAAAGCTGTTGCTATTGTGCCTTCCACCCAAGCTGTTGATTCATCAAAAAATAGTAATAAGTTTGCTAAACCTGCTGATAAATCAACATAAATAATTCAGAATGTGTTTCTGAAAGCTATTCTTCCAAAAAGGCTAAAAAGAGAAAATGCTATAAATGTGGGAAGAAGATACACATGGCCAAAGACTGTCCTGAAACTGAGGACATGAGGCCTGTTGACTCTGCTAGTTCCATCATTGCTAAAACAAGCAGTGTTGGAAGTAACTTAGTCAATGAGAGTGGTATTCAAACTGATACCATTCAAATAGGAAAGATTAGTGTGGATATTACTAGCCCATCAACAAATGTTGATGAAGTAGGAGAACTCATCACAATGATGAGTTCCCCTAAAAGTAACTAATGTTTTCCTATGACAGTCTGCAGGAAAAACAACCATCCCAGGTTTGGTACTTGGACAGTGGCTGCTCAGGACACATGACAGGTTGCAAGGACCTGCTGAGTGATCTCAGGCCTGAAAAAGGGCCAAAAGTCACATTTGGTGACAATGTACAGGGATCTACTGAGGGATATGGAACTCTTAAAGCTGGTGTTGCAGTGTTCAAAAGGGTAGCCTATGTGGTTGGGCTAAAACATAACCTTGTTAGCATAAGTCAACTGTGTGATGCTGGCTACAAGGTTAACTTTGATGAGCACATGGGTTACATACTGGATCCCCAAGGCAAAGTTGTGCTTTGTGCTTAACAAAAGAAAGGTGTATATGTTGTGGACATGGAATCTGCCGATCCCATAACTGAAACCTGCTTTCTCACAAGAACTAATGCAGACCTGAACTGGTTATGGCATAAAAGGCTGTCACACCTGAACTTCAAGAATATTAACAAACTCTGTAAGAAAGAGTTGGTAACAGGTTTGCCTTCTATGACCTTTGTTAAGGATAAACTCTGCACAGCTTGTGAGAAAGGAAAGTAGAGAAAATCATATTTTAAATCCAAGCATAATTTTTCTATTGATACTCCTCTCTTCTTAATCCACATGGACTTTTTTGGACCAGTCAGTGTCCCAAGTCTAGGAGGAAGAAGATACACTCTAGTAATGGTTGATGAGTTCTCCAGGTTTACATGGGTGATCTTTCTGAAGAACAAAGGAGAGGCTGCTAGAGAAATCATTGAATTTATCAAAAAGATGGAAATGCTGAACTCTGCTCAAGTGAAGCAGTTTAGAAGTGATCATGGTACTGAATTCAGAAACAGTACACTTGAGGACTTCTGTGAGGAAAGAGGGATCACACAGAACTTTTTAACAGTAAGAACTACACAACAAAATGGAGTTGCTGAAAGGAGAAACAGAACCCTCATTGAAGCTACTAGAACCATACTGTGTGCATCTGGTTTACCTTCATCATTCTGGGTTGAAGCTGCTAACACTGCCTACTTCACCCAAAACAGATCCTTAGTGGTGAAAAGGTCAATAAGACTCCCTATGAGCTGCTCAAAGGGAGGAGGCCAAATATTAGCTACTTCCATGTGTTTGGATGTCCCTGTTTCATTCTGAATCAAAGGGACCAACTGGCAAAGTTTGAACCCAAAGTTGATGAAGGTATGTTTGTTGGATATTCTGCTATCTCCAAAGCCTACAGAGTATACAACAACAAGAGAAAGGTGATAGATGAGTCTATCAATGTCACCTTTGAAGAGTCCAGGAGTGCCTCCACCGAAGCTGTTCCTGAATCTGTTTCAGGAGAATTCAACTTTGATGATCTCATGCACTCAAACAGTGAAGAGGACTCAAAAGCTTCCACTTCACCCAGAGTGGAACCTGCTATCCATGATGGGCATGATGATGATTGTGTTCATACACCCTGTGTGAATAAATGTACTGACTTAATTACAACTTCATGTCCTGAACCAATCAATGCTGATTTTCCTGGATCCTCTGCTGATATGTTCAACAATGGAGAGTCATGCTCAACAAGTGAACAGGCTCAAGATATCAGTGTGTCTGAAAATCTTGATAGCTGTTCAACAGGACCTGTTGAAGATGCAAACAACTGAGGAGAATCCTCATTGAGAAATGATCCTAAGTGGATCAAATAATTGGTGACATCAACAAAGGGGTACAAACGAGATGGGACAGCTTAGGGAACTTTTGTATCTTCTCTAGCTTTGTGTCCCTAATGGAGCCAAAGAAAGTGGAAGAAGCACTTAAAGATGCCAATTGGATCACTGCCATGCAAGAGGAACTCAATCAGTTTGAGAGAAACAAGGTATGGAAGCTGGTCCCTGCTCCTAAAGGTAAAACTATAATTGGCACCAAATTGGTTTACAGGAACAAGATGGATGAGCAAGGTCATGTCATTAGAAATAAGACAAGACTAGTTGCTCAGGGCTACAGACAATTGGAAGGCATTGACTACGATGAAACATTTGCTCCTATGGCCAGGCTAGAGGCAATTCGTCTGTTTCTAGCCTACGCTGCTCATAAGAGCATGAAGGTATTTCAAATGGATGTGAAGAGTGCATTTTTGAATGGAAAGCTGCAAGAGGAAGTTTATGTCAAGCAGCCTCCAGGTTTTGAAAATGAACATCATCCAGGTTTTGTCTATGAGTTGGTCAAAGCCCTCTATGGTCTAAAACAAGCCCCTAGAGCCTGGTATGACACTCTTACTGATTTCCTTATGAGCAATGGGTATTCCAGAGGTAAAGTGGATACCACACTGTTCATAAAGAAGGTGAAGTCTGATATTATGCTTGTTCAAATATATGTGGATGACATAATATTTGGTTCTACTAATGAGAAATTATGCAAGAATTTTTCATTACTCATGAAATCAAAATATGAAATGAGTATAATGAGAGAACTTACTTTCTTTTTGGGATTACAGGTTAAACAAACCTCAAATGGAATTTTCATAAATCAAAGAAAGTATACTTTAGATCTATTGGAAAAGTTTAAATTTGATCACAGTTCTCCTATTAAAACCCCAATGGCAACCAATGTAAAATTGGATGCAGATGCCAGTGGCAAAGCTGTTTCAGTAACAGCTTATAGAGGCATGATTGGGAGCTTGCTGTACTTAACTGCTAGTAGACCTGATATTATGTTTGCTACTTGTCTATGTGCTAGGTTCCAAGCTGATCCAAAAGAATCACATTTAGCCGCTGTGAAAAGAATCTTCAGATACCTGAGGGGTACACCAGGTTTAGGTCTTCGGTATCCCAAAGACTCAAGCCTTAAACTAACAGGTTATTCAGATTCTGATTTTGCAGGTTGCAGGTTAGACAGGAAAAACACAACAGGTGGATGTCAACTCCTTGGTGGTAAGTTGATAAGTTGGTGTAGCAAGAAGCAGAATTCAGATTCTACTTCTACTGCTGAAGCTGAGTACATTGCTGCTGGGAGCTGCTGTGGGCAAATTCTGTTGATGCAGCATCAGCTTGAAGACTATGGACTTGTATATAGGAAAACTCCTATTTTTGTGTGACAATACAAGTGCCATAGCTATCTCCAACAATCCAGTGTTTCACTCCAGAACAAAGCATATAGAGCTCAGACATCACTTCATCAGGGATCACATTCAGAAAGGTAATGTGGAGGTAAGTTTTATTTCCACAGATGAACAGCTTGCAGACATTTTCACCAAACCTCTTGATGAAAACAGATTTAATTATCTGGTAAGCAAGCTGGACATGTTAAACTAAAGTGACTAAGTGTCCAAAATGTTCTAAGTCATTATATGTCTCATACTTCTCAAGTTTCGCAGAATAGCTTGACAGAACAGGCTATGCATGTTCTATACTTAGCCATTTTCTGCAAAACTTGAACAGCTTGAGCATATAACAGGTTTGACAATAACAGCTTATATGTCAAGCCTGATCTGATGATCAAATCTCCACCCTGCTCACTCTTTCAATCTGTCATACAAGACATTGTCTTGTAACCTGATCAGTTATCGAACACAACATGTTGTTACATAGCTGAACAGGTTGAAGGAACAGTGTGAAGAGTGAACAGTTTGTGATGACCCTGCTCATCACAGGTTTGACCATCAGCTTAGACCATCAGTTTTAATTACCTTTCTTCACAATTAAGTTACTTAAATTTTGTTTTTATTTAACTTAATTACTGCGGATAATGTGTGTTTACATGTGTTAGTGAATAAAAAGGGCTCAAGTGGTCTGACAAATGGTCTGACATGGACAACCGTTCCGTTTTCCGTTAACGACCATTTCTAATCAACCGCCCAAATGTTTCTCTCTCATACCCATTCACATTCAAATCCTATAAATACCCCCTACTGTTTCATCTTCATCTTCCTCACTACTTCCATAACCTCCTAAGAACCCTAAACCTTCGACTAAGTGTCCTGTGCTTCTACTACTCTCACTACTTCCCAAATGGCTCACCGTAACAACCCTTTCTATCAGTATTTGTTGGTGCTGATGTTCAAAAACATCCATCAGTCACCACAATGCTAACTCTGAAACCTACCAACTACCTTGCAAACCTAAGCATCCCCAAAAAGTATGTGGGGAAAGGCTACGATGAAATGGTGGAGTTTCTGAAAGTTCGTCTGTTGAACTATGCTATAACTGCCTCTCCTGGTGTCCTGTATCAGGAGATGGTATATGAGTTCTGGTACACCTGTGCCTACAACCCAGATACCAAAGTCATCAAGGGCACCATACTCAATGGGACTCAGACCATTGCGATCAATACTCGTCTGATTAGGGAAGCTCTTCGTCTCCCTGTGGCTGAAACTTATGATCAGCCTCAGGCTGAAGATGAACAGATGAAGAATCTGCTGCACTTCTATGGTGTAGCATAACCAAAGGTTGGAGCAACGCTGTTCAGGTTGGATTTGTCTCCTACTTACAGTTTTCTGTTTGCCTCAGTGGTCATGTGCTTCAGCAGTAAGGTTGGTTCCTTTGACCAACTAAGCCGTGATGAGATTCCTATAGTCCTACAGCTTGTGGATGGGACTACAATCAATATGGCCAGATGGATTTTCATGAATTTGAGGAATCTGGTGCAGCAGGAGACAAGTCCAGCTGCTGTTCGTTATCCCAGATTTCTGAGCCTCATTTTCAAGTATGTTTGTGGTGAGCATCTGTACGACTCTCAGCCTTTACTTCATACTGCTGTTTTTCCTGTTATAGGAAATAGAGTTTTCTATACTCCGGTTCTCCCAAAAGAGCCTTCTCTCTCTACTCCAATGAGGAGGCTGCTAGGATTGTTGGAATGACCCTCTGATGTGAGGGTGGATCCAGAAGCTGCTCCTGCTGGAAAATCCAAATCCAGGGTCAAGTTTATCAAGAGGACCCTGGAAATGACTGAAGCTGGGCCTAACCACAAGAAGGCCAAAACAGCTAAGTCTAAGTCTGCACCCTCAGCCTCTGTGGCTGAAGGGGAGCAGGCTTCTCACCCTGGTTCATTTGTTGAACCTGAAGCCTCTGTGGCTGGTGCCTCTGTGGCACCTGAGACTATGGAACAAGAAAACCCACCTGTTTCTGACCCAGTCTCCAAACCTGTCCAATCTGAACCTCTCACCTCTCAACAATCACCCACCTCCTCTCTCAGATCATTCCAACGAAAATCCCTTGCCAAAAAGAAACCAACAGCCAAACAGCTCAAACTAGCCCCTCTGTTCCCTCTCAACAGGATTCAGTTGAAAAAGAAGCAACCCCTGCTGCGGCTCCTATATTGGGAGAAGGATCAGCACCATTGGAGCCTGCTTCACTCCGCCCTGTGTCAACCCCAAGTCAGCCTAGACCCTCTGGTTCCTCCCAACAGGAGCCAATTGTACATAAGGAGACTGCCACATCAACTATTCCAGCCTCCCAACAGGCTGAGAATATTGAAAGACAAGAGTTCTCTCCACTCCATACTGAGTCCACACAGTCCCCACTTCATACTTCTTTACACCCTGAGTCTGCACGAGGTGCCCACACTGCTGGTTTAGACCAACCAGCAGCTCAGCCTCAAATTTCTATTCCTCATGATGCAGCTGTTCTACACCAAACACTGCTGAAGGACCAACCACTCAGGCTGATGAACCTCAGGGACCAGAACATCCCTTTGGTGAGGCTGCTCCTATCATGCAAACTCCATCAGCAGGTTTCACCACTGCTGATGTTGAAATGCAAATTCCATCTCCCAATGATGAGGTACTTTTACACCAAGGTACTGCAGAGGGAACCACCCCTGGCCTTAATGAAGGTGCTGCAACACAAGCAGCATCTGAAAGGCTACCAACATTTACCCCCTCTCCTGATGATGCAGTTACAGCCACTGTTGAAGGACCTATCGACCCCTTCAAGCTGGGCCACATTACTTTTGCCCAGGCTATGGAGCTTCTCTCAAAAGTGCCTTCTCCTTCTCCATCACATCCCCATACACCAGCCTCATCCTCTTCATCACCATCTACTTAATCCAAACAGTCTACCCATACACATCCATCCCCTAAAGATCTGCCTTTGAAGGATCAGCTTTCCTTGCTGACCAACAAAGTTGGCTCTTTAGAAACTTCAATGTCTTCTCTACCCTCTCTCATTTCAGACTCTGTGCCTGACCAGCTTAAGGGATTCTTTGATGTGTTCAAGAATTCCTTCCCCTCAGCTCCTCAAACTGACACCTCCTGACAGCTGCTTGTACTCACTACACAGCTGCAAAACGTCCCCACTTCCCTCTCCTCAATTCTTTCACACCAACAGGACTCTGTATCCTCTATGACAGCCATCTCCCAATAGCTGTCCACTCTCCTCACTACTTCCTACCACCTTGGCCAACCTAAACACTCTAATAGTCTCTCTATCAAATTATGTGCCAGCAAACCTTGCTGATGTGCAGAACTCTCTTGAGTTGCATCTTGCACATCTTCAAAGTTTGCTATTCACAGCTTCTGATAGAGAAAATATTCTTAAGCTGACCTCTCTTGTTGATTCCCAATCTTCTTCTCTTCAAACCTGTCTTTCCAAAATTGCAGAGGTGAAGGACAACCTGGCTTTCTTAGTGCATAGCCTGGTTGGTCCCAAACCTGCTGCCAAAACTGCTGCAAAGCCTGCTGAATTAGTTTCTTCAGGCAGACCAGTTGTTGAAGGTGCTGGTCCATCTCCTTCAAAGGGGGAGAAGTTGTCTGCCTCTAAGACTAAGTCTAAGGGGGAGAAAACTTCTTCTCCTAAGGAGAAATCAACATCTACTGGTCAAACAGCAGGTGCATCTGGTACAGGTACTGGTCCAGCTGAGGGTGCCTCTCATCAACCTGAAGCTGCTCATCCTACTCAGACTGAATCTCCAAACCCTGCACAGTCTAAGGGGGAGGAATTCATTCCTGAGGACAGGCCAAGCAGCAAAAGGAGGCATCTCATTCTGGAAGAAGAAGAAGAAGAAGAGGAAGACATTCCTGAAGCTGTTACTACTACAACAGCTAAAGGAAAAGAAAAGGCAGTGGTTGATCGTGACTGCCAGAAAGCAGCAGAGCTAAAATTTGACAAAGCCAGGGCTAAAGAAATGGGTGTTCCAATTGAAAAATACTATGAGCTCAGAGATGAACAGCTCAAAGCCCTCGAAATAATGAGAAAAGAAGAAGCCTCTGCCAAAGCTGCCATATCTCTTGCATTCAAAGAGGCAAGCAAAACCAAAATGCCTTCTTTGGATGTGCAGAGAAAACTGCTTGAAGCTGCTAGAGAATCTGCTGGTGACAAGGAAAGTGTACAGGAAAAGGGTGCTCTGGTCTCTGTGACCAAGCCAAAGCAAGCATCCTCTGCAAGGGCCTAGTTCCACTTTGACAACTTGGCAAGGAAAAAGTTTCATGATGTTGCTGATAGAAGACTAGCCAAGGAAGCAATTGTTAAAGCTGTTACCACATCAAGAAAAGGCAAACAATGGAAATTGCAAATAACCAGGATGGGTGCAACAGGCCCAGAACTGGAAACTTATGACAACACTGATGTTGCACAGATGGGGTACAGGGAATGGGTTGAGCTGGCAGTTGCCTTGAGCCAGTCTAAGTCTGAAACGGCTAAGACTATCAGGGGATATGTTAAGAAGCTGATTGAGAGAGTGAAAGATCTTGGCCTGATCTCAAAAGAAGTAAGTGAGGGTGTCTCTGTGACTTACCCCAAGATAAAGGCCAAGAGGACAAGAAAGGATTCTGAGCTGGAGGAACTCCTCATCTTGATTGAACAATGTGATTATGCTGTTGAAATCAAAGGAATTAACTACAGCCTGCCCAGTGGAGTAGAGTTTGAAGAAGGCAAAGTAATTGAAGAACCTGAGTTAGGGGCCTTTTTTGTAGATCCCCTGACATAGAAGAAGTGCTTTCAGAGAGCATCAGATCTATACAAGGTGGATCTGAGATAGCTTGCAGCCTTCAGACTTGCAACTTCATTCAGGCAATCCAGCAAGTGGAGAGCAGCCGTCTGGGACCAGCTCAGAGGCTTTTATGAAAGAGGTGAACTTCAAGATCCAAAATTTATGTTTCTCAGAGTGGAAATTCAAGATCTGGAGGAAACAAGGGATGAACTTGAAAAAATGTTTGAAGAAGGACTACCATCACCACTGCAGTGAAGTCCACCTACTATCTGAGTAGGTGAAGAATGGAAGTTGTCCATCTGTTGGACAGGCTTGCCATTATCTGCTCCCAACATCAACAGTCCAAGTTGTTGAATTCTTTTGTACATCTGTTGTACTTTGTTACATATGTTGTAACTTTTCTTATTTACATTAGTTGTAATATACATTAGTACATTAGTTGTACTCTTGTAAAAACATGTGTTGTTTTCTGTAATCAAAATCAGTATGTACTGTAAAAATACATAGTGATTGAGGGGGAGATTTTTAATAAAACATGTTGATGCACTTGAAGGTATAATTTAAGGCCTGTTTATGCCTTATTGAAACCTGAAAAGTGATTTGCAATATCAGCCCAAAGCTGTTTACCATGTTGTATTCGTTGCAACAAAGGCAGTTTGTCCAAGCTGTTCTGTCTGCTGAACAAGCTGGACATAAACTGTCTACGCTACTCTATTCTGTTGAGCTGTTTGGACAGTTTACAAGTGTTTCGCTCTTTGAGAACAGAACCTGTTCTTTGTGAATAGGTTAAACACTTTATTGGAATATGTTTCAAAGTCCTCATGTATTGTTTTTGGCTATAAGATCAGTTTACAAGTCGAAGACAAAGTGGAAAACAGAACTGCACAGCCTGCCCACGCTGTTCTGTAACATGAAGACAAACGGATATCTGAAAAGGGTGACACACCTTTTCTTATATCGAAATGGCATTACGAAAAAGAAGAAAGATGCAAAGTTGACATTCTTTTTTTGGTTAAACCCTTATGCAACAGTGACAAAAAGGAAAAGACAAAGATTCTGCCATGTGAAGACAAATATGCTTTATCAGAACGTGCAGAAAGGTGTCTTGTCTTTTTGGAAACACTTTTCACTATCTCATTTGTCCAATGAAGAAGCTTTTCTGAGATTCTCCTTTTGAGTATAGAAGGAAGCTTCTAAGGATTGTGAGACATCAAGAGTGTGAAATCAGAACGTGCATTGAAGTGTGTTATTCCATGCATGCAAGTCTGCTTATATAAAACAGTAGAGTCTGTCTAAGCTGTTTTGCTTAAGCTGTCCATCTGAAGTCTTGTAAAAACAGTGAATGCATCTAAGTGAGTGTAGTCATTGTATCTAGTCTGAGTGTGTCTTAGATTAGCTGAACAACTGTTGTATCTGTCATCTCAGCTTGAACCTTTCCGCATTCAAGCTTGTTTGTAATTAACACTTGTTAATAGTATACACAAACATTGAGAAAAGAGTGTTAAGTTTTTAAATAGCTGTATTCACCTCCCCCCCCCCCTCTACAGCTTAGAACTATACACTTGGGGAACCTTTTGGGACCTACACTCTTCCTTGAGCTCCCCCGACATTCTTCAACTTTGGGCAGTCCTTTTTGAAATGCCCAACAACACCACACTCAAAGAGATCCGTTGCTGGTGCCGGGATTGGAAGCTCTGCAATCCTTGGTTATATGACCCTGTCTCTTACACTTGCCACAGGGATTCGAACACTGTCCGTTGTGATGATAATTGCTCTTGCTGCAATAGGGTTTGTTGCCAGTGTAGCTTTTCTTTGATTCAGACCCAGCTACGTAGGCCTGGATGGTCTCCTGCTTCTTTTGTTGGTTCCCGAGTTCTTTCCTGAGCGGTCTTCTCATTTCCGCTTGTGGTCATTAGACTTTGCAACTGTTGCCCCCTGACGTACTACTTGATCCATCAAGTTATGTGCCATACAAATGGGTTATGAATCGTCGTTGGGTTTGAAGAGGTCACATTTCCTTGGATCTGAGGAGAGAGTCCCCAGATGTATCGCTTGACCATTTTATATTCCGGAGTGACCATTCCGGGGCATAACAAGCCCAGCTCATGGAAACGGTTTGTATACCCAGCAATATCCGTTCCTTTCATCGTCAAATTCCAAAACTCAGACTCCATCTTTTGGAGCTCGCTTCTTGGGAAATATTCGTCCGTCATCATCCTCTACAAATCAGTCCATGCAAGTAGATATGTCGTGTCGATCCCGACAGACTGCACATATGAGTTCCAACCCATAAGGGCTCCATCCTGAAGCGTATGAGTGGTGAACTTCACCTTGTTTTCTTCAGTGCAGTTGCTGACTCGGAATACGGACTCTAGTTTCTCAAACCTTCGAGTAAGGCCAACGGCACCTTCTGTGCCGTTGAAATACCTGGGTTGGCAGCCTAGGAAGCCTTTGATGCTGCAACCCCATGGGTTATTTTCCGCTCCTACAGCAACTCCACTGCTTCCGAATCCATTTTGGCGGTTGCTTTCAAGAGCTGCGATGACATCGGCTACCCTTTGAGTTACCAGTCGCTCGATTTCTGTGTTGTTCATCCTTCGTGGTGGCATGATCTTGAATTTTAGAGAAAATTATTACGGTGTAAGAAGATAAGTCTATGGGTTTGAATTTTTCTAAGGCAAATAGTCATACTACATATCATCAACACAAATTTATAATAAACTTAATTTTTCCATAAACATTGCTTGATATATAATCATATACAACATGGGGTCGGGGTTTCCTCGAAAAATTTCAAGCCTTAACTAAACTAGGAAATCCACTAAATTGCAAGTACAAATGCTATAAATACAATAATAAGGAAGCAATAGGTCTGAGATGTCTCGGAGGTCTCTCCCTGCTCCAGAGCGCTGAGCCGCTGTGCTAGTGCGGCGTTGCGTGCCTCGCACTCCGCTAGACGCTGTCGGAGTTTATTCATCCCATCCTGCTAAATTGATTGAACATGTTGATTGGCCCAGTAAATATTGGTATCTTGCAGCTGTTCCTGCTCAAGTCTAGTCGCAACCTCCCCGACCTCTTGACTGAGTTGCCTCAGTCAAAGGTCGTGTGTTGCGGCCCTTGCCACAAGTAGCGGTACAGTCTGGGCTGCGGGTTCTTGGGTGAGAGATGGGGTCGGCTCGGTGGATGGTCCTCCGATCTCAAATTGGGAGGGGATTACCTCTTCCTACCTCCATTCCTAGAGGGTGTCTGGCATCCAACTCCAACGTCGGGCATCTACCCGAAGCCGTTGCGGCAGGCTTGGCTGAGGGACTGGGATAGAATCCTGTCGAGGCATTATGACCCTTTTTCGTGCAGTGAACTTCATAAGGGGCCCATTTGGATGTGGGCGATAAGTTTTGTGGGATGGGACTTGGGGGTGATAAGGTATGTACGAAGGGGCCATCGGAGATGGTGGATCCTCCTCGGATGGTTCTCCCCATCCGCTAGAGGGTTCTTCGTCCTCCATGGGTTCTTCCTCAGAGGGGTCTTTTGACTCGATAAAAATCTCGGTGTCCTCTTGGTCCATGGGTGCATACTCGTCCTCGGAATCAGAGAGAATAATGATCGTATTGTTCAACATTTTCAGATGTCAGGGTTCATTTATAGTTGTTTTAGTTACTCGCAAAATGTTTTAGTTTTCTTGGATCAATAAAGTTTAGTTGTCGCAGTTATAGTCTAGGGTACTAATGCAACCTAGTTCACTATAACCACGGCTCTCATACCAATCTGTCACACCCCGATACCCCGCTTGGCAACGAGCCGTGACGTCGCAGAAACAAAGATATGATCCTAATGAACGACCTCTAAATGGGATGTTTTTGAAATACATAGATTAATATATCGTTTTACAATCAGTACGATAATAGAGTTCACGAATAATGGAGATTAAAGTACATGACCAAAACTAATAAATAAACTAGTTATGCAATTAAATCTCCATGTTTGGTTATAAAATGCTCCGTGACTCCCAAAAACTTGTAAATTCGACCCTTTGCCATGTATGCGGAATGTGGCCCTTAAGATCCTGAGAAAAACATGCTAAATACGTCAACATAAAATTGGCGAGCTCATACGTTTACTCCATAAGTAAGACATTGTATGGAAACACTAGATTTCAGTGAGTTATAAAACAAAAACAAATCATATAGTGTAAGTATTAACATAAGCCTCATGACACCGAAACTTAACTTATGAGTGCCCTTGGGGTATCCAACACCATAATACCAAGAGTTGTCAAATAATTATACATCCGTTTACAATTGGCGTGACCAAGCCGGATGGGAGCGTCAACCCAAATAGATCTATCAACAATATTCACGTTTACGTAGTAATTAACGGTTCATGATTGAGGGCGGTGGTGAAGTAACAATCATATGTAATATGAAAAAATGATCAAGTACTTGTGTCCATATAAAATAAAATGTTGAACATATATTTTCACCCCAAAATAATAAGAACAATTAAAAATGGAGCTATGAAAACTCACCATAAAATGTGATGACAAAATGAGCGTAAAATGGAAGTTTCGTTGATGGCTTGTGTTGAACTTGATGTGTTTAACCGAGTCCTAAATGATGTGAGAGACTTAATAACTCCCATAAATGATATATGCATGTACCTTGGTTTTTATGTTTTTAAATCACCCAAATTAACAAGTTCATAAATAAAACCCACTTAAAAACGTAAAAATTTATATACATAATTTTCCAGCTTTTATCGAGGTTTTTCGGCCTACTTTGTGGCTATTTTTGACCAAGCTCCAAAACGATTTGGGATTTGATTTTCTTAGTCATAAAACTACTATATACAAGGAATTTTTCAAGGTAAAAACGGCCATTTTTCGAGGTGTTTAGGATAGGGAAAAAGCTCGTTAAAAACCCTACGTTGGCCATTTTTGAGCTGTTAGACTTTTAGGTTCCCATATACTATTTGGGGGTTCAAAAATTCATATTAAATTATGAAAACCATCAAATATTTAGTCAAGACATAGATCTAACTTCTGAAATAAGAATCAAATCATTTCGTTAAGTTTTGAAATAGTTATGATTTTTCAATGTCGGGCAATAAATCTATTTCGAATTGTTGACCTCCAAACTGACCCCGACGAGTCAGGAAAGCGACTCGACGAGTCAAAACATGCTGGAAATGAATTTAGGCTAAATCTGACCCCGACTCGACGAGTCAAGAGGGGTGACTCGCCGAGTCACTCCAGCAAACTCCCCAGATTCGTGATTTTTTATCCCCTTCTCACAACCTTTTCGTTTCAAACCCAATTTTAACATATCAAAACACCTCCAAACTTGGTTTTATGCATTATTTGACTACCATGAACATATATGAACATTATTAATCATCAATAACACAACGAACCAATTACTTCACTAATTACATTCTTGGATTTAATCCAATGATTTTCCAAATTCAAATCCATGAATTTCAAGGATTTCTTTATGGTTATAACTCAGAAATTAACCAATATTTGATTCATATGTTACTATTTCTTTTGGAATCAGAATTTAATTTGGATTCTCATACACACCCATTATATTCATGAAATCCTAATGAAAAGGGAGGAGGTGATGGCATACATACACACACCTAAACATAGAGGAATTACCTTGATTGTTCTCTAACTTGGTTGCTCAATCCCTGAGTTTTTGCCAACCTCTAATCCGAAGTCTTTAACCCTAATTCTTTTCTTATGAGTTTACAGAATTTTTGAAGAAGTGAAGATGTAGGAGAAAGGGCAGCGATTGGGGTTTTTAACCCACCCCACAATTGGCCACACAAGTTGCAAGCAAGCCTTCACACTTTCTTTTATTTAATTTCAGTCTCCCATATCTTCATTTTTAATCTTTCATACTTTCTTATGTGCATTAAGCACTTGTACATAGGCTTTATGAGTTGTTCATAATGATCTAAATTGCTAATTTACAAGACATTTAATATATAGTACGAGTAGTTAAAGCTTGTGACCAATTCTTTAATTTGTTCATAACCCAACATAAAGATACAATTCATTTAGGAGTTTAATTCATTATAAGTTATATTTAAAATTTGAGGATATTATAGAAAGGTATGAGTTAACCGGATTCAGATACATACATACATACATACATATATATATATATATATATATATATATATATATATATATATATATATATATATATATATATATATATATATATATATATATATATATATATATATATATATATATATATATATATATATATATGTCCAGATTACCTATTTATAGGTTTGTAATTTAACATTAACATATATTCTCTTAAATGATAAAAATTTCAATCTTTACATTTGATTAACTTAATTAAATCACTCAATTCATTAGTTGAGTGTATAATTAGTAGTTTAATTATTATATCGAATTTGAGGATGTTACAAGTAGCACCCACCCTTGGTGCAGATACACCACTGAATCATAGCAGATTGGCCGTTTATTGATATTTAGGTTGTGGTTTATCATATTTCTCACCCACAGGAAGATGAAGTACCTCCTGAAGAAGATCAGCAGTGATCTCAACAACTTGTGTGTTGTTGAGGATGGTTCCTCTAATGGTCTTGGTAGTAGAGTCATAAGAAGGTGTACCATAACTCATAGACCATTTCCTGATACATGACACCAGGAGTGGCAGTCATGGTATAGTTCAGAGGGTGAGCTTTCAGGAATTCAACCATCTGTTCCTATCCTTTCCCAACACAGTTTTTGGGAATGGATAGGTTTGCCACATAGTTTATGGGTTTGATGGTTAGAAGGGTGGTGACTGATGGGTGTTTTACAACATCATCACCAAGGAATGGAGGCACAAATGGAGTACTCGAGGCCATTTTTGGAGTAGATGAATGTAACATCTTCAAATTTTATAAAATATTTGAACTACTAATTACACTCTTAACCAATAATCTGAGTGATTTAATTACGATATTCGAAATGTAAGAATTTATATTCTTACTCATTAAAAGGGGATACATGTATATTAACTCTACTTCACAAAACTATAATCAAATGAATTTCAATTTTAATATCTTAATTATGATTATTAAAAGATTATTAGCTACATGCTTTTCTTACTTGTACCTCGTGCTTAAACCTTGTTACTTGAAGAATTTTATACATAAGTACAAGATATTTAAGCCTTGTGTACAAGAGTCTAAAGCTTGCTAATAAAATGCTAAATGATTTCTACCTTTGTAATTGATTATGATTAAATTAAAGGTTTTGGTCACAAGTTTTAATTACTTGAACTATGTGCTTTAAACTCTTGTAACTTGGAATCCATACTTTATGTACAAGACTCCATGTTAGTTGTACAAGTCTCTTGAGCATCTATGGATTGAATATGCAAAGGATTAGGAGGTGGGGTTGAAATTGAGAAATAGCAAGATTTAGAAGGGGTGCTTATGTAAACTAAATGCCCAATTGAGGGTATTAAATTTCCCCAATCGGTGCTACCCCCATTTCTTTCTCTTAATCATTTCAATTTTGCAGCATAGTACCAGGGAGTAAGGGCTGGATGCTCTTGCTTGGTGATTAAGAGACTTAAAGCCACTAAAACCCCACAACCATCAAAGGTAATTGGTTGTGTTAATGTTTATGTATTTTCTTCTTCTTTCTTCCTAATTAACCATCTCTATGGTACATGGATGTGAAACCATGGTATGGTGGTTTGAAGTGGGTAAATGATCATTGATCAATTGTTAGTATTTCTGACATTTACAAGAGTAGCATATCAAAAGAATTCATCCAAAGTTGAGCTTAAACTTTGGTAAGATTAACTTAAAAGTGGGTAATTGGATTACTAGGTTTTATGTTATAGATTTTAGAACAAGTTTAAATATGTTTATACTTATCAAATATGGCATAAAAGTGAGTTTTTAAGTGATTAGAATAGTGGAAATTGTGTCTAACTGAACGGAATTGCTTGCAGGGAACGGAAAAGAACGAACTAGGCTGATAGCAGAGGTGACTCGGCGAGTCACCCATACTGACTCGTCGAGTCGGACATGATAAATGTATAATTTCATTTCCAGCATGTTTTGACTCGGAGAGTCGCCTTCCTGACGCGTGGAGTCGAGCCACTGTTCACCCAAAACACTTGTTTTGAGCCCCATAATGGTACTATAACATCATGGGATCATTAATAGAGATGGCAACGGGGCCGGGGGTACCGGGTATCACCTTTCCCATCCCCGTCCCCGATCTCCGATACCCATCCCCATCCCCGTCCCCGATCCCCGACGGGTATCCCTTTTTTTCCCCATCCCCGCCCCCGACGGGTAACGGGGATCCCCGACGGGTAATCGGGTATTTCATGCCCGAAATTATAAATTTAGAAATGAAGTTCATGCTATATTTTTAATTAATAAATTACTACTAACAAACAATAAAACAAACCCAAACATTACATAGTCTTAAAGTTTAAAGTTTACAACACGGCAACACCTTATAATTGAAAAACGATAGTTTAAAACAAGATAACTAAAAAGTGATAAGTTGATGACGTGTGAATGGATAATCGGCACAATGTTACTAGCACTTCGTGAGACTCAAATCTTGCACCAACATCTTTCTATGCACCTACACACAAAATTGATGCGTTAAACAACAATATAAAATTCATTAGTCTAAAATGAGAATTTTAATTCAACTATCATAATAAAAAAAGGGTATCATAGAAAATGGTTGCATCGTTATCCGACATAAATGACGAAGCGTTATCTAAAATAAACAAAAATATATAGTTTAATGAATTATAATAAATGCAAAAATAAAAAAACACATGTATATGCTTACCTTTGTTAACAAGTTCCCACAACCAACTTTGTGCGCACATTAAAGCTTCAATTGTATTCGGATGAAGCCGACTTCGATGTGGACTTATCAACCTTCCGCTAGCACTAAACGCAGATTCCGAAGCAACAGTTGAAACAGGAATAGCCAAAATATCTCTAGCAATGGCTTGCAAAATAGGATACTTTGGTGCGTTCAACTTCCACCATAACAAAATATCAAAATCATCCGAGTCGGGTTGAATCCCTTCTTCCAAATAGTGATCGAATTCAGATTTTACCGCAGATTGGGAAACCTTAGGCTTGGTCAAAAGATGTCTTTGCCAAGCAGATGTGATATTCCCAACACTTGACACTGTAGTTGTACCACTTGATCCCGTAGACTCTCCAATCCCACATCCTGTTTGTGAATTCTTTTCTTCATATTCATTAACCAACTCAACACAAAATTTTTTAATTTTTTGAATTTCAGCATCACCATCATCTCCAAAAACAAGTGGAAAATAAAATTCAATCATTTCCATCTTGGAACGTGGGTCAAAAACAGCAGCAACACCCATCAATTCATGAATTGAACCCCAATACTCATCAAACTTAGTCAACATTTTTGATGCCATAGTACTAACAATGGAGTTGGTACATAAAAGCCATTCACCTAGTGCAAGCCTAATGTCACAGATTTTGGGAAAATACAAATTGGCAGTGGGATATCTTGTTCCAGAAAATATAGAAGTGACATCATAAAATAATTCCAATCTTCCGCAAATTTCCTTTGCATTTTCCCATTCTTGTGGACTAGGCAATGTCTTGTATTGAGACTCACGTTGTTTTAAACGTGCAAACACATCATTATACATCAAAGCAGTTTTAAGCATAAGAAAAGTAGAATTCCATCTAGTGGCACAATCCAAACCTAACTTTTTGGAATATGTTATTTTTAATTGTCTACAACCCTCCTCAAACTTCTCAATTCTTTTAGGCGTTGCTGTCCAATAATGTACACTTTCTCGTACATTTTCTATTGCACCCTTTATAACATCCAACCCAATTTTCACAATAAGATTAAGGATATGTGCACAACAACGCATGTGAATATGAGTTCCATCATGTATCAACTTGTTTAACGGTAACTTATCTTTAATCTTACCGATTAACGAATCATTGGTTGTGCAATTGTCAACAGTGATAGTAGATAATTTTGCATCCACATTCCATTCCATCAATGCATCCATCAACACATCTGTAAGAACTTCACTTGTATGGGGACATGGCACGTAAATGAACCTAGTTCAAAAAATGAATATATGAATTAGTATAATATAATTATAAAACATGAATATAACTATTCTAGTTATAAATGAAAGACATGCTACCTTAAGATTTTACTTCGTAGATTCCACTCATTGTCAATGAAATGACATGTAATAGCCATAAACCCTTTCTTTTTATTACTAGAAGTCCACATATCGGTCGTAATAGCAACTCTACTTTGACTACTCTCCAAAACTTTAATAACTTGACTTTTCTCTTGCTCATACAACTTGAGAATGTCACTCTTTAATGTATTGCGACAAGGACATTTGAAAAGAGGTTGAATAGTTATTGTAAAGTCCTTAAACCCTACATGATCAACAATTGAAAGAGGATACTCGTGTAAAATAACCATTCTTGCAAGCGCATTCCTTCCATCTTTTTCCCTGAACACAAAAGTTGATAAGTCTTGCTTTTTGTTGCTTGCCAAAATCTTTTGTCTAATATCCGGTTGGTTCCGAGCTTTGCAAGAGTTTATATAAGCAAGCAAATGTTTTGTACCATTCTTTGATTCACCTCCAAGCAAAGCATTGCAATGATTGCATTTTTCCTTAGTTTTTCCATCCACTGTTGTCTTTAAAAAATATTGCCAAACAATGCTTTTTTGCCTTTTATTTGGAGGATTTTGTGCACTCGACTCCATTGTTTCTTCAACGGTTGGTGCGGGTGCATTTGAAGTTGGTGTTAATGTTGGTGTTGGTTGATTTTGTGCACCTTACTCCATTTACTAACACACAAAAAAATCAGCAATATATAAGCTGTTGGTACATCCTGTGTGACGATAGCAGTCTAAGTGATCCTACATTGTGATTTTAGCAAGTGTGTGATATATATGTTTATATATGGTTGATATTTATTAGTGTTTGTATGTTTGAACTTGATGTAACGTATTACAAGAAGTTCAAACATAAAGTACAAAGATAAATTCAATCATAAGTAATAACGAAAGGTTCAACACTTAGTTGTTTATGTAAAAGGCTAGATTCGAATTATATATGGGTTGACATTCGAATCTGTGATAGATTCGAATGTAACCATAGATTCGAACGAAGGCTAGATTCGAGAGTGTCTTGTGGACAGACTCGAATGGGCCTTGGGCCAGATTCGAGCTTGGCCCACAACAGACTCGAATCAGAGTCTATAATTAGGGATAGACTCGAATAATTAGATGACTTTTAGCAGAATTCGTGAGGAATTAAGCAAAAGGCGATCTCGAGTTTATCAGCTAGGTGAGTGCCGTTTCGGAGAGAATTAGTTCGTAGGATCGTTCGTGTGTCGTTCGTTCAGCGTCTAATAGTCTCCGTGTTCCGTTAGTTGAGAGTTGTCCGTCTAATCGTCAACGAGGATTCCGCACTCGTTCACGGATCCGCGTCTAGATAGATCTTGCAGTCGTAGACCTTACAAGTGGTATCAGAGCCTACGGAGTGTTCTTCGTGTTCTTCGTGTTCATCAGATACATTCTAGGTTTCTTGACGCTAGTTGGACGGTTTTTCTCTCAAAAACGTGTTTTCAAGCTTAGCAAATTCATATTCGGGAAACACTTTGTGGTTTTTCACGTTTTTGATCGAAATCATTATTTTTCGTTCGAAAAATAGTGATTTAATCTGTAAAACGTCAAAAAATCAAAGTGTTAGCCGTTTTTCGAGTTTGCGGCGCTCGAATCTATAGCGGTAATTAGGGTTTCACTTTAGTCTCGAGTCTAACCTAAATACGCTCCTTTCGAGTCAATTTCAGAGATATTCGAATCTACCTTGTTTCGAATCTGGTGCTTCATTCGAATAGGATCTCGAGTCTACATTAGTTTCGAGTTTATTTCGAGTCTAGTATTGTTTCGAATCTGTGTTTCGAATCTGCTGAAATTCGAGTTTGTTCCCCTTCGAATCTAAGGACCATCGACTCTAAGGATATCTCGAATCTGACATAATTTCGAATCTAATCGAATTTTAACACTTAATCGAATTTAATCCCAAAAGATTTACCCTTAATTAGTTTCGAATCTACCTAGATTCGAAAAAGTTAGTCTAAATCAGTTTCGAATTAAATTAATTAAGTTCAAATTCAATTTGTTTAGAAAAGATGTCAAATCTTCAGAAATTCCTTGAGATGGACCACGAAGTTGGGAAGGCAAATGCACCGCCTAAGCTGATGAAAGTTAAGGACTATTACTGGTGGAAGGACCGCTTTACAGATTTTGTATGATTCAATGATATGCGCATGTGGGTGTGCATAGATGAAGGGTACATCCCGCCAGTATCTGAAGTTGAAGGCCGTCAAAAGGTCTTGTCATATCAGATGATGAAAGAAGATGACAAGAAATTATTTGAAGCCGAAAACAAAGCTTTCTCCATAATCTGTATGGCTTTACCTCAAGATATTTTGCACACATTTCGGACTCAAAGGACGTCGAAGGAACTTTGGGAGTCTCTCGAGAAAAGGTGTGAATCCTCGGGTGCGTAGAAAGCGTACAGAGCTGTTGAAACAACAGTTTGCGATTTTCAAGGCAATTAAGGATGAACAGTTGGATGATATTATCACGAGGTTCTATCATCTGATAACGGAACTTGAAAGTCATGGAATTGAGTATTCGGACACTGACAAGAACAACAAGCTTCTTGATGCCCTACCAGCCAAATGGGCTATGTACGTGGCAATGATTAAGCTGAATGAGGACAAATACTATACTCAATCACTTGATGACATTGTGGGAACGTTGAGGGCATATCACTTCGAGTTGATTAAGGCTGAGACTGATTACGAGCAAGTCCAGAATCCGGCAATGTATTTTGGAAAGACATCTAAATCATCAGAGACAGCTGAACCGAAGAGTGCTACAGCGTTTTTCACCGGAGAAACATCATCGCCAGCAGAGTCTGAAGACTCATTGAATCGCGCGTTCTTAGGATTAGGAAGATCGGAAGAACCGCAACCTCAAGTCCAACAGGCATCGACCAGTCAGAGTTATTCGAAGATGCCCATGAGCGCAAAGTCAGCGGAAGAGCATCTGAATCTACTTGCTTCTTTTGTGGCCGCATACGGAAATTGTGTTCAAGGGAAAATCAATGACCCAGCTCTATGGGACGAAGATTACGATCAGGTCGACCCTGATGACTTAGAGGAAATGGATCTTAAGTGGCAACTGGCCATGGTGACCCAGAGGGTAAAAAGATTCATCAAAAGAACTGGGAGGAATCTGCAAATGAACAACAAAGGGATAGGATTTGATAAGTCCAAGGTAAAATGCTACAACTGTCAAGGACTGGGACACTTCGCCAGGGAGTGTCAGAGACCGAAAGTGGAGTCATACCAAGGGCAGAGTCAGCATCAGGGACAGTTCCAAAATCAGTCCCAACAAAGATACCTTCCGAGTTCCTCATCTGGACAGGCCAATCTAGCGGGTCTTCTATCCAATGTCACTTCCGATAGACAGCTAGATGGCACGTATGATTAGAGTTCACATCCTGAGTCGAATGCTAGAGCCTTCATGGCTGAAGTCACAGAAACGGGGTGTGATGGGAACGAGCAGACTACACGGGACAGCAGTCCAATGTGGGTAGAGAAGGCGAATGATCAGACAGTGCTGGAGTTTGCTGCTCAGATGGCCAACGTGGAATCTGATAACTCTGAGGTTAGTCTATCTTACTCTCTATTTCAAGAATTATGTGCTTTGTGTGCTACTTCTAATGATAGGTTAAATCTAGTCTTAGAATCACATAAAACCATATCTGCTCAAAATGAAAACTTAAAAATAGAAAACGCTAGCCTAAATGATATAAAGCAAGATCTAAAAGAAAAGCTTAAGGCTGATGCTCAAGACGTAGTAGTTCTAAAAGACAAACTCAGTGAGCAGTGTGTTAGGATAGAACTTATGTATGAGCACGTAGAGGCCTTGACAAAAAGTCTTAAGGACAAGGATATAGAGCTAGCAGAGACCAAGGTTAAGGTAGCAGAGGCAAATAGCAAGCTGGAAAAGTTTAGGAATTCGAGCCTAAATCTAGGAAAAGTCTTAGATGCCCAAAGACAGTCCAAGAAGCCTGTAGGTCTAGGTTTTCACGAAATTCCTCCACCGTTCAATGCGAACTATGTGCCTCAGCCTCAGGAGAAAACTGACAAGTCAGTAGACTTAGAGGACCTACCTGAACCGACACCTGAGCCTACAGTTGAAAATACACCTAAGGTGTCTGACTCAACCGTCAAGGTCAAGAAAGTGAAATTTGTGTCTTCCTCCAGTGAAACACCTGCAGGAAAACAGAAAATTTCATGGGCTGACCAGGTCGACGAGGCAGACATCATAGCTGTACCAAAGGAAGTAGACACTAGTGAGACACCTAGATCTAAGGGAACAACCAAAAAGTCCATAGATAAGATGTCTTGCTTCAGATGTCACGAGAAAGGGCATGTTGCTTCTCACTGTCCACTTAGGAAAGCCGATGTTACCCCTAAGACAGTGAATCCAACACCTGTTAAGCCCTCACCCAGTGTGGCAAGCAGCAGTAGTTCTCAACCTACCGAGAAAACTGTGCAGGCCGCACCCAAACAAGTTGTGAAAAACACACCGGTTAAGGTTGGACCAAAGGAAGTGATTAGGACAAATTCACCGAATCGTGTCAATAATCAATCTAGGTCAGCACCTCAGCAAGTCTATAGGAGCACAACACCTAGCAGGTCACATACTCCAGTTAGGTCACATACTCCAGTTAGACAATATGCACCGGTAAGAGCTCAAGGATCACAGTCAGAAATGGCATATAATAGAAATTATTCTAGAGCTCCACAACAAATGCCTACACCAAGGCAAAGAGTGAACTTAAATCACTCGGCACCACAACAGAATTCAGTTCAAAGGCCCAAGTCACCTGAAAGGCGAGATGGGTACTTGAAAGAGTTCACGTATGTGGACGAGAATGGTATTACCAAGTCAGTCATGCTTGGGTTCCCCGTGATAACTAACCTCTTTTCTTTCATGTGCAGGAGATAACTACAGGTCCAAACAACAAGTGGTTCGTCGACAGTGGTTGCTCCAGGCACATGACGGGGGAAAGAAGTCTTCTCACAGACTTCAAGGGGGGTAATAGGGGATTCGTATCATTCGCTGGTAACAAGGGTGGAAACATCACGGGTACCGGAGTGGTCACTAATGGGACAATAAAATTGGACCAAGTTTATCACGTTGATAAACTGGTTCATAATCTCATTAGTGTATCTCAAATCTGTGATAAGAAGAACTCGGTGTTATTTACTGACACTGAGGCGTTAGTGCTAAAGCCTGGATTCAAAATTCCTGAAGAATGGGTGTTGATGCGGGCGCCAAGGAAGAACGACTTGTACATGCTGGATATGAACAAGCCAGAGACTTCGATGGGGCCAATTTGTCTACTATCCAAAGCTTCGGAGACGGAATCCGTACTGTGGCACAGACGCATGGCTCACCTGCACCTGAGAAAGATGAATTACATAACGAAGCATGGACTGGTGCAGGGTGTGCCCATGAAAAGTTTTCAGTTCGAGGATAAGTGTCTACCTTGCATGAAGGGCAAACAGCACAAGAAGACACACAAGTCCAAGAAGCAGAATTCCATAGCCACAACATTCGATCTGTTGCACATGGTCCTTTTCGGCCCAATCAACAAAAGGAGTATCGGAGGTAGTTGGTACTGCTTAGTTATCACTGACGATTACTCACGTTTTTCTTGGGTTTTCTTTTTAGGTACGAAGGACGAGACGGCTGCAAGGCTCATCGGGTTCTTGGACCAAGTGGAGAACTCATACGGAACTAGGGTTAAACATATTCGTAGTGATAATGGAACTGAATTCAAAAACACTGTAATTGGTGTATATTGCCTATCAAAGGGCATAGTGCATCAATTCAGTGCACCATATGAACCTCAACAGAATGGGGTGGCCGAACGTAAAAATAGAACTTTGATTGAGGCTGCAAGGACTATGCTTTCGGATTCAAAGCTTCCTACCATGTTTTGGGGGAGGCAGTGAATACCGCGTGCCACATTTTAAACCGAGTCCTTACAGTCAAATCATTGAACAAAACATGCTATGAAATTTTGAATAAACGGCCACCTAACTTAACTGGATTCGAACCGTTTGGAGTACCATGCACACTTTTAAGAACAAAACATCAACCGAAGTTTGGTGAAAAGGCTGACGAAGGATACTTCCTAGGTTATGTGCCAAACTCACCAAACAAACGGGTGTTTAACAAAACAACTGGTACTGTGGAGATTGTGTATAACATTGAAGTTACAAGTTATACACATGAACCCCAAACTGGTCCGGAATGGATATTTGACTATGATAAGTTATTTGAGTCATTTAACATTCCTTTGGATGATAATGCAGGTACAATCGAGAAGGACATGGCGACGTTGCATCTGAACGACGATGGCCAAATCTTTCCGAGGACCACGTTCGAATCTACATCCGAACCTACTGCGACAGTAGATGGATCTCCAGAAGTTGCTGATCAAGAGGCACCTAACACTGAGAATCAGACTCAAGCATCAAGTTCTAACTCTGAGGAAAACGTCCGTGAGGAGGAAAATGTAGAAGCTGAGCCTGTTCCCCCATTAGGTGAAATAGGATCCAACTTAGGAGATAATCTAAGGGTTGATGAAATAGAGACCTCTAGGATTAACAAGAACCATCCAATAGAAAGCATCATAGGAAATCCTAACGAGGGTGTGAAGACTCGGAGTAGTGTAAATAACAACACCGTGTTGTTGTCGATGATAAACGACTCCGAGGCATATCACACATGTCTTTATTCATGTTTCATATCGCAAGTAGAGCCTAAGAATGTGCAAATGGCACTTAAGGATAACTCCTGGGTTGAAGCGATGCAGGAAGAACTTTCACAGTTTAGGAAACTAGAAGTGTGGGAGTTAGTTTCGTTACCTCGACAGGAGATTGCCATAGGAACCAAATGGGTTTTTAAGTGCAAAAGAGACGATCGGGGTATAGTCATGCGCAACAAAGCGAGATTAGTTGTAAAGGGTTTCAACCAAGAGGAAGGAATCGATTACAATGAAGTTTTTGCACCAGTAGCAAGGCTGGAAGCCATTAGGTTATTTCTAGCGTTTGCCTCCTTCAAGGGCTTTAAGGTATATCAATTAGACGTTAAGAGTGCTTTCCTGTATGGGAAAGTGAAGGAGTTGGTGTATGTAGAACAGCCGCCCGGATTTACAGATCCAAAATATCCTGATAGAGTATATCGCTTAGATAAGGCTCTTTATGGATTACATCAGGCACCTAGGGCGTGGTATGAGACTTTATCAAACCATCTTTTAGAAAACGGTTTTGAAAGGGGTAGGATAGATAGTACTCTATTTGTGAAGAGGAAGGGTGAACACTTTATCTTGGTACAAGTGTACGTCGATGATATCATTTTTGGATCATCAGACGAACAGATGTGCAAAGATTTCGAAAAGGTGATGAAGTCTAAGTTCGAGATGAGTGCTATGGGGGAGTTGAATTTCTTTTTAGGGTTACAAGTTGACCAAAAGAAGGAAGGGATGTTTATCCATCAAACTAAGTATGTCTATGACATATTAGAACGGTTTGGGATGGAGGGAACTAAGTTGACTGCCCACTTCAGCACGCTGATTCAAGTGAATCACAATCTCGGGCCGGGTACTGAAAGTGATACCGATGTGGATCCGACTTTATATCGGGTCATGATTGGGTCACTTATGTATTTAACTGCTTCAAGACCTGACATAATGTTTGCTGTGTGTATTTGTGCTAGGTTTCAAGCGAATCCGAAGGAGATGCATATGAAGGCTGTGAAGCGGATTCTACGATACCTCAAGTCGAAACCAAAGTTGGGTCTTTGGTATCACGCGGAGGGAGATCTAGAGTTGGAAGCGTTCACGGATTCTGATTACGGAGGATGCAGCTTGACGCGCAAATCAACGACTGGAGGTTGTCAGTTCCTAGGAGGGAGATTGGTATCCTGGCAATGCAAGAAACAAACATCGGTAGCCGTTTCAACGTGCGAGGCCGAGTATGTTGCTGCTGGTAGTTGCTGCTCACAGGTTCTGTGGATACAACAACAATTGCGGGATTACAGTTTGGCTTACACTCAAACTCCAATTAGGATAGATAACCAGTCTACTATTGCTATAACTAATAATCCGGTCAAACACAACAAAACAAAGCACATAGACATAAGACATCATTTTATTCGTGATTGTGCTGAAAAGAACTTAATCAAACTGGTAAAAGTGGCAACAGAAGATAATAATGCAGATCTATTTACCAAAGCATTTGATAAGTCACGGTTTGAGTATTTAGTTCAACTGAATGGAATGCGCAACCCAGAGTAATTTGACCTTAGTAGTAGTAAGTTTATTTTATTTTAGAGTCTTAGTATTTCTTTCTTTATAGTAATCTGCTAATTCAGGAAAGTTTCTATTTTTAGTAAGTTTCTATTTTTAGTAAGTTAGTAGGTTAACTCATTTTACTGCTTTTCTTATGAAAAACAAAAGAAAAACGAGAGAAAATTACAAAAATACAAAAAAAGAGAATATCAGAAAAAGGAGTTAAGTCTTAGATACATAGGTTCAAAGTGACGAAAATTAGCACCGTCGTTACAGACTCTAAGTATTTAGGCTTTCACACATAATGCAACTAAATCCTAAGTGTTATACTTTATTTAGTTTGATGTGTTGGTAGGCATAATACATATAGGGAATCTCAAGGCTAATAAAATATTCTAGAAAAAGTCAAGCGTGTCACTAACTTAGATGTACGACCAATCGGTCTTAATTTTTATGTACAAGACATACAAAAATTGAGTCTAAATGAGGTATGCAAACTTTCTGGGGATGTATGGAAACATCAAATACATCTGAAAATGGAAAGAATAGAAATATCATGTAAAACTGAGAGTCGAAAACATGCAACTCTGTTGTACGTAAGTACAGACCTGTTGTCTCTGTTTAGATTCGGGTTAGCAGACATGTCGCTTTGTTGTACGTCAGTACAGACCTGTCACCGCTATCTGCTAACTTTAAAAGAAAACCTTAAGTCGAACTAAGACACTTTGTTGTATGAAAATACAGACCTGTGTCCGATGTTTGTCTTTTAAAGAAAGTTTGCAAATACCAACAAGTTAGAATCTTTGTCTGTGTGCCTTGATCATAAAAGTATGTCTATATCTGAGTCACGTAAGATAATTTCCTGATAAATAAAAAGGCCAAGGGATATTCCGAAATGTAGAATGTTTAAAGGGGTAAAATATCAACAATCGGATAAATAGGTATGTCACGACAAACAATCAGAGGAATAAAAATTCCTAAGTGTGAAAGTTTAAGTACTGAAAGTTAGTATCAGACATCGCTATCTGATTGAACATTTCTTAGACTATACTCATCAAATATATGTTGTTAAGTATTTAGCTTAGATTGTAAATTTTCTTAAGTCTAGATTAAATTTTTGGTCAAAATTTTATTTTACTTTATTTTATTTTATTTTTACCTTAGTTTATTTTATTTTATTTTATTTTATTTTAGTTTAGTTTAATTTTTACTTAGGTAAAAGGTCAAAAATTACTGAGGGTGCATTCAAAGTTGGATAAAATAAACAATGCGTGAATTATCTTGAGCTTAGGGTACAAGAATTGGCATAGTTTATCTGGTTACACAATACCGTAGAAAAAAGTTGGAAAAGTTGAAATTATTTCAAAATTTTCGAAATTTTTCTAAGTGTTGGTGGTTTCGAATCTAAGACAGACTCGAATAAGGAGTAATTCGAATCTGTCAGTAGATTCGAATCTACTCTTAGACTCGAGGTTGGTGGTATAAATAGGTTAACAGTAAGTCATTAATTCCATCTGTTTTCGAATCTATACTATCGAATCTATCAAGGCGATTTCGAATCTGTTCTTTCGAGTCTATCGTAATCCTTCTAAACGAAAATTTGTCGAGTTTGAAGACTGTGTGTTTGATTCTACTCTTGCATCTAGGTATAATCAACTTGATTGTACAAGATTTATGTAGTTTTATACACAAGTTTAGGCTAAAACATCAAATTTTGAAGTTTTATGGGTCAAAATAGGGTTTTTGCTAAATAACTAAGTTTGGACCTATAAAATATCAAATTAAAAGCATAAATCAATGATTAGAACCTAGTTGAACTAATGTATGTGATTTACCAAGTTCAAAATGGTTAAAATCTTGGGTTTTTGTTCAAAAATTGGGTCGACGGGGTTTCGAGTCTATGCTTGGATTACGAATCTGTTCATGGGTTTCTCGAATCTGTCAATAGATTCGAGATGACCATGATATTCGAATCTGTCCATTAGACTAGAATAAGGACTCTTCGAATCTGTCCATTACACTCGAATATGGACACTTCGAATCTGTTACTTTCGAATCTGTACTTTATTTACTTTGTTTAATTTAAATTTTATTAAACTTGTGGAAATTTAATTGTGTTAGATTTTGTATTTAATCAAGTACAAAATAAAACAAATTTGAATTTAAACAAGTTTATTGATTTTTAATGAGTCTAACAGTTTTGTTTATTGTGCAGATATGGCGGCTCGAGCTTTTGTCCCAAAGCATAATATGGTCCTTAATCCTGATAATAATATCCCTGAGGCGCAGGGTTTTCGCCAAGTTTTGGATTTCCTAGCTGAATCTAGGATTAGCTATGCGTTGTATCATAACATTCCAATAGTCATTTCGTATGTACGGCAGTTTTATGACCATTTACAGGTTGATTGTACTGTCACCCCGACAGTTCTAAGAACCAGAATTGCTGGACAGCCGCTAGTCTTCTCTGCAGATATGTTGCGACAGGTTCTGCAGTTGGGAACACAGGAACAGGAGGACGGGCCTATTGACTTCCCGTTAAGTATTAGGCAGACCGCGTTTCTGAGGATGGGCTACAGTTTGGATGTTACGAAGTCATCGTATATGAAGAGTGGACTGATAGGACAGTGGAAATTCTTGGTGCACGTTTTCATGGTTTGTTTTGCGCCGAAGAAGGCTGGATTTGACTACATAGTGTCAAAGATCCAATCGGGGGTTATTGCACTGGTGTATAATCGGAAGTTCAGTTTCTCGCAAATGTTTTTCTCGGAGTTCGTCCATCAGCTTACAGCTCCAGAAAGGGAAAGATTTCTGCTGTATCCAAGATTTGTTATGATGTTTATAAGGCACTTCTTGCCAAATTTTCCACAGTCAGATGACTCTCTGAGCGTTAATGTTATGGACAAACGCATTTTTGCTGACTGTTCCTCACATCGAGGAAGATTAGCTGTTCCGGTGGCTCGTCCATTGTTTGGCGCGATTGTGGATAGGGAATTTCACGCCCCGGGAGATGCCAACTGGGCAGGGGTCGTTGAGATTCAACCACAGCAACAACAACAGCAACGTCAACAACAGCAACAGCCGCGTGCTCAGCCGCGTGATCCAAGACGACGACAGAGGCCAGCCGCGAGTCAAATCCAGGCGTCAAGGCCTTCTACGAGCGACCAGCCCCAAGCACAAGAAACAGAGACTTCAAGTGCAGTTCCCGAATCTGAGCAGATTGCTCAAACCCTGGAGGAAATATGGGCATCTGGTCCCCATGCCAATGAAGATGTTGCAGCAGCGTTAGTGGGTGAGCTGCTTAGTCCCCCAGAAGATGAAGATGATGTATTTCGGGATGTAGAGGAATATGATCCAGAAAGGGCAGATGAAGGCTTAACATCTTCAGAATCCGAATCAGAATCAGAGGAAGTTCTTGAACCAGCAGCTGCAAATCCCGGAATTCAAATTGGAACCTATGGATCGAGGTTGATTGTGAATGAAGGAGGTTCGAGGAGGCGAGAGGACAGGGAATCTGAGGATTCAGATTTTGAAGAAGAGGAGGTTGCTCCGTTGGTGACGAGGCAAAGGGCCAAACGTCACAGATTCATGCAGGGGACATCATCAGAGTCCGATGCACAACCTCAGCCTCAAACCCAAACCCAACCACAAGCCACAGCTCCACCATCACCGCCACCTTCGCATCATGAACCATATATTCCACCACCATTCATTCCGTCTCCCATTCAGTCCATTCCATCTACCTCAACCGCATATACTGAAAATCAAAGATTCATGCAACTCAAAGGACGTGTTGACTTTCAGCATGTTCAAATCATATCCCTTACAAAAGCTGTCGGTGAGCTCCAGGAGCATAACTCAAATCTTGACAAGGAGAATGCAGAATTAAGGAAGATTGTGGAGACTGTAAGAGACGAAAACACAGAGCTAAAATCGTTCATTGCTGATCAGTCTTCAGAAATCAGATCAATGAGGTCCCTCCTTGAGCAACTTATGAAAAATCTACAAACTCAGGGGGAGACAAGTTGTAAGGATCAGGAGGTGCAGCGAAGAGATAATGATGATGAAGGCAATGATCCCGGTGCAGATAAAGAAAATAAGCCTGTAGATTTTCCTGCAGCTCAAGCTACACAAATTCAGGGGGAGCCTAGTCAAGGCGAAGGAGAAATGGGTGAGGCTAGTTCAATTAAACAACCTACGGACTTTGAAATCAGTGAGATGATTGAAGCGCTTATGGATCTCGATGATGATCCTCTAGATGTAGGTTTTGATAATGAAGATGAAGAAATGGAAGAAGGCGAGTTTGTGCCAGAAGAG
The DNA here is from genome assembly GCA_020465985.1 of Centrapalus pauciflorus. Taxonomy (NCBI): domain Eukaryota; kingdom Viridiplantae; phylum Streptophyta; class Magnoliopsida; order Asterales; family Asteraceae; genus Centrapalus; species Centrapalus pauciflorus. Next base: position 129,708 of record JAANYP010005513.1, on the reverse strand, counting down.
ATAGTGGATTGGCAGTCAGATGATGAGGTAGTCGCTGATGAGGATGATGAAGCTGATGAGATAGTTGTGCAGCAGAATCCTATTACCGATACCTACATGATTGATGGAAATAGAATTGTCAATGTAGATATAGTAAATGCTGCATTGAATCCTCAGCCATCGACAGAAGAACCTGCAAGAGAGCTAACTAATGAAGAAAAAAGAAAGCTATGGTTCAGGGCTGAAGAGAAGGAGTTAGCGATTAAGAGGACAATGAGAGTGTCGGGTACTGGGAAGCTGTCTGAGCGAATATTAAGCTGGTTCTTTGATAGAGATCTGCAGCTATTTGTAATTAAAAGGAAAGACGGGCTTCAGTACATGAGGCGAACATTAAAAGCATTCAACTCCCTGCCAAAGATCGAAATCACTGCGCTAGCATGGAAAGATTTGATAAACATTGGCAATGATCCCTATGCGAGCGTAATTGAAAGAATCATAAGAAAGGAGGGGAGATCAAGGAAATTCGAGCGTTTGAATCCAAGGGTCGGGAGAAGAGTAGATGATCCGTCACGTATTGATCCTCTAACTGGACGACCTTGGATGAGGATTCACTATAAGCCAGCTAGATGTCTTAGGATGGTACCTCTCAAGCCGATGCCACAAAATATTTTGAAGAATCTGAAGTGGTGGTATGCTGACACGGAGACTGGGGAAGCGGTCATGGAAGACTTAGAAGAAAATCTTATTCTTAGAGTGTACGACCCTCTTCACCTGGTAAACCTCTCCAAAGATGATCTTCACATTTTGCATGCCTGTAAGATCTCTAGTGATACACATATGGACAGTGAAGCTAGTAAGTATGAAAATGTAGTCAAGGTATGTGTTGAGAAAGGTTTGTATGCTGGTAGTAGTTTAAATCAATAAATAAACAAAGTTCTTAAGTCAAATGTGTGAATTATTAGAAGCTATCGTCAAGGGGGAGTCTGTTGGTACATCCTGTGTGACGATAGCAGTCTAAGTGATCCTACATTGTGATTTTAGCAAGTGTGTGATATATATGTTTATATATGGTTGATATTTATTAGTGTTTGTATGTTTGAACTTGATGTAACGTATTACAAGAAGTTCAAACATAAAGTACAATGATAAATTCAATCATAAGTAATAACGTAAGGTTCAACACTTAGTTGTTTATGTAAAAGGCTAGATTCGAATTATATATGGGTTGACATTCGAATCTGTGATAGATTCGAATGTAACCATAGATTCGAACGAAGGCTAGATTCGAGAGTGTCTTGTGGACAGACTCGAATGGGCCTTGGGCCAGATTCGAGCTTGGCCCATAACAGACTCGAATCAGAGTCTATAATTAGGGATAGACTCGAATAATTAGATGACTTTTAGCAGAATTCGTGAGGAATTAAGCAAAAGGCGATCTTGAGTTTATCAGCTAGGTGAGTGCCGTTTCGGAGAGAATTAGTTCGTAGGATCGTTCGTGTGTCGTTCGTTCAGCGTCTAATAGTCTCCGTGTTCCGTTGGTTGAGAGTTGTCCGTCTAATCGTCAACGAGGATTCCGCACTCGTTCACGGATCCGCGTCTAGATAGATCTTGCAGTCGTAGACCTTACATAAGCCATTAAATTAGATTAGTAATCAAAATCAGCAACACTAGGTAGCAAAATTAATAGCAATATTATCTATAAATCTAGCAAAAAGGGTAATATACTAATATAAACTAACAAGTAGCAATATTTATTAACAAGTAGCAATATTTATTAATAAATCTAGTAAAAGAAGTAAATCTATAAATCTAGCAAAAAGGGTAATATACTAATAGTAATAGTCACAACTCACAGTTCATCAACCATGTTGATTTTCAAAGCAATATATACTTTACAACCAAACAGAGATATCAAATCTAGCAAATCAGATTTGAAAACCAAATATAATAGAAATAGGAGTTAGGTATTAGGATTACAAACAGATACGGGTTGAGCAGTGGCGACGGCGAGGAGGCGGCGACGAGCAGGGGAGGAGGCGGCGAGGGCTACGCAACGGCAGCGACAAAGGCGACGACCAGGGGAGGCGGCGACGGCCAGCGGCGACGACCAGCACTGTCTTCGTCCGTTCGTCTCTCTCTCTCTCTCGAAGATGCAGTGGACTTGTGTTGTGTCTGGTGGAAAATGGTAAGGGAATAAGGGATAGAAAGATCTTTTTAGGGTTTTTTTAAAGATGTAAAAGACTAAAAAGGACATGTGTATAAAGAAAGTATGATATTATATTAGGGGTATTAAGGGCATTTCATATATATACTATTTCGGGTACGGGGTCGGGTACGGGTACGGGTACCCGAGGGGTAATCCCATCCCCGTCCCCGGATTTACAATCGGGTATTACCCGTCCCCGTCCCCGATACCCGGTCAACTCGGGTTCGGTTATCGGGTTCCCCATCGGGTACGATTTTTTTTGCCATCTCTAATCATTAATTAATTATTTAACACATAAATTATCATCAAATAATGCCCACAAATCCATAAAACTCGATAAGAGGCGTATCGGTGTCGATAAATTCGAAAACTTAAACCGAAATCACTTAAACACTACAAATGACTTCCAAACCTTATGATATACTACTATAAGCTTATGAATACTTTGAATATCATTATTTGATATGTTTGGAGCTGAATGGAGTGCTGGTTATCGGTTCGGGGTGTTAAGTGGCTTATTAGCCGTATTGAGCATTAAAGGCTATTATAGCCTATTGTACTGTGAGTTCTAGTATTGATGTGTGTGTTGCATTCATATTTACATGTTCTTTTAATGATGACAATGTGCATATATACTTACATCATTTCATATGGCATCCTGTCCTAGTTGGCAATTTATTATTTGATCATGGCCTTATGGCCAGCAAACCTTATTTGATACCTCTAGTTGTATACATTGCCTTTCAGGCCACACATGGTAATCATTCATCTCATCTTTCATATGATTACACTTATTTAACCCTTTGTGAGCTATGCTCATCATTATTAGCCTCACTGGATGTCCATCTTATCATTATTATTATCAAGCGCCTTACTTTGTGTTTGTGCATATAAATTGCTACACCGCATGAGCTCGCGGGTAGGTGGCCGGACTTCGGGCGCCGGTTGGAGTTGCATCGCTGGACATGTAAGCCGGTTGGTTGGCAACGACGGGTTAGCGGGTTATGCTCGTGACCTATGCATTATGTAGGCTATGCTCACCTTGTTTTATTTAAAAGATATTGCACTTGTCATTTTATAATCATTTTAACATTTATACATGTTGTATGTTTTGCAATCCATATCGATCTAGTAACTCACTTAGAAAATTTTATTTGCTAACCCCTCACTTTTATATATCTCAGGTGATGTTAGTAAATGCAAGGTGATTGTCGGCTCTGGTCCTAGAGTTTAAAAGAACCGCATTTACAGCCTTGACTTTTGGTAAAGATTAACTTAGTGTTTTGAGACTTTCGGGTAGTCTGTCTACCAACACACTTAAGATGTGTATATATAGATACTTAATGTCTTCCGATGGATAATAGTTGTTGCAATTATTTAGAATTATCTTGTAAATTTGTCAAGACCTCCCCTTACGGGGCAGTCCTGAATGACTACGTCCCAAGGAGCAATACAACATCAATCACAACTAAGATAGAATTAATAAAATGCGGAATTAAGTCATCACAGTAATTAGGATTATTTTACAACAAATTTAAAAATAAACTATAAAGTTTAAAAGTAAACTATCAAGGGCACAAGGACACTAATCTAGTACATAAACACAATACATGTCATTGCTTCTACCCAAACCACCACTATAATCATTCATATTCGATACCAGTTTCAGTTGAAGTAGTGGTCTATTGACTTCCAATTCGGGCTTGCAGATCCTAAGGACTTGGTTCAGCTGGACCTTTGCCTTTGATTAAACCAGTAAAACATTCAACAATAACTATAAGAGGTGCTTAGTGAGATTATAGATTTAACAGTTAACATGCCATGACAGTTTTAAGCGGAGACTTGATTTTGACTTTTGACTTTAAGCTCTGACTTTGACTTTAAGCGCGACTTTGACATGACTGCCACTATCAGCCAGACATTGTGAGACATAGGACTTAAGATCGGATGATGTTTAATCCCACGCACACGCTTTTAATTGTGGGGGCCAACCACATACTGGGCTAGCTACCAGTAAGACAACGTGGGCAAACATCGGAGTAGACTTAATCATAGACTTACTCAGACTTGAATTGTGCGGAAGCATATGAAAGCATTGATATCAAGGAAAATGACTGAAAGCATTCAAGTAAGAATCAAGATAGCAACAATAATATATCCAAGACTAATTCAGACTTTAAAGACAAGTGTGCATGATGATATATTAAAAGCTATCATGATCCACAGGGCATCACCGTACCAAGGTGTGCACAAGTCACATTCTAGCTGAGCATATAGACTTTCAAATAAAGCTAGAACAACAATATGTCTCACAGGAAGACAATCATGTATACAGTTATATCTATAACTCACTGTTACTGGTTTTAGGGCATGACTGTTGAGTTTGAGTTTCGCAAGCGGATTTATATCCACCACCTGAGATCAGGATTTAGCTTTCGACTTTACAGACTTTAGCTTTGACTTTACTGACTTTGGCTCTGACTTGCTTCTCTGACTTTGGCTTGCCTTTATTGACCGAGCTTGACTTTAATTGCTTTAACTTGACTTTTCTGGCTTGGCTTTACAGACTTTGATTTTATAACATAGTTCAGATTTTAGCTGAACATGTTATTTGCATGACAATTTAATTTACATAAGCTTTTATGGAATTACACAATATAATTGTGTATTTCTGTTAAATTCTCAGACTTTCTGTAGCTTATGTAAAGACTTATTGCATTATTGACTTATCACGTCATCTCAGACTTTTGTTGTATTCATAATTAGGCATTAAAGCTTATGATTTAGCCTTAACATGATTTAATGACTTATGATCTTATATGCTTTTCATGGACATGTGTGACCTATTTGGTCATTCTTTAGACTTTACTTGCAATTTGACACTCATATGAATGCCTGTAATGTCATGCTATGCATAATCAACTTATATACATATGCGTTGATGTTCAACTATATATATTCATACATATGTTCATTCACTTCAATTCGATGCAAGTCTATTCATATTATGAGTCCTGATTTCTATTAAATGATCACCTTCATACCCACATACATATATGCATTTTCAGTTTCTGCACACACCTCATGTATAATTATGAATATAAACATCACTATGCTTTTCTTTGATACTAATGGATATAAGCATCATGAACATTCTATTATATACTTATTGAAAATTTCATAATTCACACAAGGCACACAATTTATGTGTTTAATACATAAGCATACATCAAATTCAAGCACACATTTTATACATAATATACTTGTTGCACACTTTCTATTTTAAACTTACAAGGCTTGCTGTGTTTTAATCCTTAAATCCGAGACTTAGCAGATTGTTAGGTCTTTGAGTACATTCCCTTCTTATACAATAACGTTTTTAATCAACTTCACACACTTATGTTGATGCATGTTTTATAAAGGCCATTGGACATCTTTAATCACTACATAAGACTGCACAACATCAATACATGTTTTAGGTATCTTGCTGCTGCGTTTTAATGATAGAACCCACATCACACACACATATATACATATATACTTCTCTGTTTTACAATAAAAATGCTGCTCAGTTGTTTATATATTGGGTGTTGTCCCTGATTCTGCATATATTAGATTATAATTAAAAGGGTTGCTGTGACTTTTGATCACACACAACATTTAACTTGTATTCATAAAAGGAAAGGACATGAGCTGTTAAAAATCTGTTTTGACATCCCTACATATATCTGAAATTAGTGATAGAATAAGGATTGCTGTCATTTACTTTCTGTTGTGAATAAAGGAGTGATAAAGGCTATTCCTATTGTTGTTTCAGTCTCACACACTGCACACACACACATACTTTTGACAGCCCACCTTCGAGAAAACAAGAAAACAAGGAAAAGAAAGGCTGATTTTGTTTCTATTTTCGCTGGCACACACTGCACACACTGCACATATGTATTTATATGGAAAAAGGCTGCTGGATTTTTCTGTTTGGACAGCTTACATTCGACACACACATATGCTACATTTATGAAAGAAAAGACTATTTTTTTTCTTTACTAATTTTATACTCACAGCCCACGCATACTTAAAGAAGAAAAGAAAGGAATTGATCATAAAAAGGGCTGCTGTTTGCTGGACATACTTACAAAAAAAAAAAGAGTGTTGTTTCTGGTTCTGATTTCGGTACACACACATCCGAGAAACATCAAGAAAAAGAAAAGGAACAGGATTGATTACTGTTTCTGTTTGCATATATAACCCGCACAGCACACATACGAGATTTATTGACAGCAAGAGAAAGGGCTGTTGAAATGTTTCTCGGCTCACACACATATATATACACACATCACACTGCTGCTTTTCTTCCTTCTTCTGCCTCGTTCAATTAACACACACAAACGCATTCTGCTTTGGGTTAAATTAAGAGGCTGTTAAGCTATTTATCTTTCTGTTTTCACAGCACATTAAACACATTATTAGATTATGTTTTTCATCCAATTAAGACTGTTGTGTTTCGGTAAATTAGGATAACCGTAACCTCAAGGTTTCGGTATGGGTTCCTTGTGGGTTTCGGTATTCTTGCAATACACACATAACAGTGCATGCATACATTTCATTCTGTTTTTAATCATTTTTAGCAGTAAAACATATGAACAGCAAATTTTTTTTTTTAAAGATGGAATTAATCTCTGAAATTAATGATAACTTCAATTAAACCTTAAACAATAACACGCATGAAATTTTCTGATTTTAAACACTATTTGATGTTCAATTTCATGAACTTGAAGAAGGCTAGAACATATATATATATATTCCCAGGAAACCATAGCATTCAAATGAATATACAGGAGCAATTTATTTGTGAAGTTACCTTGTAATTTTGATGATAATGCTTTGAATGATCTTTTCCAACTTGAATCTAGGTTTTTGGTTGAAATCTTTGTACTGATGTTAGCACCGTAGGGTTTAGAGACGGGATTAGAGAGAGAGAGACTTTCCATTTCTTCACTTTGAACAAAATGAGCAGATCCATGTATTTGGGATTTATATTTATAAAGTTTTATATATTATAATTTGACCACAAAAGTTTGTACTTACCTCTTTCTTTAAACTTATGCTTTATAATAATTCATAGCATATATTTAACTTAAGAGTAAATTACATAAATGGTCCTTGTGGTTTGCTCAAAATTACGGACCCGGTCCCTTGACTTTCAAAATTGCATTAACGGTCCCTCAAAAACACTGTTTGCTTGCAAAAATGGCCACTCATCCATTAGTCATCCGTTAATATTTTCAAAATGACAAATTTGCCCTTTCATTTATGGTCCCAAGTAATTAATTACTTTCAGTTTTGGTCCTTCTAACCAATTTTTATTTTTGGATTTAAATTTAAGTAGCTATTTAAATAAAGTATGATTTAGTTAACTAATATAAATTTATAAATACAAAAAAAAATGTAATTTAATTATTATTTGTATATTTATTAAATTTTTGCTTTATATGTTCCTAGTATATATATTCATATTTTAATATTAACGTTATTTGTTCTTTTACGAAATTAATGTATTTAATTTACTTTAAGAAAACTAAAATTTGTTATTAATTTTGATTTTTTTTGTTTTGGTTATAAAATTTTCTTATACATTTTTACTTATTTATTAACTAATTAAAATCACGAGTCATTTCAAATATATATAGTAAAAAAAACACACACATATACATATATAGATTTAGATTCAAGTGAGTGTCACCTATTACGCAGCGCACCAGAATGTACTACTCTTAAAAATACATATTTTGAAAAGATTTCACGTTTACAAAGATGATATATAGATTTCACATTAAAGAATGTATTTTTCGAAAGATAAGTCCAGTTAATGTACAAAAAATTTATGTAAAATGATATATCATTTACACAAATTTAAAGTAAATGGTTGAACATTCACTAAAATTATCACATAGTTTGAAGGTTTGTTTATGTGTGATTTTTTCTAGTAGCCCTTATATTGTTATTTGAAACATGGTTTTGAAATTATTTTTAAAAAATATCATTTTTAAGGAATGTACCTTCGGTTTACTGAATTTTTAAAGGTACTCTGTCGAACTTATTTTTTATATGTGTGTGTATGTGGTTATATATATATATATATATATATATATATATATATATATATATATATATATATATATATATATATATATATATATATATATATATATATATAAAAGTTATTTCAAGAGAAATCTGGTAAAGAACAATAGAAAGAGAAAAGTAATTCGCGAAACTGAAAATATAAAACTCATAGATTTCTTAATTCTGAATTTTTTAAAGCATTACAAATTTCTCTATCAATTCAAAGAAAAATAAGAAATGAATTTCAACATTTATTTATATATTTATGATTTACAAAGATGATATATAAATTTATATATTATCTTTGTAAACGTGATATCTTTTCAAAAATTGTATTTTTAAGAGTGATACATTCTGGTGCGCTGCGTAATAGGTGACACTCACTTGGCTTTAATATACATAAGATTCATTAGTTTCGTTACATTCTCATACTTTCATATGTAAAAGAATTATTGCGTTCATTACGTTCAATGAATCAAATATAACTAAATTTTATTGGATTCAAGTCATTAAAATAAATCATATTAGTAAATAAACAAGTAAAAAGGTAAAGAAACTTATAACCAAAACAAAAAATTGAAACTATTTATAAATTTTAGTTTTCTTAAAACAAATTATTTACATTAGTCTAGTAAAAGAACAAATAATGTTAATATTAAAAAATGAATTTATATGTTAATGTTTAACGAAGCAAAAATTTAATAAAATATAAATAATAATTAAATTACATTTTACTTTGTTTTATAAATTTATATTAGATAAGTAAATCATAATTTATTAAATAACTATTTAAATTTAAATCCAAAAATAAAAATTTATTAGAAGGAGCAAAACTGAAAGTAATTAATTAGTTGAGGGACCATAAGTGAAAGGGCAAATTTGTCATTTTGAAAATGTTAACGGATGACTAACGGATGAGGGACCATTTTTGCAAGCAAACAGTGTTTTGAGGGACCTTCTATGCAACTTTGGAAGTTGAGGGACTGGTTCCATAATTTTGAGCAAACCACAGGGACCATTTATGTAATTTACTCTTAACTTAATAAAATACATTTCATTACTTAAATGAAATTACATTACTAATTTATTGAAAACAAATTTATTTTATCATAACAAACTTAATTAGTTAACTCAATTAACTCTTTTTAAATCTTTGCATATTTTTCAGTATTTTAAACTGAATTTACTCTGTTAATAATGTAATTGACTTACATTTAATTTGATTAATTAACATTAAACTAGTCGTTTAAAGTTAAACAAAGTTTAGGTTGTTACAAAATTTACTTTACATTCCAAACCATGGTTTATAATTAAACAGTGATGTTGACTCCGTGAGAACGGGTCATGCCCGATTTTCTCTAGAAACCATGTTAATCTGATTAATTTAATATAACCACATTAATTATTAGATTATGTTGAAATGGGTGTTTCAACGAAGATGCACAAGTGTTAGACACAGAGTCTTTTGAGTGTAGTTAGGGTTTTGCAGAGGGTCTGGATTTATAGTGTCGCATTAGGGAAGAAGAGAATAAACCAGTGATAGTGGGTATTTATAGAATTTGAATGTGGAATAGTGGGAGAGAGAAAAAGTGGGCGGTTGATTTGAAATGTGATGACTAACCGAACGGAACGGTTACCACGTCAGCACGTTTGTCAGACCAACTTGACACTTTATCTCCACTTAAACATGTAACACATATTATCCACAAGTAATTAAGATAAATAAATGCACAATTTATATAACTTAAATGTGTAGTAATGTTAATGAAACACCCATCTCATCGTAATATAATAATTAATGGGGTTACATTAAATTAATCATAATTAACATGGTTTTTAAAGAAAATCGGGCATGTCCCGTTCACATGGAGTCCATAACCCCGTTTAATTATAAACCATCAATTTGAAACATAAAATGAATTTATAACATACTTCTACTAGATTACAATATCTAACATCAACCAAAAGACATTACATGTCTATATATATACATGTCAAGCATGATGGTAGACAAACTACCCAAATGTTCCCACTATTAAGCATTAAGCTTTTACCAAAAAGGGGTCTTGACTTCTAGCCGGCTTAACTAAGCATTAGGACCGAAGTCAACAATCATCTTGCCATTTCTAACACCACCTGAGATATATAAAAGTGAGGGGTTAGCAAATAAAATTTGTTAAGTGAGTTACTAGATCGATACGAAGTGCAAAACATACAACAAGTAATAATGTTAAAAATGTTATGAATGACAAGTGCAATATCTGTTAATAAAAGCAGTGTGGGCATAACCCACATGATGCACAGGTTACGAGCATAACCCGCTAACCCGCCGTTGCCAGCCGGATTAGAACCGAAATCTGTGCAACTCCAACCGGCTTCCATGTCCGGCCACCTACTCCGTAAGCTTCCGGAAGTAGGAATTTATACGCACAAACACAAAGTAAGGCGCTTGATAATAATAAAGATAACCTGGACATCTTGTGAGACCAATGAAATGAGCATAGCTCACAATGGGTTAATCAAGTGTAATCATATAAAGCATGAAATGAATAATCATTAGGTATAGCATGAAAGCCAATGTATGTGACTGGTGGTATCAAATAAGGTATGCTGGCCATAGGCCATGATCAAATAATAAAACTGCCAACTAGGACAGGATAATAAACCGCCAATAGGGCAGTATGCCATATAAAATGATGCTCAGTAGATATGCACAATGTAATAATTAAAAGAACATGCAAATATGTATGAAACACACATATCAATACTAGAACTCACAATACAATAGGCTAAAGATAGCCTTTAAGGCTCAATATGACCAATAAGCCACTTAACGCCCTGAACCGATAACCAGCACTCCTTCCAGCACCAAACCTATCAAATAATCATATTCAAAGCATTCATAAGCTTATAGTAGTATATCATAAGGTTTGGAAGTCATTTGAAGTGTTTAAGCATTTTTGGTTTAAGTTTCTGAATTTACCGACATCGTTGCACATTTTATTGAGTTTTATAGACGTTTGGGAGACATTTGATGATAATTTATGTATTATATAAGTATGGAATGACCCTATGAGGTTATTGCAAAATTATAGGGATTAAAACAAGTGTTTTGGGTGTGCAAGTGCCCAACTCGGCGAGTTAGAAGGGCTACTCAACGAGTTAAACACACTGGAAACGAGTTTCGGTATATTCAGGCATTGTACTCTGCGAGTTCATAGAGGAACTCGGTGAGTTCCTCAGTCCTGTACTCCAGAACGCTGATTTTCCATTGCCCTGCTCGTGGTATTTCCGTTCCAAACTTATGTACTATTTGACAACTACAAACATATATATAAACTCATTTTAATACACATAGCAGAAGAAGTTAACTAATTTAATTATTCCTCACTCTTGAATTTGCATAATTGAAAACCAATTCAAGACTTGATGTGTTTCTTTAGTTTCTTTTATTTGTAATTTCAGAAACCATATTATAACTCATTTAGCTATAATTAGACTTTCTTAAGTCATCCTATTTTGGTGCATCATCATCACCACCCCATGTATAATACTAAGTTGGGGAAAGGATAGTATGAATTATACAAAACATAGAAACAAGATTACCTTGATTTTGTCCTAGGTTATTGCACCATAATCTTGAGCCCAATTAACCAAAACTTGCAAAAGTGCTTTCCAGCCCTAGGATACTCTTGTTTCCTTCAAATGCAGAATTTTTACAAAGGGGAGAGAAAAGAAAAGGGGAGACCATCGATTGGGGTTTTTATGACCCCTTAGTTGGCCAAAGACTTTACAATAACCACCCCTCAAGTTTCTCTCCTTCTACTTTCCAGCCACACCCATCATTCTTTTCATTTTCAATTTTCTTTGCCCTCATATGTGCATGAAGTGCTTGTACATGAGGCTTAAGAATTTTGTACATGATTATATAGGTAGCCAATTTATTAGGATCAAGGTGTATAGTACAAGCGATTAAAGCTCGTGGCTAACAATTCTCTTAATAGTTATAATTAACACATTAAACTCTAATTAGTTTGATAATTTATTTAATTATCTTTACCTTAAATTTCGAGAATATAATAACAAGGTACGAGTTAAACTAGCTCGAATATATATAAGTCCAGTTTATTTATTTATAACTTCGTAAATTGACGTTAATATACATATTCTCTTTAAATGATTAAAGAAATAAATCTTTACATGCCAATTGACATAAATAGATCACTCAATTTATTGGCTAAGTGCATATTTAATAGTTTAAGTATTATATTAAATTTTACAATGTTACAGTTAATTAAAAGCTGATCTTCAAAATTGTTGTTCAAACCTGTAATGAAACTATTTCTTCCAAAACTGATCATTCTGTAACTTGTCTTTGAAACCTGTGCAGTTATTTTAAAACATGTTTCAATGTGAAACCTGTTCAATAGCTAAACAGATTACAAGACTTGCCTTATATGACAGGATATACAGTGAGCAGGGAATTAAACCTATTTTCATCAAGAGGTTTGATGAAAATATCTGCAAGCTGCTCTTCTGTTGGAACAAAAGTTACCTCAACATTACCTTTTTGGATGTGATCTTTGATGAAGTGATGTCTGACTTCTATATGCTTTGTTCTAGAGTGGAAGACAAGATCGTTAGAGATGGCTATGGCACTAGTATTATCACACAGAATAGGAGTTTTCCTATATACTAGACCATAATCCTCAAGCTGATGTTGCATCCATAGAATCTGCCCACAGCAGCTTCCAGCAGCAATATATTCAGCTTCAGCAGTAAAATTGGAAACAGAGTTCTGCTTCTTGCTACACCAACTGATCAACTTTCCACCATGGAGTTGACATCCACCTGTTGTGCTTTTTCTATCTAGCCTGCAACCCGCAAAATCAGAATCTGTATAGCCAATTAGATCAAGGTTGGAGTCTTTGGGATACCAAATACCCAAACCTGGTGTACCCTTTAGGTATCTGAAGATTCTTTTTACAACAGCTAGATGTGATTCCTTTGGATCAGTTTGAAACCTAGCACATACACAAGTTGCAAACATTATATCTGGTCTACTAGCAGTTAGATATAAAAAGCTCCCAATCATACCTCTGTAAGCTGTTACAGACACAGGCTTGCCACCTGTATCAGCATCCAGTTTAACATTGGTTGCCATTGGGGTTTTGATAGGAGAACATTGATCAAATTTAAACTTTTTCAAGAGATCTAATGTGTACTTTCTTTGATTTATAAAAATTCAATTTAAGGTTTGTTTAGCCTGTAATCCTAGAAAGAAAGTTAGTTCACCCATCATGCTTATTTCATACTTAGATAATATGAGCATTGAAAAATTTTTGCATAACTGTTCATTAGTAAAACCAAATATAATGTCATCCACATAGATTTGAACAAGCATAATATCATATTTCACTTTCTTTATGAACAATGTAGTATCCACTTTACCTCTGGAATATCCATTGCTCATAAGGAAATCAGTAAGAGTGTCATACCAGGCTCTTCGGGCTTGTTTCAGTCCATAGAGTGCTTTGTCCAACTTATAGACAAAGCCTGGCTGATGTTCATTTTCAAAACCTGGAGGCTGCTTAACATATACTTTCTCTTGCAGCTTACCATTCAAAAATGCACTCTTTACATCCATTTGAAATACCTTCATGCTCTTGTGGGCAGCATATGATAAAAACAAACGAATTGCTTCTTGCCTGGCCACTGGAGCAAATGTTTCATCATAGTCAATACCTACTTCCTGTCTATACCCTTGAGCAACTAGCCTTGCCTTATTTCTAATGACATGACCTTGCTCATCCATTTTATTTCTGCAAACCTATTTATTGCCAATTATTGTTTTTTTTCCTTTAGGCATAGGAACCAACTTCCATACTTTGTTTCTCTCAAACTAATTGAGTTCCTCTTGCATGGAAGTGATCCAATTGACATCTTTCAGTGCATCATCAACTTTCTTTGGCTCTATTAGGGACACAAAACTTGAGAACATACAAAATTTTCCAAGAGTGTCTCATCTTGTATGCACACCTTTATTGATGTCATCAATTATTTGATCATTTGGGTGACATCTGATCCACTTAGGATCATGTTTCAAAGATGATCCTCTTTATCTTGAACATTAGTTTCATTCACAACAGATCTTGTAGAACAGCTCTCATGATTTTCAGACACACTGATATCTTGATCATGTTCAATAGTTGAGGATGAACCATTGTTATTGAACACATCAACAGAGGATTCAGGGAAATCAACATTGATTGGTTCTGGACATGGTATATTGACTATATCAGTGCACTTATTCACACAGGGTGAACCAATATTGTCATCATCATGTCCATTGTGTTTGACGGGTTCCACTCTGGGTGATGTGGAGCTTTAAAGTCCTTTTCTTCAGCACTGGAATGCATGAGATCATCAAAGCTGGAGTCTCCCGAAACTTATTTAGGAACAGCTTTGTGTGAAGAATTCACAGACTCTTCAAAAATGACATTTATGGATTCATCTACCACCTTTATTCTGGGGTTGTATACTCTGTAGGCTTTGGAAACTGCTGTGTATCCAACAAAAACTCCTTCATCAGCTTTGGGTTCAAATTTAGCCAGCTGAGCTCTTCGATTTAGAAAGAAACAAGGGTATCCAAACACATGGAAGTAGCTTATATTAGGCTTTCTCCCTTCGAGTAATTCATAAGGAGTTTTGTTGAACTTTTTCACCACTAAGGATCTGTTTTGAGTGAAGCAAGCAGTGTTAACAGCTTCAGCCCGAAATAATGAGGGGAGAAATGATGCACACAACATTGTTCTAGCAACTTCTATGAGAGTCCTGTTTCTCCTTTCAGCAACTCCATTTTGTTATAAAGTTCTTACAGATGAAAAGTTTTGACAAATTCATATTTTCTTCACAGAAATTCTCAAGACAACTGTTTTTGAATTCGGTACCATGATCACTTCTAAGCTGCTTGACTTGGGCAGAGTTCAGAATTTTGATCTTTTTGATAAATCCCATAATTTTTTTCTTGCAGCCTCTTCTTTGGTCTTTAGGAAGGTCACCCATGTATACCTGGAGAATTCATCAACCATTACTAAGGCGTATCTTCTACCTCCTAGACTTGAGACATTGACAGGTCCAAATAAGTCCTTATGGATTAAGAAGAGAGGTGTATCAATAGAGGAATTATGCTTAGACTTAAAAGATGTTTTTCTTTGCTTACCATTCTCATAGACTGAGCAGAGTTTATCCTTAACAAAGGTTATCAAAGGCAAACTTGTTACTAACTCTTTCTTACAGCGTTTGTTGATATTCTTGAAGTTCATGTGTGATAGCCTTTTGTGCCATAACTAGTTTAGGTCTGCATTGCTCCTTGAGATGAAACAGGTCTCAGTGGTTTGGTCATCATATTTCATGTCTACAATATATACCACTTTCTTTCTTTGTGCACACAGCACAACCTTACCCTGGGAATCCAGTATGTACCCTATGTGCTCATCAAAGTTAACTTTGTAGCCAGCATCACATAGTTGACTAATGGCTACAAGATTATGTTTTAGCCAAGACACATAGGCTACTCTGTTGAAGATTGCAGCACCTGTATGAGGGTTCCATATCCTTCTGTGGATTTCGGAAATTGTCACCGAAGGTGACTTTTGGGCCTTTTTCAGGCTTGAGGTCACTCAACAGATCCTTGCAACCTGTCATGTGGCCAGAGCAGCCACTGTCCAAGTACCATACCTGGCTTGGTTGTTTAACTTGTAGAGTAACAAGAGGAAATATTAGTTCTTAGGGGAACTTATCACAGGGATGAGTTCTCCTTCCTCATCAACATTTGTTGATGGACCACTTAGATCAACACTAATATTTCCAATTTGGATTGTATCTACTGAGATACTCTCCTCAATGAGAATGTTACTTCCAATACTACTTGATCTAGCAATGTTGGTACTAATAGTGTCAACAGGACTTATGTCCTCAGTTTCAGGACAATCCTTGGTCATATGAGTTTTCTTTCCACATTTATAGCATTTTCTATTTTTAGATTTCTTGAAAGAAGAACTCTCAGAAACACATTCTGAATTATCTCTGTTGGTCTTATCTACAGGTTTTGCAAACACATGACTAGTTTTAGATGGGCCAACATGTTTCATGGAAGGTTCAACAACAACAGCTTTGCCTGTTTCCTCTTTCCTCTTTTTAGGAGGACAGAGATCAAATATAGGCAATTTAACTATCTTCTGACCTTCCACAGGTTTGAAAAACTTATTTTCAGCTTTCTCAGGTTGAGCAATGGCTTTGCCTTTGCCTTTACTAAGCGTGATGACTTTTGCCTAATTGTGGTAGTATGGTCATCATGCTTGGTTTTAACAAAAGGTTTTCTTTCATTTATAACCAACTTACCACTATAATTCGAAAACTTATTTGAAATCATAGCAGATTTACTTCCAACATGTGACTTACCCCTGTTGGTTATAAGCTGCTTTCCTTTTAAAAATTTCTTTTCAAAGAATTTAACATTGAATGAAGGAACATGTTTCTTACTATTAACTTTGACCTCATAATATGTCTTATTGACAGGTTTAGCAGCCAATGCTACAGTTTTAGCATATTTTCCATTAAGTAGTCCATGTGAGGCAGTTTGACACTTTGTAGTGTTTTTTGATGGAGAACACATCCCATCACAACTTTTTCACATGGACTATCAGTATTTTGAGGCATGACAAACCTATTTGTTGAAATAAACTTTTCATTTATATTTTGAATTAATGTATTGGGAAGTTCACCAAGAGTAGACAAATCTGTTTCCAGATTCTTGATTTCAACAATTGAAGCTGCTGTATCAAGGTCACCTCCAAGATATGCTTGGATTTGAGTAGGAATTTGCTCATTGATACATTGATTGACTCTTTTAGCTGAATGGCACCAAGAGTCAACAATCTTTTGAAGTTTTGAATGCTTTAAGTCTGTTTCTCTCGTTTCTTCTAACAAAATTGTGTTGATGTGTTTTACCTCATCAAGTTCATTTTTCAACTTATGAAAACTGTCAAGTTCATTAGATTTTAGATCAAGATCAGCTTTTAGTTTTAAAATCTCAGACTTTAAAGCATCATGCTTCTCAATAGCAGCTTTCAAATCCACAAGCAAGTAATCAAACATTTTATATTTTCCTTCAGAAGTGTAATCTTTAAATTTTGTGCCTTGTACATCGTTGTGGGATTCCAGTTATCCATAGAGCTAAGAGCTTCAGCTTCTGCCAGATCGTTATTGAAGTTACTTTTAGAAGAAACATCAGTGTTAGCCACCAGACAGTTGTTATCCTCTTCATCACATGATGAACCAGAGTCTTCCCAGTCACATGTTTCTGCCATTAGTCCCTTCTGTTTGTTAGAAGCCACAGAGTCTTCTAACTTTTTCAACTTGGCCATGGTCATAAGGTACTTAACCTTGTAACCATCATCCCTGTTTGTCTTGTAAGGTTTGGAAGAAGAGCCAACAGCTTTTGACACACAGTCTGCAGCTATATGACCAGTTTTTGCCATATTTAAAACACTCAGTCTTAGATTTATCAAATGCTTTCCTTTTTATAGCACCTGACTTTCTCTGTAACATTTTATTACCAAACCTTTTCTTGTTGAATTTTCTGACAAGCATGACAATCATTTGCTCATCATCAAGTTCAGCAAGATCTTCACAATCCTCTCCTTCTTCTAAGATTACCTCCAAGTCATCATCAACCTGTTGCTCAGCTTGTGTGAACACATCACACACCTGATTAACAGGTTGCCTCACATTAGCCACTAAGGTTGCACCTCTCTTGGACATATCTAAGGCATTTCTCTTTTGTTGCCTTTAGTGTTCATCATTCAGAAAGGATCCATAGAGATCGACTAGATACATGCTTCTGATAATACCTGAATTTATGAGAATAGTTGAAAAGTAGTTCCATTCCTCAGGTAAGATGTCCAAGAATTTGTTACCAGGGTTAAACTGTCCTTAGTGATCCCAATAGGTTCGAGATCATTGATTAGAGCAGTTTACCTGGTAGGTTTCAGTGAGACTCTCCTTGGGCTTTGCAAAGAATAGTTCATATTGTCTAACAAGATTGTTGATCCTGTTATCCAATGTGATAGTGGGGCCATCATAGACAGTACACAAAGTATCCCACATTTCTTTAGCAGTTTTCATCTTTTCAACCTGTTTGAACACATTATCAGGTAGAGATGACAAGGTTGTTCCTGGCTTTTGCATCAATGGCCACCAGTCTCTTATCTTCATCAGTCCATTGAGATTTTGATTTCTCAATGGTCCTGACCTCAGGATCAACTCCTTCAGTAGCAGGAGTAATGGTAGTGACAGAGGTGGGTACATATGGACCTTTCATCACTGTCTCTGGGAGTTGCACATCCATATTCTCTAAATAGAGCATCATTCTTCACTTCCATCCAGAGAAGTTCTGATAATTAAACTTTGGGGGTTTGTCAATAGATCCATTGTCATAGTAAGAAGTAGAGTTTGCAGCATTGTTGTCCATGGTGGAAAATGGGAAGTTATGAGAGATCTAGAGTTAACACACACTCTAAGCTGCTCTGATACCAGTTGTAGGTCCTAAAGGTTTCCCAAGTATGTTACTGGAAGCTATAGAGGAGGGGGGTGAATACAACTAAGTAATTTAGAACACACTTTTTATCAATGTTTGTATATATGTATATATTAACAAATGTTAATTATAAACAGGTTCGGATTGCGGAACGATCCAAAATGAGATGATAGAAAACAATAGATTATTAACTAATCTAAGACTCACTCAGACTAGATACAATGAATTCACTCACTAAGGTTCACTCACTGTTTTACAAGACACAGAAAGACAACTTTGAGATGGAACAACTTAGACACACTTGGCTATTCTATTCTAAGTTGAAAGCAGAACTTGCATGCATGAAAAACACAATTCCTTTGCAATGCACGTACTAACCTTGTGGATGTCTCTCTTTTTTTTCTCTAATTCCTTGGAAGTTTCTTTTATACTCACTCAGTGAATCTCAGTGAAGCTTCTTCATTGGTTGTAGAGAAAGTGGGAATCTCTTTGCAAAAAAAAAGGATGCTTTTCTGCACGTCTGACAAATCAGGTTTTGTCCACTTGTTGCAGAATCTTTGTCTTTTGCTTTTTGTCTCTGTTGTCCATGACTTTACCTTAAAGAGGAATGTCAACTTTAAACCTTTCCTCTTCATGTAATTCTATTTTGATATAAGAAATGGTCTGTCACCCATTTCAGATATTCTTTTTGTCTTCATGCTTCAGAGCAGCTTTGGCAGAACTGGTAGTTTCTGATTTTCCACTTTGTCTTGAGTTGTACACTGATTTTTATGTTCAAGACTTTGCATGAGGACATGAAAACAAATTCCATAAAGTGTAAAACCTGTTCACAAAGAACAGAACACTTAACTTGGGTCAAAACTATTCAACAGACATGAACAGCTTACACAGCTTCTGTCAAACCTGTCCAACAGTTATGGACAGTTTTGACAATCTTCCAAGTTACAACGAATGTAACAGTGTAAACAGACTTAGGCTGATTTTGCAAATCACTTATCAGGTTTCAATAAGGCATTAAAACAACCTTAAATTTTCCCTTTAAGTGTATCAAACAGGTTTGATTAAAAATCCCCCCTATGATAATGAGCAGGTTTGATTGAGGCCTTTTGTGCCTAACAATGTGTATAAATGATGTGTATAAATGATAATATCAAACAGAATGGAATCTCACATTCTGTTTTCGTTTTTCATTCCCGGCTCGACAAATTTTCATTCCAAACTCGCTTTTTACCCCTTTAAACACTTACACACTTATATTTATACATTTGGTTATTAATATAAACATAGGTAATCACATTTTAACATTTATATGACCAAAACCCCGCCAATTCAACCTACAGGTTTTTGAATCGAGATTTACCAAATTTCAACCCAACTCCGTGAATTTTACCAAGTTCTCATGTTTATTAAGTTTATAAATTTTTTCAGAAATTATTCAATAACCTTGCTACTTACAATTGAGTTGTAACATCCTTAAATTTTGAATACTAATTATAATTAATTAAAAAGCTAAATGAATTTTATTTAGTTGTTTAATCAAGATTGGAATATAAATATTAGCCATGAGCTTAATCAACTTGTTTCCTATGCCTTGAAACTTGTATATTGAAAATCCATATGAAAGTGTACAAGACTTTAAGCCTATGTACAAGTTTCCTATGCATGCCCTTAAAGGTTGGTGATTGAATTTGTAAGGGATGTTACATATTGGGGCTGAAACATAACAATAGTAACTTGGAGGGTTGGTTATGCAAAGTTGTGACCAGTTGGGGTTAAAAATCCAAACCCCCCAATCGTGGCTTCCTATTCCCATTTTCATCTTCAATTTTTCTGCACATAGTGAACGGAGAGAACCAACTTAGGGTTGGAAAATATTTCAGCAAGGTTGGCTAGGGAACTCAAAATCAGTGGGCAATAATTAAGGATAAATTAAAGGTAACTTTATAATGGTTGTAAGTTCCAGAAACCATTCAATTGCTTTATTATTTACAAATAACATTATGAACCATCATCTTAGAATTCACCCTCATATGAACATTGGGGGGGGGGGGGGGGGGGGGGGTTGTTAGTTTAGAATTCATAATGTTATTTGTAATTAATAAAGCAATTGAATGGTTATTTGTAAGAAACCAAAGGAAACTCAAGAAACAAGAAGTTTAAGAAATTGAGTTTCATTTAGATAAATTCAAGAAATTGAATAATGAAAGAGATGGATTCTTGTTATGAAAAGTGTTAAAGTATGTTTACATATGTTTATTATATCCAAATAGGGCATAGAAATAAGTTATTTTTATAATTGCAAGGGCTGGAACTGAGTTAGCATGGAAAAATCACGAGCAGAGGATTTAAAAGACAACGAACTGGGCTGCAGGCTAGTGTGACTCGGCGAGTCACTCCCACTGACTCATCGAGTCGGTGCTTGGTGAGGTTAAATTCGATTCCAGAAAGTTTTGACTCGTCGAGTCGCCTTCCTAACTCGTCGAGTCGAGCCCCTATGCACCCAAAACACTTGTTTTAAACCCTATAATAATACTTTAACATCATATGATCATTCTATACTTATATAACACATAAATTATCATCAAATACTATCCAAAAGTCTATAAAACTCGATAAGAGGTATGCCGGTATCAGTAGGAATTGGAAAACTTAAACTGAAACCGCTTAAACACTTCAAAAGACTTCCAAACCTTATGATATGCTAAAATAAGCTAATAAATGCTTTGAATATCATTGCTTGATAGGTTTGGATCCGAAAGGAGTATCAGTTGTCGGTTTAAGGCGCTAGGGGCGAAAGTCAAGCCTTAAGGAAGCTTTTTGCACCATTCACTACATAAAGGCTATTCTTAGCTTATTTCAGTGAATTCTAGTATTGATATGTGTGTTGCATACATAATTACATGTTCATTTTAACTATGACATTGTGCATATCTATTTGCCATCATTCTCTTATATGATGAATTGCACTGGTTGGCGGTTTATTACTTTATCATGGCTAGAAAACCTGATTTGATACCACCAGTTATATACATTGACTTTCATGCTATGCTTGACAATCATCCTTTCATACATAACATACTTATACTTGATCAACCATTATGAGTTATGCTCATTCATTTGGTCTCACTGAACGTCCAGGTTATTATTATTATCAAGCGCCTTACTATGTGTTTGTGCATATAAATTCCTACTCCCGGAAGTTTACAGAGTAGGTGGCCGGACTTCAGGCGCCGGTTGGAGTTGCTTGACCGGTTCTAATCCGGCTGGCAACGTGCGGGTTAACGGGGAATCCTCATGACCTATGCAAATAGGACAGGTTAGCGGGCGATGTTTGTAACCTATGCTCATTAGTGGGTTCTATTCCCACAACTCTTTTATTAAAAATATTCCTCATGTCATTTTATAATCATTTTAAATTTTGTTGCATGTTTTATGGTTGCTCGCTATATCGATCTAGTAACTCACTTAGAAAATTTTATTTGCTAACCCCGCACTTCATGTATCTCAGGTGGAGGTAATAGTAAAGGCTAGAAAGTTGTCGGTTCAAGTTTAAAGGCTTGGTCAGCCGAGTTGAAATCCATTTTGGTAAAGTTTAAAACACAATCATTTAGGAATTTTGGGTAGATTGCCTACCAAGGTATGATATGGCTGTAGAAATCCTACTTGTTGAGGATAGTTGATATAATTAAATTGCAAGTAGCTTGTAAATATATATATATATATATATATATATATATATATATATATATATATATATATATATATATATATATATATATATATATATATATATATATATATATATATATATATATATATATAAATTGCTTCCGTTTATGTATACACAAATCAAATCAGGGATAAGGACTCCGTGGGAACGGGTCATGCCCAATTTTCCTTTGATCCATGTTAATCATGGATAATTTAATGTAATTGCACTAATTATTATATTATATTGAAATGGGTGTTTCATGAATTCTATGAAGCATCATCTTTTCTTTTTACTATCATCTCAAGGGTTATGATGAAAGAAAAGTAGATAATATACATACATACAAGAGTATAAAGATGATTACCTTGAATTTGTTTGCATTTGATTGCACAAAATCCTTTAATCTCCTAATCATTTTTTGCAAGTTTTTTTCTCCTGTCGTGGCCTTGGTTGTGTGCATGTGCAGTTGCTTGAAAATGAAGGAATGAAATGAAAGGAGATGGCTCACGATTAAGTGAGTTATTTGACTTCAATGGTTAACATTTTTCACATGACTCCCTTATGTTTCCTTTATTCAATTTCAGCCACAAAACCCCTTCTTATTCTTCTTATTTAAATTCTTAACTCTCACATGTGCATAGGTACTTGTACATAGAGTTTTAGGGACGTGTACTTATATATATATATATATATATATATATATATATATATATATATGTATTACAACTTACAATGCATTAAAGCATGTGGTACAAGTACTTGAAGCTTGTGGCTAGTAATTCTCTTAATAGTCATAATTAAAACATTAATTTATATTCATTTGGAAATTTAATTAATTTAATTATTAACTTAAAACGAGGATGTTACACATCTGGTAGTGACTCGACGAGCAAACCCTCAAAACTGCACTTATGGTTACTGTTTTGGGACAGCACGAACCCAACTCAACCAATACCGTTTTCCAGCTTTTAAAACTCTCTAATACATACTTTTTATGCATTGTTTTGCTATTATAAACATATTTAACACTCAGATAATATATCATTCATCAAATCCTCACTTCATTAACATAATAAGCAACAATGATCAATTTTCTTGAGCTTATTTCTAGTGTTTATAAATTTCATAATTCAACAACTTGTTCATTTACCACTAGACATCTTTGAACAATCATCTTTTGGATTCACACATTATTTCATCATCCATATTTAATGCTAGTTAGGAAAAGGATGAAAACATAACTATTCTTACACACACACACACACACATTCAAGGGTCATTAGGAGCTTACATCTTGTTTTTTACCTAAGCTTGATTGCTCAAAACCATGAGATTTCTTGCCAACCCTTCAAGAATGCTCCAACCCTAATTTGTTCTTAAAGAGTGCAGGAAATAAAATTGAGGAATTGGGTGAAAAGGTTAACTCACTATTGGGTAGATTTTCATCTCCCAATTTGTGAGAAAATTTTCACTTTACCCCCTTTGGGAGAAAATTTTCACTTTACCCCCCCCCCCCCCCTTCCCCTCTCAAGCATCCATTGTTCACACTAATAACCCTTACCTTTGTGAATTCCTTCTTCTAAACTCCATGACATTTATATAGCTTAGACATGTTGTACAACTAGCCTTAGAGCCTTGTACATATTTCTATAGATTGCAAGTTACAATAGTTTAATGCATATGGTACAAGTTGGTGAAGCATGAGGCAAATTATTCACATATAAATCATAATAACACATTAAGGTATAATTCTGTTGGCAATTTAAATAATTTAATTATTACCTTAATGTATGAGGATGTTACATGATATTTATGATGCACAAAGTACAAGACTAGCACGACTAGATACAAGTCTAGTTTATTTATTTTAAGATTTTGTGTAGCTCAACTCTAAGGTATATTAATAGATGATTATAAAATCAATTCTTCATATGTGTTAATATTAATAAATCATTTAATTTATCAGTTAAATATATGATTAGTAGCTTAAATATTACCTTAAATTTTGAGGATGTTACATATTAATTGTTATATGCATTGTATATCATATCATTCCAGTAACTTACTAAGCAACTCATATTTGCTTACTACTCATTTCCCACATATTTCAGGTACAATTAACATATGAATGAAAGTACTAAGTGGTATCTATAGGTCATGGGTTTGAATCCCTTGAAGTGGAACTTGTGGTTTCGGCAATCATGAAGACAATTTGGGTAATTGGTAGTTGACTTCCCTTTATAAATATATTAATACTAAGGTTTGAATTAATTACGAAAGATACTTGAAATGATTAATCAAAAGGTATAATGTTATTAGAACCTTATAATGGTGTTCACTTAAAACAATTTTTAAAATAGAAAACTTTAAATTAGCCATAACATTGTGAATAAAATTAATGATATTTGGACACCATCAGTATAAATCTCTGATAATTTGTCGGGTACAAATATAAATAGAGATGAAAACAATTAAATTATATTAGTTCAGGGGGCTTTACGTAATATCAATACTTGTATTTTATTATAAATAGTGGAGATATGCATGAACAGTATATATGAGATACGGATCTTGAACAGCAAGTCAAGAACTCAATGTAATATTCTTTCTCATCTCAATATTAAGGTTTTAGAATACGAATCTGAGCAGATAGTTTTTGTAGATTGCTTTGCAAGATATCAAGGAACCGAAATGTAATATCTCTCATCTCAATATTAAGCTTTCGATATATTGTGATCTGATCTTGTGTTAATTGTTGTTTAATTGTGAATTGCTTTGTTGATATTGAATTATCAATTGGTATCAGAGACAAATATGGCAAGAATCGAGTGAAATTTGAATCTGAATTTGAATTTTATGAAGAACACTGTTTCATTCGTTTTTTCTACAAATTAGAAATTCACTTGGGGTTTTTTATTCAATGGATGAAATGGATTGAAACTTGTATCGAAGGAGAAGCTTCAAAAGACAAATCATTTGAGATACGTCTTAGATTTTAATTCAAAATACACAAAAAATTATTGTGATTTTTCTGATTTTTTCGAAAAAGTCAAGTTCTTACTGATTTTTGTCTAATTTTGGGTTTTTTAATCTGAAATTAGCCAAATTCACTTCACAAAAAGTGTTTCTAAGTGAAAACCGCATACTCGATATTAATTTGAGGTCATTTGGTGAATTTTTGTTAAAAAAATTGTGTTTTTGAAATTGATTTTTTATCAGTTTTTGATCAAACTCGGGCAACACTAAATTCATAGTTTTGATTGAGTTTTAGATAGTGTCATTTGAGTTTGATGTATGCTTTAATCGAGTTTTATCATTTATTGATCGAGTTTGATTCTTTGATTATCGAGTTTGTTCATTAGTTGATCAAGTTTGTTTCAATTTCATTCGAGTTCACTAATTAGTCAACCGAGTTTCATCCTTAATCATTATAGTTTGTTTCTTTAATCATCTGAGTTTCTTTAAGCTTCAATCGAGTTTCATAAAGCTTCAATCGAGTTTTATCATTATTCATTCGAGTTTGATCCTTTCATCAATCGAGTTTGATCCTTCAATATTCGAGTTTGATCCTTCAATATTCGAGTTTCATCACTCAGTATCCGAGTTTGGTGATTCATTATTCGAGTTTGTTCCTTCATTGTTCAAGTTTAATTCTTCTTTGATCGAGTTTGACTATTCTTCATCCGAATACTTATTCATACAAGTTTCATCATACTTTTGACTATTTGACCTTTGCTGCTTCAATTGGCCATAACTTTAGACTGGAGCATCGTTAGAAGGCCTACCATACGCCAAAATGGAACTTGAACCGAGATCTAATATTTCTAGAATGGGCAAAGTCGGTTCGGGAAATTTTCGAGGCCTAATTCGACTTCAGAAAAAAGTTACAGACATTTTTCTGTAGAAAAGCTGAAATTTCAACGTAAAAAAGTCAATTCAGAGCTGATTTTCAACAAATCATCATTCACAGATTCATCTTTCGGTGTTCATAGAGTTTCATCAGATGTCACTCATCGAAAGTCCATAAAAGATCTTGGAAGATTCAATATCAGCAATTCAAAATGACAAATGATCATAATCGGTTTTTGAATCTTACAAAGTCTGAGCTCATTGTTAAACTTACTGAATCTGAACAGATTCGTAAGAGCAATTATGAGATTCTTGTTCAGTTATATACAGTTAAAGCTTTTGCTTTACATGATGTATCAAGACTCAAAGAAGAAGTTTTGGATATAAAAGAAAAACAAAAGGATTTGAATTCAGAGAATAATATTCTTAAATTGAGAAAATATGAATTAACAAAAGAACTTGATAAATCTAAACAATAGAATTTTCAGAATGCAACTCAGTTAAAATATTTTTTTCCTGAACGATCTGATCTTTCCAAGAAAGTTAAAGATCTTGAAGCAATACTTTTTAAGACAAACCATTCTGATCAAATTTATGATTCAAACAAATCTAAAGAATTTTTTTTGTTCTTGAAAACGAGTTTTCGTTAACTAAAGATTTACTTGAGAAGGAAAGAAATGAGTTCTTACTTAAAGTAAAAGATTTCAAAGCGATTATGAACTTAAGATCTTTGGAAGTGGAAACTGATTTTTCAGCTGAAGGAACCGAAAATCGGATGGTCCGAGTTCGGGTGACGTACAGTAACGCAGGTGATATGAATCTCGGATGTAAAGTAACTCGAGTGGTATGAAACTCTAATGAACAGTAACTCGGGTGAAGAATTCGGATGGTGTAAACTCGGGTGTGAACTGCGTCTCGGATGATACGAATTCAGGTGTATTGAACTCAGATGATCAGCAATTCGGATGGATTGCAACTCGGATGGAAACAGTATCTCGGATGGGTCAATTCGAAGTGACCAGGGGAACTATGATGATCCGAATTCGGATGAAGATCTGAATTTCGGATGATCCGAGTTGATTTAGAAAAAATTTGAAGTTTAAGAACAAGTGATTTCAAAGACCCGAAAAAAGGTTTAACTTAATTTCGGATGGGATCCAAGATTTGGTCCGAAATAAGTTAAAAGTTGATCCGAGATGGTCCGAATTTTGAAATTGTTAATTAAATTCCAGTTTTTTAGAATTAATAAAAATGCAATTTAAGGCCTGAAAATAATTTTTAAATGTTTGGTTTGATTTTAAAAACAAGTTTTGTTAAAAAACAGTAACTAAAATGTGACACCCTTGCCACAATAAACCACCATTACAATACACCCAGGATTAAACACCACATAAATTATTACATAATGATCTGAATACTTAAACAAGTACGAAAGCATTAAAATACATGATAAAAGTAATACAAATGTTTTAAACACCCTACGGTGCTACAAGGTTCCAATACTAAGTCTACACACTCAATTCATTATTACAACATTGGTCCCAAAGCACATTTACCGATTGTGTAGTAGATATCTTCCAAGACTTCTCAAACGACCTAACTAGAAGGTCCAGCGGCAGATTTTCCTTTTCCTGTAAAAAGTCAACAACTGAGGGGTAAGCCAATGCTTAGTGAATACACAAATTTACGCATTTTATAAATCTTTATGAATCCCACAAGAGTACACCGACGACACACGTCATGCACTCTCCACGTACACAAAGTACAACACACATGAGACGTCGCTCCTACGAGCCCAAAGCTCGGTATATAAACCAACCATCTGAGACAGACATAACATCGGGGATGACTTACTGCCTACCAGAACCTCGGAGGGATCAGCTCCGGGTCATATAGCGCAGTAACATCGGAGTAACAGATGCGACCCGCCGGTCCATCGTTAGATGCACAACAAAAGAACGAACATGCAACAAGTATGAATGTGCATCTATATCTACGCAAGTTAGTAGAATTCCAAACGATAATGAAGCAACATGTCTCAGCAGGCAATAGCTAACATAAAGCAGATATAAACATGCGAAATCATATGTACTCACAGTGGGTGCGTCATTAAACTTTAATCAATATTATTTCTCCTCGGGATTTCAACCGGACTCAAAAGTACCCCACTGTGGGTTAAACAACACCACAAGGGACCTGTTACATTTCCATAAATAAAACATATCATACATATGTTCGGTAGCAATTTCCATCATGATTTAATCAATATTAAAGTGCTACAACAGTCGGAACCGTCATCCGAAACTCATATTTAAATCCTCTTACTTGATGGTTTTATTATCCCCAATTAACCCTTTAATAATACCATCAATCTCTCGTTTAATAATAAGTCTCAACAAATTTTCTCAATTTATTGTATAAATCCTTCGGAATTGTGATTTGAACAATTATTCTTTAACCTTAAGTTTCTGAGATTGTCGAAATGTTCAGAATTTATTTTAATATATCCGAAGTAAAGAATGTCCGACTGGTTCCATTTTATTTCCTCCAATTAAACCCAACCCAATATAATTATATGTATATATATTCCTTTATATACATATATATAAATATATTTTATTGTCTCTGTTTCAATGAAAATAAAAAGGGGAATACCGAAACCTTTAAAGATTTCAATACTCACCATTTATAGTTTCAGTATATTGGGGGTGAGTTTCGGTACATATAGTTTCAGTACATGTTGTGAAAGTTTCACCATCAAGGTTTCACTAAAAAGTTTCAGTTTCACCATCAAAGGTTTCACTAAAAAGTTTCAGTTTCACCATCAAAGGTTTCACTAAAAAGTTTCACCACCAAAGGTTTCACTAAAAAGTTTCACCATCAAGGTTTCACTAAAAAGTTTCACCATCAAAGGTTTCACTAAAAAGTTTCACCACCAAAGGTTTCACTAAAAAGTTTCACCATCAAGGTTTCACTAAAAAGTTTCACTATCAAAGGTTTCACTAAAAAGTTTCAGTAGTATGTACCGAAACCTTTTGTAGTCTCGGTAGGTTTCATTATACCGAAACCTTTAGAGAGTTTCGGTACATGTGATGGTTTCGGTACATAAAGGTTTCAGTAGTGTGGGTTTCTGTACTATGTGAGTTTCAGTATCATGACCGAAACCTTAAGGTTTCGGTACCTCCAAGTTTCACTAATTTGGGTTTCGGTAGAGGGTTTCGGTATGTGTACCGAAACCTTTAAGGTTTCGGTACCTCCAAACTTGTCTCGGTACCATGTAAACGCACAATACACATACTTGTAAATTTCCAAAACCATATTTATAATTTGAATTTGAACCCGAAATTTTGTACACAACTTCTACAACACTAGATTTACACAAACCCACAATTATTTTCAACATGCATCAACATTTTTAAACCTAAAATCTCAGATTCGGTTTTCATCCAAAACCGAACCATAAACCCTTAAATACGAAAGTTTGAGAGATATTTACCTTAAATCGATGCTTGTAATGTTTATAGTTCCTTCAAAACGACTTGAATCCCGATTTTCAGCCTTCAATTTGATGTTTTCGTTGTTCTCGATTTGAAGAGTTGAGAGAACCGTATTGTCTTAGAGAGAGAAAGAGCTTGTAGAGAGAGATATGAAAATAGATTAAAATGAAAGTCTTGAGTCTTTTATTCCCATTTTCAATCTTCGGCACATCTAGTCCCTCAACTTATCTAACTTTTATTAAATAAAGATTTCTATCTTTATTTCATCTTGATAATTAAAATTAGAAATTTTAAAATTTCTTAATTCCTTAAAATAGCAACCAAATTCTTAAATTCCCTCAAATAAAGATTAAATCTTTATTTTATCCTTTCAACCACTTAATAATAATTATATTAAAATGCAATCCAACTTAAATTACAAATTTAAACTAATAAACCTCAAATACAATAATTTAATATTAGGATGTTACAGCATGGGCTCCACCACGCTCAAACTTCGTCCTCGAAGTTATTTGACTTCAAATAGTTGTGGATACTTCTTCAACATTTCAGACTTAGTCTCCCACGTATGATTGGATCCTTTATGATGCTTCCAACGCACAAGCACCATTTCAATTTCTTTGCTTCTTAACTTCTTTAATTTCATATCCATAATATATTCCGACTTTTCAACATATACTAATCTTTATTGAATTCTAATTTGGTATAATCAACCTGATCTTCATTACCAGTTGTGAAGATTTCATAAAGCTTTCCACATGAAACACCAAGTGTTATTTAGATATTTCCTTGTGTAATTCCAAATGAGATAACATATTCCTAACTTTTCTGTTATTCTAAATGAGCCAACACACCTCAGTGCTAGCTTGTCCCTTTTTTAAAACAAGTAACACACCTCATCAGTGATACTAATAAATATACTCCATCATTTACCTCAAAGTTGATTGGTTTAGGTGTCTCATCAATATAACTCTTCTCTCATATCACAGACTCAACCAGTCAGAGTCCTTTCAATTTTTCTTTCCAACATGTAGGGGTTCTACATTTCCTCACGTACAAAACTTTAAACGGTGTTTTCTTGATTTTAATTATGATAACTAGTGTTATACGATAATTCCATCAAAGCAATTGATCGTTTCAGTTGATACTTAAATCCAAAATACATGGTCTCATCATATATTCCAATGTGAAAATAGTCCATTCATTTTGACCACCTGTCGGGGGTCGATAAGCTGTACTCATAGCCATATGTGTGCCTAATCCCACTTGTAAAGCAAACTAAGAGTTTAAAATAAAACGACTCTTCTAATCAGACATAATCGATTCTAGAATACCATAAAAAGTAATAACCTTACTCACGCAAATCTGTGCAAGTCTTTCCAGCAATAACTTTCTCGAGTTGGTATATAAAATATACCAATTTAATCGAGTTGTCTACAATCTACCAATCGTAGAAAAACCTCTTATTTCAGTAACAGTGTGAGACGGCTTCCCAATTCTCAATAGTTCCAACAACTTTCTCAGGTGTATATCTTGCTCTTCTTTAAACTTAAAGTACTCCAGAATATTGTCAATGACTACAATTACCGATTGATCCAACATCGGTCTACAAATCCCTATTCATGATGTCCATATAACAGCTGGGGGGTTAATCAATCAAAATGTCGTAACCAGAGACTCGCAATGCTTATAACTATCCCTGAAAGCCATTTTCAGTACATTCCTTCTTCAAACCTCAACTAATCATATCCCATTCGTAGATCAATCTTAGAAAAATAATTAGCTCTCATGCAGCTAATCGAATAATCATCAATTCCCGGCAGCGGATACTTATTTTTTATAATCATTTTGTTCAAATCACGTTAATTTATGTACATTCTCACTGTGACGTCATTCGCTTCATAAACAATACCGATGCTCCCCATGGCAAGGAACTCAATCTAACGAAGCCCTTATCCAACAACTCCTGAAGTTGCTTCATCATCTCTTACATTTTCGGTAGGTTCAAGACAGTACGAATAACAAGCTATTGGAGAAGCTCCAGGGATCAAGTCAACACAGAATTTCACTTGTCTTTCATGTGGCACACCAGACAAGTCTTCCAGAAACACATATGGAAAAATTTGGGACAACAGGCGCATCAGCCACAATTTTAACTTCAGTCTTGGCATCACTATCATATACCATACAAGACTCACAGCCCTAAGCAATCAGCCTTCGGGACCTAACAATCATCAATAGACATTGATCCCCACTTCTCCTTTCCCATATATACAGATCGTCTCATCCTTCCGGTGTAATTGTCTTTATCATTTCCTTTATTGTATCTACATGGATCCCATTCTCGATCAACCAGTTTATTCCAATTATCATATCAAATCACCAATCTCTATTGGAATCAAGTCAACATGGAAGACTACCTCTTCAATCACTAGAGTACAATCATGATACACATGATCTACGTTAACTATTTTGTTACTTAACAGTTTCAACATTAATCACAATAGACAACTTAGACCAAGGCATCAACACTTGTTGAGCAAAAGCAGTAGATACAAATAATTGGTCGCTACCAGAATCAAACAAAACTCATGACCACCTCCGAATCTTCCTTAGATTCTGGATCGTAGTATACACTTTTCTTTGCTGTATAATCAAATTTCATTAGTGTCCAAAGTCTCTTTAAACTTTTTATGTTTGATCAATTCAAATCACCATTTCATTAAGTATTATATCCCCCTTCCGATCAATTATGCTTTCCATACATTTCTTACTTTACCCTTCGCTTTGTATATTTCAATTTCTCTTTTAAAATTAATATGTATCTTCCATGTATTATCATACCCTCGTATGCTTTCTCTATAACTTCTAGATTTGTTTTCCTCATATAATATTCATATATATACCAACATTGAATCAATCTCTTTGATTCCAACTACATCAAAATTCTCATGAACAGTTCATATCCTGTTGTTCTTGTCCACAAACTTTTTAAGTCAAAATCTCAACACAGTGTACCTTACCGTTTCCCTTAATAAAAGTTGATGCTATTTGCTTTATGATAACCATAACTAATTATCATCAATTCCTCGAACATGCCATACATGGTATTAACAAAATTAATTTCCAATTCTTTAACCTATTATGGTCAAACTTAACTTTATTGCTACTTCTAAACTCATTCATAATATCCAAGAATTTATAGCATCTTTTCCAAATCAAAGCTTCAAAATCCATATTGGCTATTCATTTAATGCCTATTTATATACTCGAGTATTCTCATTCACAAACATGATTATACCTATATTAGTAATAACATTTCATATTACTCAAGTTCATGTTAACTTCAGAATCATAAATCTTCGATGAAATATTACATATAGAATCTTAAAGTACTCTTCTAATTTCGTAATTTAAGGTACAAAAGTTATAACAGTAGTCTCAAAGATCTCATCTCCTTTGCTGAACTTTTCATTCATAGTTTCATCATCTAATGTTAGTACATGTTATTTCTTTGTTCGAAATTTGCAAAATCTGCTAAAATGACCCACTTTTCCACAATTATAACAAGCATCGGCCTTCCTTGGACATTTGTCAGCCTTATGTCCAAATTGGTTACAATGTAGACATCTTTTATATCTATCACGTTTATTGTTCTTGACCTCAAATACGGTCCATTTAGTTCATCTCCTCCAGACTTTGCAATCTTTCCAATAGCTTTTTCTTCATGTTCAACATGAGGTACAATATCAGGCTCACCATATTGCCTACTAAACAACAACTTGAATTGTTCCCAACTAAAGGAATTAATCAATTCTAATCCCAGTTCTTATTTTTTTTCCCCATAGTTCCACCATTCCTTGGCTTGTCCAATAATTGATCCTTAGCCAAAAATACCTTGTACTCATCCTTACAATTCATCTCCGTAAAGATCTGTTCCATAATTGTAATCCATATTTCTGATTCCTCAATTCTCAGAGATCCAGAGAATGTTGGTGGTTGCCAGTCCTTGAATGATCTAATTACATATTTCATGTAATTCTCATCAATTCCGGCTTCATAATCAATCTTTTCCTTGCCCTTGTCTTTATGTTTCGCTTTATTCCTAAGGTTTATGTCATCCACAACATAATTCCTTTCATGTTCCTTCTCTTCTTTTCTCTTGTCTTCTTTTCTTTTAGCTTTGCCCTCATCTCGAGCCCGAAACTGATCTTGAATCATTCTGTTTTGTTCTGCCATTGTTGATAGCATCATTTCCCTCGTTTCTCGTGGCATCATTCCTCCTCCAGACGTGTTCTGAAATATAAAACATATAGATCATTTAGTGATCCCATCACCTAGTTAACTACAACACATGTTGTCCCGTATGAAAGTCACTTTCCTATAAGCACTAGATCATATCCTATCTTAGTTCAGATCATTACTTATAATCACTACATGTCATCACTTAATGTTTGAGACCAAGACCTCACGGACACTTGAATCTCAAACTACTGCTCTGATACCATCTCATGTGACACCCTTGCCACAATAAACCACCATTACAATACACCCAGGATTAAACACCACATAAATTATTACATAATGATCTGAATACTTAAACAAGTACGAAAGCATTAAAATACATAATAAAAGTAATACAAATGTTTTAAACACCCTACAGTGCTACAAGGTTCCAATACTAAGTCTACACACTCAATTCATTATTACAACATCCAGAATATTACAACATTGGTCCCAAAGCACATTTACCGATTGTGTAGTAGATATCTTCCAAGACTTCTCAAACGACCTAACTAGAAGGTCCAGCGGCAGATTTTCCTTTTCCTGTAAAAAGTCAACAACTGAGGGTAAGCGAATGCTTAGTGAATACACAAATTTACGCATTTTATAAATCTTTATGAAGCCCACAAGAGTACACCGACGACACACGTTATGCACTCTCCACGTACACAAAGTACGACACACATGAGACGTCGCTCCTACGAGCCCAAAGCTCGGTATATAAACCAACCATCTGAGACAAACATAACATCGGGGATGACTTACTGCCTACCGAAACCTTGGAGGGATCAGCTCCGGGTCATATAGCGCAGTAACATCGGAGTAACAGATGCGACCCGCCGGTCCATCGTTAGATGCCCAACAAAAGAACGGACATGCAACAAGTATGAATGTGCATCTATATCTACGCAAGTTAGTAGAATTCCAAACGATAATGAAGCAACATGTCTCAGAAGGAAATAGCTAACATAAAGCAGATATAAACATGCGAAATCATATGTACTCACAGTGGGTGCGTTATTAAACTTTAATCAATATTATTTCTCCTCGGGCTTTCAACCGGACTCAAAAGTACCCCACTGTGGGTTAAACAACACGACAAGGGACCTGTTACATTTCCATAAATAAAACATATCATACATATGTTCGGTAAGAATTTCCATCATGATTTAATCAATATTAAAGTGCTACAACAGTCGGAACCGTCATCCGAAACTCATATTTAAATCCTCTTACTTGATGGTTTTATTATCCGCAATTAACCCTTTAATAATACCATCAATCTCTTGTTTAATAATAAGTCTCAACAAGTTTTCTCAATTTATTGTATAAATCCTTCGGAATTGTGATTTGAACAATTATTCTTTAACCTTAAGTTTCTGAGATTGTCGAAATGTTCAGAATTTATTTTAATATATCCGAAGTAAAGAATGTCCGACTGGTTCCATTTTATTTCCTCCAATTAAACCCAACCCAATATAATTATATGTATATATATTCCTTTATATATATATATATATATATATATATATATATATATATATATATATATATATATATATATATATATATATATATATATATATATATATATATATAAATATATTTTATTGTCTCTGTTTCAATGAAAATAAAAAGGGGAATACCGAAACCTTTAAAGGTTTCAATACTCACCATTTATAGTTTCAGTATATTGTGGGTGAGTTTCGGTACATATAGTTTCAGTACATGTTGTGAAAGTTTCACCATCAAGGTTTCACTAAAAAGTTTCAGTTTCACCATCAAAGGTTTCACTAAAAAGTTTCAGTTTCACCATCAAAGGTTTCACTAAAAAGTTTCACCACCAAAGGTTTCACTAAAAAGTTTCACCATCAAGGTTTCACTAAAAAGTTTCACCATCAAAGGTTTCACTAAAAAGTTTCACCACCAAAGGTTTCACTAAAAAGTTTCACCATCAAGGTTTCACTAAAAAGTTTCACTATCAAAGGTTTCACTAAAAAGTTTCAGTAGTATGTACCGAAACCTTTTGTAGTCTCGGTAGGTTTCATTATACCGAAACCTTTAGAGAGTTTCGGTACATGTGATGGTTTCGGTACATAAAGGTTTCAGTAGTGTGGGTTTCTGTACTATGTGAGTTTCAGTATCATGTACCGAAACCTTAAGGTTTCGGTACCTCCAAGTTTCACTAATTTGGGTTTCGGTAGAGTGTTTCGGTATGTGTACCGAAACCTTTAAGGTTTCGGTACCTCCAAACTTGTCTCGGTACCATGTAAACGCACAGTTACATACTTGTAAATTTCCAAAACCATATTTATAATTTGAATTTGAACCCGAAATTTTGTACACAACTTCTACAACACTAGATTTACACAAACCCACAATTATTTTCAACATGCATCAACATTTTTAAACCTAAAATCTCAGATTCGGTTTTCATCCAAAACCGAACCATAAACCCTTAAATTCGAAATTTTGAGTGATATTTACCTTAAATCGATGCTTGTAATGTTTATAGTTCTTTCAAAACGACTTGAATCCCGATTTTCAGCCTTCAATTTGATGTTTTCGTTGTTCTCGATTTGAAGAGTTGAGAGAACCGTATTGTCTTAGAGAGAGAAAGTGCTTGTAGAGAGAGAGATATGAAAATAGATTAAAATGAAAGTCTTGAGTCTTTTATTCCCATTTTCAATCTTTGGCACATCTAGTCCCTCAACTTATCTAACTTTTATTAAATAAAGATTTCTATCTTTATTTCATCTTGATAATTAAAATTAGAAATTTTAAAATTTCTTAATTCCTTAAAATAGCAACCAAATTCTTAAATTCCATCAAATAAAGATTAAATCTTTATTTTATCCTTTCAACCACTTAATAATAATTATATTAAAATGCAATCCAACTTAAATTACAAATTTAAACTAATAAACCTCAAATACAATAATTTAATATTAGGATGTTACACAAAACACTTAAAATTCTGAATTTTTAAGTAAAAAACCGAGAATAATACCAAAAAGGTCGATTAACAATTTCAGCAAATAAACAATAAAAACTTGTAATGATTGAATAAGGAGTGCTCAAAATCAGTACAATCTTAATTGCATATGATTATGGAATAGAAAAACACACAAAAACATACTATTTAAAAAGGATTAGGAGCAAAACCGTGGGTTTT
This sequence comes from Centrapalus pauciflorus, assembly GCA_020465985.1. Taxonomy (NCBI): domain Eukaryota; kingdom Viridiplantae; phylum Streptophyta; class Magnoliopsida; order Asterales; family Asteraceae; genus Centrapalus; species Centrapalus pauciflorus. The sequence continues at coordinate 92,280 of JAANYP010005513.1, read as the reverse complement.
GGCGAAGAACACGAAGAACACCGAAATCGAATCAGTTTAAATCTGCTCCCGTGGCTCTGATACCAATTGTAGAATCATCCCAATGATTATATCAGCACACAATTTCAATAACAACACAATATTCAACCAATAAGAATGAAGAACACTCATTTAAAGATTATGAATATCGAGAGAGAGTAAAAGAGAATGTGGCGGTCGTATAATATTGAAATTACAAAATGACAAACTTGGGGGAAACCCTAGGAGGGTTTCTCTTATATATTAAACTTGACTTTAAGGGAATTACAATCTACTCCCCTCAACTACTAAATGCAATAAATAAATTACAACGAAAGGAAATTACTTGGAAATAAATTACATGGAAATAAATTAAACTAACTATTACAAAATAAAACTCCACAAGATAGAAATTAATAATCTAACAATCTCCCCCTTTTCGATCATTGCGGAGGATAACAGGCATGCTCTGCACTTTCTCGAATGCCAAGGATGACGTCAAATCTTCTATTCACTTGCCTGATGTGCAGCCTGTAATTGATTAGTTTAACGACACTGAGGATGTCTTGAATCTCTTTAGGTCTCCTCTTAAGCTCTGAAATTAGTTGAGCATCATTTTCTTGAACTCTCTTGTTGAGCTCGGCTCTCACCAATCAAAGTGTGCCGTCAGAGTAACATGGCAAATCCTCAAAGCGCATGAACCGGTTGTGTACATTCTTATTAAAAAAGATAACCCCTTGAAGACCTCCCATAAGGACTTTATACATTGGATGGTGGTCGAGGGCAAATATATCTTGTTCTGGAGCTTTAAGACCCACCTTGACCAGAAAGCTTTCTATGGCCATTTGAAAATCTCTTAAGCACATGATTATAGAAATTCGACTCATGCTTCTGGTCAAGGCTGCAAGTGTCGTGACATGACTTAGACGCCCTTTGATTTTATTCTTCAGCTTAGTATGAAGGGTCTCAACGTCATCAATGTTTACAAAGTCTAGGTCACTCTCATGGATATGCTGTGTTGACCTGTCTTCTCAAAGGACATCAAATGAAGGAGTGAACAGACGGGCCCGCTTATACATGTGGATGGAGTTATCTTTTTAATCTTTGACTTAGACCAATACTCAGCTTTTGGTCTCTTTTCTCTCAGCATCATTTGATTGTATTTGGCTTGTTCGGCTCTGGATGCATCACTGAGAACCATCAATAAGCGTCTACTATACGAGCCCGGCTTCTTCCTGAACACCATTTTAAATCTTTCCTTGAGAAACGAGGGCTGTTGAAATTCATCAACAATAAGGCCTATCAGAAAGTCTTTCAACCCTTGAACCGGCGGTTCCTCAATTTCGGCAGGTGGTACCTCAAGCAGTTTGTATACTTGATCCCGATGATCAAATTTTAGAGCATCTCTTTCTTCGGCTGTCATTGTATGAACTTTGCCCTTTGAAAACCAATTTACCCACTCCAGGTCATTTATGGCATGCATAGGAGTTACATCAGGCCCCGATTAAAAACATTCTACGGACCTTGGGCCTGATGACTCGGCAAGTTAGGTTTGGACTTGAAGGATTTCTTGGAATTGTGGGGTGGTTTGGACTTGTGGGATTTGGGATATTTCTGCAGTGGCTTGTTGGGTAGGAGGAGTGGTGGTTGTTTTTAAGGCTGATAAGATTTCTTCTTGTGGCACATGGGTAGGAGAGTTCAGAAAGTTAAAAGATGATGAAGACTTTTGTGGTGACTCTGGCTCTGGCTTAGGTTAAAGGGTAGTCTTGATCGATATCAGAGTCTGAGTTAGACACCAATACGATCTCAACCTTATCTGATGGTGGCTCGAACACTACCATGGCCAAGGTCAGCTCTTCTTCTGTTGGGCCTCTAGGAGCCCCTGAACCTCCCTTCCCTCATCGTTCAACCTTTACTCCCCTTACACTCTGCACTACTTCCTCAGACTGAATCATGGGGCATATCTTCAAAGGCTTCTACTCACATCAGTGTAGAACCTGAGCAAATGGCTTTCATTCAAATCAGACTAGAACCCGATCTTAAGTTCAACAAGGCTTTCAGTTATTTCAGACTGAAACCCGAGCTTCCGTAGTAATGGCTTTTAATCACTTCAGATTAGAACCCGGTTCTGAAAGACAAATTTATCTGAAATTCCAGCGCTGAATTCAACTCTGAAGCTGAATTGACAAAGAGGGAGTTTTATTTTACAATCTTTTGCTCCTGATTTATTTTCCATGAGTTGAATAACTTTGTGTGCTTATTTCCAGGGGGAGTTTCGGATGCACTCTGACGCTGAATTTTTTTTTTTTTACAAATCTGTGTGTAATTTTTCACGAAAATATTTTGTGCACACATAAAAAGTTTTTGAGCTGAAAGAGAATTTTTTTTTTATGATTCTTTGAACATATCTGAGACATCCTCCTTGATTAATGATATAATTGGTAACACTAGGATCAACATACAACCCAATAATCAACATGCAAAGTAAAATCGATAAAATTAAAGCAGTTTTAAGTAGCTCCACACTAAAGCAAGTAAAAATGTATACGTCTACAGTGCTTTAGACTAACTATTACAACATCTTGATTGAATTAATAACAACAAATCTCAGCCCAAAGCTATATCATCCATGTACCAATAAGCTTCTAAGGTCACCTAGAATTGAAATGAAATGCCTAAGAAGGTCCAGCTACACCTTTTCATTTGCCTGAAAACATTGAAAGTCAACGGGTAAGCTAATGCTTAGTGAGATAACAGATTAAATATTCAACAAATATTTCTTTACAAACTATTGTGAAAACGGGCAGTGCAAGCCCCATTACAAGTGAAAACCATGTAGTGCAAGCATGAGGTTTGGCAGTTCAAAATGTTGATCGGGGATGTGTCGAACCTGACCAGGAAAGTGTATGGATGATCAGTCCCCGATAGTGGCCTGCTGTCAGCCCCAGTCCAGGTCGCTTTTGTGAAGTAATCATCTTGCAGTGCAAGCATGAATTATAAGATGCACTTTTAAATGAACGCTGGCTACATGTTTGTCACATGTCAAGTACGAGTGTGCATCATAACAATGAATCATATGTGAGTGTCAATTGATGTATATTGAAAAACAGGAACATGCCCCATTGAAAAGTAAATGAATGCAAAGACAATAAATGTTCGAATAATAATCTATTACTCACAGTGGTTTATACAATGTAAATTGGCTCTAAATCAATGTGTCTTAGACAGCACCACAAAGATCTTGCTAAGTCAGTGTAATAGTATATGAGTTTTAGTATCTGCTTAAAAACTTAATTTGAAATTTAAGTTGAAATGATCAGAAACTCGGACCACATCCGAATTTCAGATGAACCCAAAATTCGGATGGTCCGAGGTCCCATCCTTGGTGTTTTTCTTCAACATCTATTTGAAATTCGGATGGCCTGTCATCCGAAATTCGTGTCTATACTTAGGATTTTCAAGATTTTCTATCCGAGATTGCATATGGTCCGAGATTCGTATGGTCCAAAGTTCATGTGATCTGAAATTCGGATGATCCGAGATGTGTTAATTAGATCCGAATTTCACACTTGTACATTTCTAATATTTACCAAATTTCACTTTTGGTAATTTAAGCCTATTTTGTGACTGGAAACTATTGATATGAACTTAATTGTACTCTTTTAACACTTGATAACATAAAACATAACTTAAATATACCAAAATCAGTCCCTTTTTGTTCATTTTTTTAACTGTCGATGAACACACACACTAAAAACACATAATGATTTCAAAATCATACTTAAAAATTGGAATTAGAATCTGAAACTTGGTATACAACATCACTGTCACTCAATTTTAACATATTCACAGGAATATATAACATGCAATAACATTCACAGTCACAATCTGTGATTCGGTTTTTATGAAAACCGAACACCAAACTTCAAAAATTGTAATGTTTGAGCAAACTTTACCTCAAATTGTTCTTTGGAGTAGTTATACCTCCTTATTTGCAACTTGATTCCAAACTTTCAGCCCTTAATGCAACGTTTTTGATGTTCTTGGATTTGGATTTGAAGAAACCTGTGGGTTAGAGAGAGTGTGTGTGTGAGGGAGACGGTAGAGAGGAGAGAGAGAGAGAGAGAGAGTAAATGCTTAAAATAAATGTTTTGTTCCTTTTGTTTATTGCTATTTGTCTTAATTGCACTTTACACCCCTTAACTTCGTGTTTTCTTATTTTAATCTCTTTAAATGTCCGAATCGGTTTCTTATTGTTATGTTTGCTCAAAAAAAACTATGATGATGATTTCTCCTCATTGTTTTTCATATTTAAATTTGTGAATGGAATTTGCTTGAATTGAAATAATAATCCATTAATACATCAATTGAGTCTTTAATTGTAAACTACATGTGCTTAAAATTAGGGATGTTACAATACTATTGAGGTTAATTGATCTAATTTCTTTGATTTTTCATAATCTCATTGCTTCTGAGATTCTCTTAGTTATAGTTCTTACGATTTATTCATTCTAAATTCTCACATAATCTCTCATGATCTAATTTCTTTATGAAAATCTGATTCATTTCATATCTTATATCAGATTTTTCATTTCATTCTAATATCTCCCAACTCATCATTCCCCAAATTCATTTTAAATTTCATCTCCTAATCAATTTTTGAGCTGAAAATCCTAATCAATTTTTGAGTGATATTCCATGAGCTGATATGCTGAATATTATTTCTGCTTACTCCGATTATGCATTAAATTGTGTGATAGGCATAAACATCGCTTCTACGGTTTAACCTGAACCGGAAGACCTACCCAAGGAGAAAACCATCTATAGTGTGTGTGGGTAAGGGTTCTTTAGGTCGATTAGTTGAGAAATGTCAGTTATCACGGGATACTGACAGGGTCAAGCAGAGGTAAAATGTAAATGAGAAGGATATATTGAAAGGAGATGGTGGTGCATCAGATCATGCTTTCGCTATAAAGCTGGCTGAATTTATTTCTCAAAAGTGAGCCGGAGGGAGCTTAGTTGAAAAATGCTGAGAGCTGAGAAAGGATTTGAAAAAAAAAGAAAATCCTACCTACACTGTGTCTGCTGGGGAAACCACATAATCTATCAAACCCTAAATGACTTGATATTGAAAAAGATGTCATGGACCCAGTGACGCATGCACTTAACCCCACCAACCACTTAGTTATCTCTCAAAAGATTTACGTTTCAATAATCACGGAGATATAGCACATTTCTATCGATATATCATTTGGATATTATTGATGTTGAAACAAGGAAGACATTTGCTCCGGTCTCCGACTTCACTTGATGCACATTGTGTCTATAGCTGATTATATATATTTTTAAGACACATCGAGTCTAACAGTCTGCGTGACTATAAACTGCTAGTCCAAAGTGACTAAGCCGAAACAAATAAAAGTGATTCTTTCATGATAATGGATTTCACGATGACTATTTGAAAATCCTACCAGTGTTAACATTGCGCCAGCGCTGAAAGTAGGTCACATAGACCATAGCTATTGTGCAAACAGGAATTCTATGTGGACCTGAACTCTGTTTCTTATAAATGAATGTGTTTCATTTTTCTTCAAAGTTGAAAAGCTTTGTTTGTTTTTGCAAGGAAGTAGTATTAATTTAAGGGGGAGTGAGATATTTGTTTAGAATAGTGGAAGAGAATATCATTTTGAGGGGGAGAGTGATCAATTTGTAATATTTCTGAGTTGTGATTGTTGTTGTATGCAACTGTAGATTCACTGCATCTATGTCTCTGAAGATTTTGCATGATGTTCATAATTTCTATTATCATCATGAGGGGGAGAAAGGTATAGTTCAGAGACAACTGCTGAGTAGTTTGAAGACAATGGCAACAACAGTTCAAGACAATTGCAGAAGATTTAAAGATTAAAGATGATAAAGTTGTCTATGATTGATCAAGGGAGGAAATCAAAAGCTATTCATGATTCAAGGGGGAGAGTTTGCTCATAAGAAAAGAGAAGATCAGAGTTGAAGAAAATATGAAGATTAAAGAGAGACACAGATGTTCAGAGACCAAAGAGAAGAAAAGAGAAAAGGATTTAAGTTCCTAATTTGAACTTTAATTGAAAATTGCTTTCATCTATAAGGGGGAGATTGTTGTGTACAAATATAAATAGAGATGAAAACAATTAATTTGTAATAGTTCAGGGGGGCTTTATGTAAATAATCAATACTTGTATTTTATTATAAATAGTGGAGATATGCATGGACAGTATATATGAGATACGGATCTTGAACAACAAGTCAAGAACTCAATGTAATATTCTTTCTCATCTCAATATTAAGGCTTGAGAATACGGATCCGAGCAGATAGTTTTTGTAGATTGCTTTGCAAGATATCAAGGAACCGAAATGTAATATCTCTCATCTCAATATTAAGCATTCGATATATTGTGATCTGATCTTGTGTTAATTGTTGTTTAATTGTGAATTGCTGAATTGAATACTAGAGTAAAATATAGCAACCGAAAATATTTGGTTTAGAAAACACATTTTAGAAATGAAAATGTGTTTAGATGTGTTATGAATAGTTTTTGCGTTTTCATTTTTCACTCCCCTTTATAACATAGATTTAGATAGATGACTAGATTGAAAACCTCATTAATATATTTTCAAGTTTACTTGTAAATTTGAAAATTAAAACTGAACAGTGAATCTAAACGCGTTTTCCAGAAACCTTTGTTTTCGACGAAAATTTTCACCGAAATAGGTTAACTAAACGGACCCAATGTATACTATATTAGAAACTAAAAATTAAAATTAAAAATATGACAATATATCTTTTTAAGCAATATTTTTTATACAATTAAAATTAATAAATGAGAAAAAAACATTAATCTTAAATCTAAGTTAACTTCTAAAGGCTGAATGAAAATTGTATTGATTATTAGCTATAGTTAGCATCACTTAAATAGTTATGCTTATCACTAAGTAGTAATTAATAATTTTTACAAATGTTGGAAACTCAAGTTTTAGAAAAACATGTAAATTTAAAAGTAGGAATAGAAGTGTGTTCCCTGTTTAAAAAAAAGTAGTAATTATATTTTACTTTGGATACTTTTTGATGTGCTTGGGTTTTTCTTATTGGGTCGTGACAAAAGACCTTAGTACCAACGTATAGAGTTACATAAAATTCCAAGTATCTGATTTTGTAAGAAACTATTCTGAAACCAGTTTTAGAGAAACCGTTTTTTTTTTTTTAAAACTGAATAGGCAAACTTGATATTTCTTTATTCGAAAGACCAGTTCTTTGACCGTGGTTTCAAGAAACCCGGATACTTAACCGATTAAAATAAAATTAAAATAAACCAATTTTCGAGCCGAGTATTTTCCGCTAGCACTGAATTTTGATGTGTTTTGACCCTTTTTTGGCTAAAAAAATTACATGTCACCCAAGTTTAGTATAAATAGGTTGGAAATATTTTGAGTTGATCACACATTCTAAACTGTTCACAAGTACAAACTAACAACAAAAAAGCATGATGTTATTAACTTATTATACATGAGGAAATGCTTGATTTGCGACTTCATGATCATACTGAAATATATATTACATAATTATAATGCTTCGGTTTATCACAATTTAAATATCTAGTGCACATACATGTGGTATTTTTTACAAATACAAGGCAACATATACAGGATGATGGCTAATAAGATACAATGTAAAAGTAGTGTACACTGGAAAGTGTACACAGTTTTAAGGAGCTCGGGGAAAAGAGAGAGTACTTGGCGAATCGATTCTCACAATATGTTCATCCTCAGCACCAGACTCATCACTCGAGGAATCCATTTCACGAGAATCATTTGCATTAGTGTTTTCACGTGTGGTTGTTAGAGTTTCCTGTTCCATTTCTCCGATGCTTACGTTCTTTCTCACAGTAGCAGAACCTTCTGATCTCACAGAAATGAGCAGACGAGTTTCTGTTTGTGGGACTCTTGGATAAGACCTGCTATGAGATGGTTTCTTTGGTGGCTTTGCTAGTCCATTTGGAGAAGTACGAGGACTGTGCCTTTCATTAGATATCTGATTAACAGAATATCCGAAAAGTTAGCCATAGGTGAGCGCACCAAATCAGTAAAGGAACTTCATTTAACATTTTAAAAGGGGTTATTTTCATAAAAAGAAAATCAAACTTCAGGTTTTTCTCGATTGAGGTATGTATTTGTAGCAAACTTTAACTTTTTTCTATCGGAGTAATTGATAAAATTGACATATGCAGATGACAATTGACGTAGATGTGGTAAAAAAACTTTAGGTATCAACCAATAAATAAAATGAAATGTGGTTGCCTTACACGTAACATTCTATAATCCAAATCAGGTATGTTACATTTTATAAATGGACTAAATACCTGAATGTGTAGATTTGATCAAATTAATTGGTAAATAGCCCGGTCAAATGGGTAAGTTTCAGAATATGAATAGCAATTGTTTTTTATGATGGAAAAATAGTTGAAATAATAAGATTGAAGATTTTATAAGTGAGATAAATTTAAAAAGCTTCTTACCTCAGTGCATTTATAATGACCTTACTTTCAAAATATGTTTAAGGGTCTATTTTATAAGTTTATAATCGAATAAGGTACATGTTTAGAGTTGAACGTTAATTTCAAATTTTAGGTAATCAGGTTTGTTATTTGATTATATAATATAATTATAACATCGTACTTTAAGTATGTTCCTTTTATGTGCAGTATGTTAAATTTAAAATAAAGAATATGTCATGAAAGGAATATATGAACATACCATGCTGCCGTACATGCTTAGTTGCATTGCTCGGGCAGAAAAACTATTTCCACGCTGATCAATCTCATTGGGATGTTCAAGATGTTGCCTAGACTTAAAGTGGTGCTGTGGCCAACTCATTAGACCACTATGTTCTCTGATCGGAGATCGTGGAGTGTTATCACCGGCATGCGATATTAACGAAGATGTCCTCCTCTGAAGGCTTCTACTTGCTTCAAATCCAGCAATATCAAACATGATCACCCTTGCTCTTGTCTCAACAACATAAGATGATGCATGATTAGAAAAGCTTGCACCTTATCAGCAAACAGAAAAATCAATTACCGACATTAGCCTTTGTGTTGTTTTGATTGAAAAAAATTAAAAACAAAATCAAAGTTTGGGAATTTCAGATTAAACAGCAAAATGTAAAGAGACAGAAGTAAGGGAAAGGCAGTTAACCAACAAATTAGCATAATAAGCCTAGAAAACGAATAATCAAACCAACGAAAAACAAACGGCTAATGGTTATCGACACGTCATACACTTGGTATTCAACTTCCAATAGGATGGTTTAATTAGAATTCAGTGCTACTGTATTAAGGGGTTATTTTCATAAAAAAGGTAATCAACTTTAGGCTTTTTCTCAATTAGAATAGCCAACTTTAAACCTGTCCATTTGTAGTAACAAATTTTTTTTTTTCTATTTTTGGTCTAATCATATCGATGCATATAAGTAGTCGTTAGACGTGGATGTAAAAATGACCATTTTAGTTATTAGCCAGACTAAAATAAGAAAAACTAAAAGTTGGTTACTTTAAACACAAAAAAAAACATGAAAGTTTGTTACCTTAAAGTCGACAATTTTAAAGTCCATTACCTTTAATAATATTCTTGACAGCTTTCTCTTTTTTTCTAAGATAAAAAAAGTTGATCACTTTAGAAGGAAAAAATGGTAAAGTTGGTTATCACTTTATGAAATTCCCCTAGGAAATGAAAAAGATCTTCTCCAGCAAAGTTGTGAAAGATCGAGGCGCAAAGGGGTCCGTGGGGCCTAGGCGCGAGGCGCAAGGCGAGGCGCGGGCCTCATAAAGGCAAGGCGCAACAAAATTAATTTTTAAAAAAAATTATATGTATGAATCCTAGACTCCTAGTTGCCTAAAACAACTTAAATAACACTAAAACAATCATAATACCAAACAAACCATGTTCCATACATGGATAACAAACATATGAAGTTACCATTTAGTACTTAACTACTTGCTAATATAATTCAAGGTCATCAAAGATTCAAAGTGTTCAAGAAGAAGTCAATGAAGCCTGAAAACTAGAGAAAAAGTAGTTTAAGGATGAACCGATTGAAGTCTATAAGTCGATTTTTGTCAAGATGAAGTTTATTTGTATGTTTTTGAAGAACTAATGATCATAGGGATTTTAATTAATTGTTTTTATCTACTACCAGATCTGAATAATTGAAAATATAGCCCCGTAAAACAAAAGGCCCACTAAAAACACAACAAAATCCATTTAAAAGGAGCCCGCCTAGGCTCGCCTGAGCCTTGAGACCTAGGCGCTGCGCCTCGGTGAGCCTCTGCTATGTGTGTAGCCTTGTTAGTAAAAAAGCCCAGTGGATTGAGCCTTATGGCCCTTGGCCTAGGCCCGCTTTTCACAACTATGTTCTCCAGAACTATCAAATAAAGGGAATAATACAAATATCAATTCAAACATTCCCGACCAAAGTACCTAAGCAATTATATTTAGTTTTTAATGGAATAATAGTACTATATTAGAAGGTAAGAACCAAACCAAACCGAATTTTCTGATTTCGTTTGGCTCAATGGTTCGGGCTTACACCTCTATACGTACCCATGATTAAATTATATGCATCAATTGTATCACCTACGTTTGTCATTAAATTCACATGTGTTATCATTAGCACTCATTTTTACTCTCTTGAAGACAGATAAGAATCAAACTCTTGAATCTTTTATATTTTTTAGAACACCTAAATGCAGGCATGGTTGCCATTGATGTTAACCAACATGGGAATCTTACACGTAAGCTCTTAATCCATTCCCATGTAAAAGAAAGACTACCTAAGTTGAATGTTCTCATATGCAAATGAAACCTATATAAAGCATCTTTCACTATGATATGAGGTAGAAAAAAGAGATAATAAAGAGATGAAAGTAAATGTTTACAGATGCAAATGGATTTTCAATTACCTGCTATTTCCGACCCCTGAAAACTGCGATCACTGTACGAAGGGAATAACGCAGCTGGTGCAGTAATAAGTTCTAGTGTACCCTGGGTTTTGATGAATCCTTCCAATAATAAACCAATCATATTGTGAGGTAATTCAAAACTTTCTCCGCTTATATACGTGCTCATAGTTGATCTTTCTGCCACAAGAGTCCTTAGGTCATGCATTGTCATTTTCTCAAATATTTGAGGAAGCAACAGTTTCGAGAGTACGATTGAGCTTTCCTGTAGTGATGATATTAAATAAAACAAATGATGACCAAAATATAAAAATCAATGTATCTATTATTAATTCCATTCACATGTTAACTACCAACTGACCAATGAATCATTATGCACACTCAAAATTTCATTTTCATCTTACCTGCCACAAAAAATTTTCAACTGCATGATCAGTTCCAAGCACCGAATGTATCTTTTCAGCTTCAATGAAGAAACCCATAACCACTGAGTCAGTAGTAATGTCACATATATAAGGCTTTCCAACCAGCACCTCGTATAGGCCCAAAGTACTTCCATGTGCAAATGAAGGATGCAACATGTGCTTGTTTCTTATTCTCTGGCTTGACCACTATTAAAAGTAAATAAAAATTTTGTTAATGGATTATCATAGAGTATTAACCGAGCCAAAACTGACAAAAGCTTCCTCATAATCTCTAAAGTTAATACTGCAATACAATGAATCACCTTCACCACACCATTTGAGATCAGCCAAATGCCATTTGGCTTTGATCCCTCCCTATAAAGTGACACACCATGTAGTTTCATTGTCTCCTTGGTGGAACCCACAATTTGTTCACGCACTGCTGATGGAAGGGCCCCCAATAAAGGATTGGCACTAATCAGATCATGTGCTTTTGGAATCTTAACTAAAGGAGGATTTCTTAGAAGTTTCTTCAAGTCGGTCTGCATTTTAACAAAAAGGCCATATAAATTTATTTGGATGCGTAGGCCACCAAAGGCCCAATGACAGTATATCTGCAAGTAATACCTGGACAGCATCATGAAGATGAACCAATTCCTTCTCCTCTAATAATCCAGACTTCTCAAGATCTTGAACATATTCGATTAGATGATTCAGCACCGAATACGTCACTTGCCTTGTTTTCAAAACACGCAAAACCTAGATGATAATAATTACAATATGTGATTATGCATGAATCAACTAGAACTGTTTCTTAGAAAACATGAATGTTAAGTGTTGCTTCACATCTTAAGTTATTAGCATGTATGGGTTGAATTATAATCTAGCACAATATGAGCAACTAACTATGTAACTACTGGAATACCCTAAGATTATTATGAACTGACGTAAGAAATATATACTATCAGATCTAACTGAGTTTCATGTTGGGTATGCAAGAAATATAGTAATCTGAATTAGTATAATTTAACAGAAGTTGGGGCAAGTCCATGCATGAAGTTCTGGGAAAATTTTTGTATGTAAGAAATACATTTAATCTGAGAAGTATGGTCTAAATCCAAAGAATATTACAGATTCTAATAGATTGAATGTTTGTGTTTGGTGAAGTTTTTGTATGTTGGCTAATGGGTATAATTACCATGAAGATTACAAGGAACTGAAGTTTGGTTTCACTGTTATGTTCTATATTCGGGTTCAAGTTTTGGTAAAGAAAAACGTTTCTTTTCTGAATTAGAGTCGAAAGGCTGCAAACAAAAGGCAGTGAAGTAGGTTGGGATTTTAAATTTAATAGCTACAGATTCAACTTATTAAGGTGGACAGAGTTCCCCTTGGCTACAGATTAAATTCACTGGAGTAGGAGTTTTCATAGAGCTAAAATTATACATAGAGAAGTGGGATTAATTTCCACAGAGATACTGATTTGACTCCATGAAACTGATTGGATATTACCAGAGGGTTAATAACTAAACTAACTCAGTATGATTGGCTGGGTTCCCATAGGCCTTGGTCTTGAGAATTCAAGTAACTTCTACCCAACTCAGACTATGTCCCATTCCCATAACCTCATGCAAAAGTCAACCAATTGTATATGTTTGCATACAAGTCCTTACGTAGTAGCATGTGTATGACAGTGATGACTATCCACATGGCTTTGTAGGAAGGAGCAACTTCAAGAGGAAAGAAGGGAGTTCATAGCAAGAGCGTGAAGGAGATCAAAGGTTGAACTCATTTAAAAATATACGCACACAGTCTTATAGAAGTGGCAAAATAGGGGGTTAAAAAAGGTGGTAAAAAAGTCAAAACGAGCTCTAGTCAAAACGCGTCCGTTTTTATGGGCGGGGTTTGGGTAGACCCAAAACATTTATCCAAAAGTTCCACTTTCTATATATCATTGATTAGTCTTCTATAGTAAATGATTATAAAAACCATAGTATTATGATAATCATATAATATTGTAAATATAGTGACCTAGGAGGTTATATGCGCTATTTAAAATTCACTTTCGGTGACTTCAGATCCATTTGACCCACTCAACTGGTTACATTTCTAGCTAAAAAGTTTTTCTTTTATCCATTTTACCAATTAGAGATAACATAACGCAAATCAATCATTCATAAGTAAATGGGTCAATATGTCGTTTGTAGGCACTCCAACCAAATACTTGCAAACACATGCTTTATGGAAGTTCTAGACATGAAATGTAGGAGGCTTGTTGAGCTCACTGAGCTTTAGCCCATGAATAATCATTTTGTATAAGCATATAGGATTAGCTAGGTAAAGAGACATCATGCTGAAAAGGTTCTTAAGAAAATTAGCTACATCTTTTTGAATATTCTAAGTCATATAATAGATGAAAATATGAAACGCTGGATGTACTCTGTTTTGTACAAGTGTGAATCTGAAAGCATTGTGAGCATCCATCAATGAAGCAAACTAAAAAACATGCAAGTTCAGTGTTTAGCACATTACTCATAAGTTGGATGCTGAGATCGGGACACTTATGTAGGTGATATTGTATTTTTGGTTTTGTATGTATATTGTTGTAAGTGTAAGTTGAGAAGTTCGGAATGTCACCAAAGGAGTTAGTAAATTTAACTAACCTGTGGAAAAGTAATGCGGACATCCTCCAGGAACTTTTTGGCTTCCTGTCCTTCTGTCTCGCTTTCATTAATTATTGCCAAAGAAATTTCACTATCCCCTACGACAAGATGTTCAACCAGTATATCAAAAATAATTTATGGCGAAAATACCACGTGTCATGTATTACATTACATTATATATAATATTACATAGCAGCAAATTGCATTATATGATATCCCATTATATGATCTATATAGTCCTGTAATACAGTACACCCGCAGCCACACATTATATTTCGATGAGTGATCAGAAGCTGATGTAAAGCCATCAGAATGGAAAGCAACGATGAATGAAACATTATTGCACGTTGATACCCGGTTATCAGGTTGTTCTACTAAAAAATTGAACAATTTTTGATATACAGTTGCTAAATATGTATAGAAAATAGGTACACGACCTAAAATAAACAAATTTGAAAGTACACAATGCTGGTCCCGTTAAGCCTCACAATAAACAGTAGTTGAGATAGTCTAAGACTACATAAGGGGGGGGGGGGGGGGGGGGTTGGAATGTAATCACAACTTTGATCACATGATTTTTCAAAGTTAATTGTAAAACAAATTACAAAGCATTTGCTGAAGAAGAATAACTTACAACCTATTCTAAATACTTTCTTTGAAGACACGTGGTACACAAAGTCAATTTTCACCAGCTCATTGAAAGTTCCTTGCTAGTTCCTTGCTGAGAGAATGATAATGCGAGTACTAAAAGTGTAGAACGATGATCCGAGTTTGTGCTTATATAGGCAGTTGTGCATTTAATGCTCTCAACCATATTTTGACGTTGTCACATTCTGATTGGTTGACAAGAATACATTAAATGATGGGATGACTCATTATCCTTAATTGAGTAGACACAATACAAAAGCAACATTAAAATAATATGACTTTTGTATTCGTCATTCCTTTGGTTGATCTTCATTGGTCGAGCAAGGCAAAAAGGTGTCTGACATCTTGCCTGGTAATTTGAAATGTTCCCGCTTTAAATTGGGCACACTTATTTTTAAAATTATTTTTTATGAGTCAGTGAGTTCATATGTTAGGGGCTCACTGACTTCACTTGTCTTTGACTTCTTCAGTGACTGCATACTTGCATACTGATCTTCCACTTCAGTGAGTGAGCAGTCCTTTTCTCATCTTTAGACTTCGTCTTCAGAGAGAGTATCTTTAACATTTTTAGGTCAAGAACAAAAGGGAATTCTCAGTGACTGTTAGACATACTGAGAATTCCAAACCAAAGAGTTGTTAAGGACGACAACTCTTAAGTTACTGAAAACGGACTTTAGTAACTGGACTTTTTCTATCATTTGCTAAAATACAATATGAGTGAAGGGGACCGAACGCACGGCATACCTCGAAACACACACAAAGTAAAGACCAACCTTTAATTGCTAAACTACCAAATTAAAACACTTTTAAAATTACACAACCTAAATACGTACAAAAACTAGTACATAGCCAATATTAGAACAAACATGAAAGTACAAACCTGTTACGTACAATTTTCCCAATTTAATAAAGACGATTAAACCCCCTCATTTTTTTGCTTTAAAATAACTTCAATAAAATTGTTTTTTATATCCTAAAATTATATGTAAATGTATATGTATATGTATAGGGAGAGGTTCAATTGACAACCTAACTTTCATGGGGAACCAATTTAAACTTTCATATTTTTTTCATCAAATTAATTTATTGTTGATCAATTTACACATTTATTGATATTTCTTAGAAAATTTTTTTTGTTGATCCATAAAACACAATTTTCTTTATGCATAAACGCCCATAAACTCGATGAGATTTTGTGCAGTTTATGCACAAAGAAAATATTTTTTTATGCATCAACAAAAAAGTCTTTTCTTTAAATAACAATAAGTGTTAAATTGATTAAAAGTAAAATAGACCGATGAAAAAATAAAATTTTGAAATGGTTCTTCGGTACCCCACTTAAGAAAGTAACGTCATGAAACCCTGCCCTATACACACACACACACACACACACACACACATATATATATATATATATATATATATATATATATATATATATATATATATATATATATATATATATATATATATATATATATATATATATATATGCATATGCATATGTATATATATATATATACACACACACTTTATTTGTTGTGAAAAAATAAAAAAAATACATATAAGCATTCAAATATATCAACAAGTGTTTGTAACAAGATTCATATGATTCAAAGGGTTCATAGTAGTGTCTGCAACAAGATTCATAAACAAAAGGTTCATTGCAGTATTTGTAACAATATTCATAAGATCTGAAAAGTTCATAGGATTCAACAAAATTCATATGATCCAACAAGATTCATAGGTTAATAGAAGGGTTCGGTATTATCTAGAACAAGATTCATAAGATTCAAAGTCATTTTATGGTTGTTCACAACGAATAAAGTGTTTACAAAAGATTCTCTGTATATATACATACATATATATTGAGGTTCAAAAGAGTACTACTCGAAATCAAGTGCACCCGAAATACCACCCTAAAAAATTTAATTTTTGTTTGATAATTATGTCTAAATTAACGTTACACACTTGATATGTGAATTTCACACGGATACACACTTTCCACATCCTTAAAAATTATGTGAATTTTCATGTATATTTATGTATGTCTAAATTAACGTTACACACATGATATGTGAATTTCACACGGATACACACTTTCCACGTCCTTAAAACTTATGAATGAATGTTCATGCATATTTACGTCAATGCTCATGCAAGTGAACGATCATTCATATGATGTTTTTTACCATTCACAAGGTTCATTTTTGAATCTAAGGTATTGTCCTTTTGATGAAAAGTCTTATAATTGTTGGCTTATACATGACTATGTAAAACAAATATGTAATGATCATTCACAAAGTGTACGCTTGAAACTTGGTGGTACGCTGCTAAAGCAGATGTAACATCCGGAAACCAGTAGCAGGTACGTGGAATTTATTTATTGGCCTTGATAATTATTTTATGAGTTAGTGAAATTTACTTGGTGAATTGCACATGAATTGGCAAAGTAGATTACTATTACGTGTAAATCCTAATCGGTTGAGATAATAACCGATTTAGTGGTAATTATGGAATTGGGGTTGTTTTAATGAGTTAAATAACATTCTAAACCCGAAGTATTAATTTTGTGAATAATTGGGTTTATGGGTGTTTACTTAGGGGGTATTGAGTATTATACCCGTTTTAATTGAGTTTGGGACCCAAAACGTATATATATGTTAAGTTGCTAGCTTGGTTGCTCATTTTTGCAACTTAACTCAAAAGTGTGTGTGTGAACCAGTAGCAGCAGGATCAGAGGAAGAGAACGGGAAGGAAGGAAGACAAAGAAATAGCCATAGCCAAAGGAATTTCAGCTCACCATCATCTTCAAGTTTGGGACTCAAATTCAGGTGAATTAAGGTAAGGAAGGTGAATTAAGGTAAGGAATCGTTACCCAAAACGTTTTCAAAGGGATTTGTTGTTTCCTATCCGGGTCACGTGCGCATCCCTTTTATACGTTGATACTCATTAGCACACAGCAGAGCACGTGGATTACGCGTAGAGTTGTTATACGCAGAGTAGAGGCTTGTTGGGTCATTCCCAACCCAGAGGTCCTGGCTTAGCCACTACTTTGTGAAGTGGACTACGCAGGCTATTCCGGGTCGCTCCCAATGAGGCGTCGGGCTGTTGTTGCCGGCCGCACGTAGAGTTGATCATCCGTTGTTATATTGTGCTAACTATTTTATAAAACTTATTTTAACGTTGTTTAATTGTAACTCACCGGCTTCTAGCTGACAGTTGTTTTAATTGTGCATCTCAGGTACGAAACCAGAGGCTAGGGATACTGTGGGCACCAGTCGAGACCCGCCACGTGGACAACAGTTAGTGACTACTTCAGTCTTGTGTGTGTTGGGGTTGGGCGTATCAGCTAACTTATATTTTGGATGACTGTAACCTTTAACTAAATTGTATATGTATTTTTTTTTTATTTGTTCACAACGTTCACAACGATAACTTGTTCACAATGGATCTCATCCCTATATATATATACACATGTGTGTGTATTATATATATAGAGAGAGAGTCAAAAATTGGTGTAAAGTGTGAAAATATTGAATCAAAGAACATATATGTTGAACTAATGTGTTATATCGTGATTCACCAGTAATTGTTTAATCAAAGACAAAATGATCATTTTTTTTATACAACATTTTTTTGTTGAATCATGAAATGACACATTGATTAAACATATATGTTCTTTGATTCAACATTTCCTCACACTTCTCACGAATATCTGATTTCTCATACAATCACACTTCTATAATATATAATCATCTTTAATTTGATACCAGATTATGGTATATAAATTCTATATTTTAACTTTTAGTTACTTAATAAGATCACATGTGCATGTATTGATTCATAATGTGCATATGTTGAAATATCATGTGCATATATTGTAAATCATATGCATTTCTTAAAATATCTTTTGCATTAGTTCAGATGTTATAAGCACTAGTTTATTAACCCGTGTATTACACGGAATTTTTAATAAATATCTTTTTCTTAACTATATAACTTAAAATTAAAAAAACTAATGTGCTCAATAATAACTTATAAATTTATTATTATTATTAAAATATCTTTTAAATGTTGTTTGTTGAGATTTTAATGGATGTCGATATAGATTCATTAGTTCATTAATAGTAAAGAAAGTACACATGGCATATCCTTGTTAATCCAAGTGACATTCTATTCATGCCATGTGGCATTTAGTTACTCATTGTGGCATTTAGTTACTCATTTAATAGAATAGATAGATGTGTAGTAAATGAAGTGCTTTTGACGTAAAAGTTCGGATTTTAAATAAATATAACATTGTGGTATCAAATTAAAGAAAATAAAATGACCTTTTCGATGCATATTTTTAGGTTTAAAAACTAATTATATTCCAGTTATATTACTTTTAGAAAATGGGGGGAGGGATGACAATATTCTTATATAAATTGCCTGACATTAGTTCCTAGATGATTATCAAGATCATGCAACAACCAAAAAAGATGCATTTTATATAACATGATATTACATAACCTGATGTGTATATTAAAAATTAGTAATGTGTCACGTGATGTAATATGCACATGACGTGCATTTTCATAACGTGATATTCACATTACTAATTTAATATGCACGTCACATCATGTAATACGCAAATCACATTATGTACATATTGAAAACAAATGTAGGAAGAAAAATTAGAATCGGAAGTTAGGGGCTTGGTAAGCCAAAAACTCTTTTAGTTTTTAAAAAACCCGTACTTTCAGTCATTTTGGATATATCCCAATTGTCATGGTTTTCACCATATTTAGTGGTTCCATATGATCCACCCCCCTCAACATACATATATGTGTGTTTGCATACATAGATGTGTGTGTATACATGTTAGCATGGGCGGACCCAAGGTGTAGGGGGTGGTGGCATGTGCCACCGGTCCCCTCCCCAATAACCTCGTTGCGTAATGTAATTTCTTTTTAAATTTTAATTGTGCAACCGATAATTTGTTAGTATGCAACCTATATTATTCATTTATAGAACTTTTTTAAGTGCACAACTTAATTGTAAAATTTTATAACCTTAAATCAAAACAAATAAATTATAAGTTGAATGTCTAAATAAGTAAATAAAAATAAAAATAAACACACTTTTAAAACCCAATTATTTAACAAAACTCAAAAGCCCAATATTTATTAAAACCCAAAACATTTAAGAGACTCAATCTTTATTCTTATACCCAATAACCCAAATACCAAAACCCAATCCCAACTACTAACCCTTCATTTATGTTTTTTTAAGGAAAAAATATATGCGACGTAACTTCTTATTTGTTAACTTAATTAACTTGTTTAATTAATTACAATTCTATGTAAAATCTTTTTGTTTATTTCATATCCATTTTGGTTTTTGATATTTTTTAAATTCTCGTTTGTTAGTCCGACCCGACTAATCTAGTCATTTAAATTATCGAACCGATAAGATAACTTGGATTGTGCAACCGGCGACCCCAGATCCTGGGTCCGCCACTGTGCATGTTAGATCAGGTACCATGGTGATATTAATTTTTCGAACAAAACTACATTTATGCACTGGACAGAAATCTCTACTTTCCAGATCATATCCTAGTTAGAAACTTAATAAAGTCATTCAACAATCTGATATTTTAGCCACCGGACAGGGAATTACAGAGAACAACCTGCTTTCTCTTTCCTATGATATTCCTTGCACGACCTTTCATACAAGCAAGACACCTTTTCCTGACACACTATAACGTTAATGGTGTGTGCCTATTGCATTTATGGTGCGTGTAAGGGCATGACTGGCATATCTTATCATCATGACAAAAAGGTGCTGTACTGTAGAGTGTAGTCACATGGCTGCAGGCCAGTATGCCATCGTTCCATATATACCAGAGACAAAGAAAAAGCAAGGTATCACATACTCTTGTACCCCTTTTGCTCTCAGTTTCCAAGAACAGGATGTATACTTATTTAATTATTTGATCATCAAGGTGCATCCCCAGTAACAGATTACAAATATTGATGTGTGTAACAATGATTACAATGACAAGTATATATAGAAAAAATAATTACAAGGAATACTATCTAGTTTAGACTAATTACATTCTAGTCCTTCTATTATAAACTATGTCTAATATCCCCCCGCAAGCTAAGGCCGGGGAACGACCTGAAGCTTGGATCTAAGAAGAAGAAAGCGTGAAGACGAGAGTGGCTTTGTGAAGACATCAGCAATCTGATCATCTGTAGATATGAACTTTATGGAGAGCTGTCGCCGGGCAACCTTTTCTCTGACAAAGTGAAAGTCGATTTCAACATGCTTTGTTCGGGCATGGAAGACAGGATTAGCAGAAAGGTATATAGCACCAACATTATCACACCAGAGAGTAGGCACTGTCTGAAGAGGAACATGAAACTCACGTAGTAATGCCTGGAGGCTGGAGCCAGGTAAGTTCAGCAACAGTGTCAGCAAGGGCATTGTATTCAGATTCAGTGGACGAACGAGATACAGTCTTTTGTTTTCGTGCAGACCATGAAACAAGATTTGATCCAAGATAGATAGCATATCCCCCCGTGGATCGACGATCATCGGGACAACCAGCCCAGATGCCAGTCAGAGTGGTGAAAGTAGAGTCAGAATAAGCATGAAGAAGCATACCAGACTTACATTCGAGTCGTAAGCCATAGTCAACTGTACCTAACAAATAACGAAGTATGCGCTTGACTGCGGACCACTGATTGTCTGTTGGAGAGTGCATGAACTGACAAACCTTGTTAACAGCATAAGCAATGTCTGGACGAGAAAGAGTGACATACTGAAGTGCCCCCACAATTTGGCGATACTTAATTGGGTCGATGAAGGGCGCACTGTCACCCAGAGCAAGGTGCGCATTAGTAGTCATGGGGGATTGAACCGGCTTTGCATTTGATAGGCCCGCACGCTGTAGGAGCTCCAGAATATACTTCTTCTGTGAGAGGATCAAGTCTGAACTGTTGCGAATAACCTCAACACCAAGGAAATATGAGAGAGGACCCATATCCTGAAGAGGAAAAGTCTGACTGAGACGGCGGACGACAGTATTGATAGCTTCAGAATTGTTGCCTGTGAGAATAATGTCATCTACGTAGACCAACATGTATAAGAGAGGGTGCCTTGGTGAGAGTAGATAAACAGTGATGGGTCAGTCCGTCAGCCTCGAAAACCAAGAGCCTGAAGAGCGGAAGAGAGGCGATGAAACCATGCTCGAGGAGTCTGCTTTAACCCATATAATGCTTTGTGAAGGAGACACACATGATTAGGTTTAGTAGGGTCCACAAAACCAGAGGGTTGAGTCATGTAAACTGTTTCGGTGAGATCACCGTGAAGAAAAGCATTCTGCACATCAAGCTGCCGGAGAGGCCAATTCTGTGTGACGGCCAGAGATAAGACAACCCGGATAGTCGTGGATTTGACCACTGGACTAAATGTCTCAATATAATCGATACCTTCTTCCTGACTGTAACCTTTAGCAACAAGACGAGCCTTATAGCGTTGTATCGCTCCAGTTGGGTCACGTTTCAACTTATAAACCCATTTGCAATCAACTACATTAGCACCCGGAACAGGAGGAACTAAAGACCAAGTACCATTCCTTAGTAGAGCCGAGTTCTCGTCGGACATAGCTTGACGCCACTGAGGATCCTTGTTGGCAATGGAGAAGTAAGGTGGTTCGGTGTTCGTATAGTTGGTGTGGAAGGAGGAGATATTGTGAGGTTTGGTCTGTTTAGGGTTGGGACGTAGGTTAGGTGGGCGAGGACGAGAGGGGGCAGTGGTAGTAGGCTGTGGCTGGGTATCACTAGGAGGGTGGGGTGGCTGGGTAGTGCTAGAGCGACGATGGTATACGCGAAGAGGAATGTGGTTAGGTGTATCGGTAGGTGGTGAATCAGGAGTGGGTGTAACTGTATCAGTAGTGGGAGGAGCGGATGTAGATGTATCAGTAGGAGGAGAAGATGTATTAGTAGGGTTAGGGGAAGGTGAGGGAGAAGTAGTAGGGTCAGGTTGAGGGTAGGAGGAGATATATGGGTCTGATGTAGATGGTGAAGGAGGGTTGGAGGGTTGGTGAAAGGGAAAGAGGTGTTCATTGAAACGGACATGTCGGGCTATGTAAAGGCGCTCAGACTGTGGGTCCAGGCAACGGTAGCCATGATGGGTTGGACTGTAGCCAAGGAAGACACATGGAGTGGAACGAAAGTCCATTTTGTGTTTGTTGTATGGACGGAGATGTGGAAAGCACTGACACCCAAAGACGCGAAGAAAAGAAAAATCTGGGGAACGCTTGAATAAAAATTCAAAGGGTGAGATGTTAGAATTGGTTCTAGACGGCATGCGATTGATGAGATAGACAGCTGTATCAAATGCAAAATGCCAGAAGCGTTGAGGGACATTAGAAGCGGCTAGCAAAGTAAGACCGGTTTCGACAACATGCCGATGACGACGTTCAACAAAACCATTTTGTTCACTGGTATGAGGACACGAGAGACGATGAATGATGCCGAGAGAGGAAAAGAATTGAGAGAGTGGAGTGAAATTCAAAGAACACATCATTATCAAGGCAAAATTGTTGAACAGAGAGTAAGTTTTGTTTAATATCAGACACATGTAGAATGTTATTAAGGCTAAAAGTTTTGTTAGGAGAGTAATATTGGGTGGAACCTATATGGAGAATGGGTAAGCCCTCACCATTGCCAACATGAAGATTATCGGTACCGGAGTATGCCTCAGAGTGATCGAAACTAGAGAGGTCTGGTGAGACATGGTGATTGGAACCTGTATCCGGAAGCCAAGAGGTGGACATGCTCGAGCGCAGATCTGTAAAATTTGCTGACGGAGGCTGCCGTGACCGAATAGTAGAGGGATCACGATTGGGACACTGAGAGGGAATGTGGCCAATGCCACACCTGTTGCAAGTTCCAAACACAATATTTTGAGTAGAGGCCCAAGGGAATTGATCCCGATTACCACCTGTTTGACTGCGGTTGTTGTTGTAGTTTCCACGGCCACGGTTATTGCCACGTCCACGACCACGATATTACCAGACCTGTGTGTATAGTTAGCTTGTGCAAGAGGAGAAACAATAGGTTGTACCTGAAGACCAAGCTGGGAGAGAGCATGCTGAAGAGCTTGAAGCTGATCAGGAGATGGAGTAGTACCAGAAGTAGGTGTAGTGCGATGATTACCAGCAGCAGCAGTAGTAGACAAGAATGCCTGGGAGGGTGGCATGACTGGAGTAGGCTTCTGTATCATGTAATCATGGTCGGATAACAAAGCAAAGAGTTCAGCAAACGTGATTGGAGACTGGCGGCCAATAAGGGATGATTTCAGACCATTGTATTCGTCTCTAAGGCCCGAGATAACCACATAGACCAGATCTTTTTCTCTTGTCGGTTCACCAATGTTGGCGAGAGCAGTAGAATATTCCTGAGCCCTAGTCAAATAGGCTGTAGCAGATTCATCAGGTTGCATCTGAAGTTTGAGAAGCTGATTTTTGAGAGTGTATTCCCGAGAAGACGTGTGTGGGGCATATGCGCGTTCAAGAGACAGCCACAGATCCCGAGAGGTGGTGCCTTGAACATGCTGCAAAGAGGCCTCAGAGATGGTGGAAATAATTAGCATACGTACATGGGCATCGTTGGAGATCCAGGCGGTGTAACTAGGATTTAATTGTGGCAATGATACTGTGGTACCATCTTTGTCAGACGAAGAGAGGATTGTCGGAGGAGGGCAGAGAATTGTGCCATCCACGTATCCAAACAAGTTGTTTGTAACAAGAAACGGGTGAAGCATAGTTTTCCGGTAACCATAATTGGTTGGGGATAAAGTAAAAGCAAACTTGTGGGAGTTATGGCCGGTTTTCTCAGCGGTTGTTAGGGCTGTAATAGAAGCCATTTGTAGAGGCAGCAGTAGCAGAGGAGGTTGTTTAGGGTTTTGGGCGGCAGCAACAAAGGAGGATCAGAAGGCGGCAGCAGAAAAAAAAAAACAAAACAAAAAAATCGAGTAGCAGCAGCAGCAGAGGGATCGAACAGTAGGGTGGACAGCAGAATGGTGGGCAGCAGTCGCAGAAGGGTGGCGACAGGTGTTGTGGTGGTGGCGGCAGGTTTGTTTTGGGGTTGTAGATGGCGGCGGCAGGTGGTTGTAGGGTGGACAGCAGTAGGGTTAGCAGCAGCCGCAGAGGGAGTTGTAGGTGGCGATAGCAGCAGAAGGGTGTAGGCGGCAGTAGAGAAGAGTAGCCGCCTAGGGTTTAGGAGAGTAGACGGCTAGGGTTTAGGAGAGGAGACCTAGGGTTGTATTCCCAGGCTTGATACCATAACAGACTTTGTAATCTGATGTATATTGATGTGTGTAACAATGATTACAATGACAAGTATATATAGAAAAAGTAATTACAAGGAATACTATCTAGTTTAGACTAATTACATTCTAGTCCTTCTATTATAAACTATGTCTAATACCCAGGAAGCTTCCCTGGGGCACTCTAACCATCCTTCTGTTCTGCAATTTTTTTTAAACTGAGCTTGGATCCATTGGACATCTTATATAGCTCATCTGGACAAGCCCGTCTCATAACGTTCAAGTGTGGAATCATCAGTGTGTAAGTGTGTATGTATGTATATAGGATTTGTAACGCCTGCCTCTATATAGGTCCACCCATGCAAAAATGTATGATAGGACATGTGTATATGATAAAAGTATGAAAGGAAAAAGATATAAAACTTCCAATCTCCAGAATGATCAAGAGTGATTGTTACCGATGAAGTCATGTAGTTGCTGTCGTGCAATTCTGTGGGCACGAAGAAAGGCAGCAGATATGTAACATCCAGATTCCAACCTTTCAACTGTGAAGTAGGTTACAAGTTTCCGTGGAACCTTGCTTGTTTGCAGAAACTTGTAATAATATGGAAATTGAACATGAGTTTTCAGGCCATTCCAGTCACATAGTGGTTCATGTGCCACCAAATCAAGTGCTTCATCCACAGATTGCATTAAAATGTTTGCTGTAAACTGGGTGATCCTACCTTCCTCCAGCATTGCCCAATAAGCAGCTTGTACGCCTTACATGGAACATATTCCAGCATTTAGAAAAAGAATAGTGATTCCACTAAGCAAAATCAACACAAATACACAACATACTGAAATCAGTCGCCTTTAGGAATCTGACAGTCCTGACGATTCACTTTGGTGGTCTTACAAACTATGCTAATACTAGATGAAGCCCTGAAGGTAACATGTGGAAACCCTAATATGAAATAACAAGAAGCTTTCTTTAGTAGTAGCTTACATTGCAACAAAAGTACAATTGATTTAATACAAGGATGAAAAACTCGGACATAATTTCAAAATCATTTAAACATAAGTCAACTGTTACACTTATGGTTTTGCAACATTCGGTCTCCATGCTAAAAATATCTATTAGAGCAAACAATAGTGTAACAGCCTTAATTCATATATGCAAGTGCTTAAAATAATCTCAATTCATTATGTGCAAAGTTGAGCAATAACGTAAAAAGTTTTCTATAAGCGAAGTTTGAAGAGGTAAGACAAGAACAATAAGGAATACCCCTTACCCACATGCCACATACACCACAAGAGTTAGCATGACAAAGCAAGCCTATTGGCATGACAAATCAAACATATAACAAGGAGTTTTCTTGCTATGCAAAAGTGTGGCAAGTCTAAAAACATTACAAGGCAAAGCTAGGGAGGTGAGTGAGCAAGTTACAAACTAGACAACTAGGTGAACAAGCATCATAAAGCAATACCTAAACACTATAAATAGAGGCTTAGGGAGCTCCTTTCTTTTCCATCTCCACCTTAAACACTATCTAGAAAGTTTAGAAGAAGATTTGAAGTATCAAGACAAAGCAAAGTGAGTATGTTATGTGCTTTAAATGAGATACATATGTGCTATATAAATATGTTTTATGCATGTTTATCTTATGTGTCACTTATATGTTTTAAAGCATAAAATTATCATGCACCCCTATGTATGAATGTTTTACACATGTTAAGGATGTCATTTATATATTCGGCATATCGAATGAAGGGACGTCTTGCAAACGGACCTTATTGGGCAGCCCTTATGTGGACCCAAGGTTAAAGAACCTATGATAAATTGACAAGTTTGGTATGCTTAATATGTAAAGTGTGAAATTTAAAAGACACATTCTTCATACATGAAAGCTTATTTTGAATAAACAATTATGTGATCATGAAATCATACTTACGGCTTATGTATTCATGTATGTATCTCAGGAAACAAGGACTAAAGAGGTGATGAAACATTGTTATAAAATATAGGATTTTCTTTCTCCATGGATTGTAAATTTTGTGCTATTGTTATATATTACGAAATAATTGAAAAAGAAAGTTATTCTCAGTTATTTGGATTGAAAAGTGGCTTTGACAGATAACTAGTTAAAACTACAACTAAAACTGAGCTGTGCAAGATACACTGTTCAAACCTAAAGCACCATCACTTGTCACATTTTGTATAGTTGCTACTACCTGTTTTCAAAGACAACCTATCATTTACAAGGAATAACTAGTGATGATTACAAGAAGTATATTCAAAAGACCTAATTATGTATAGTGTTACACAAGAAGTACCCAACATTCATGACATTATATATGAAGTAGCCACAGGCTGACTAGTTATGACTTGTGAGGCTTAAACTTAACGTATGCTTGCATTAAAACAGTTAAATGAACTTGACTCGGAATCATATGCATAGGAAGCTGGTAACGTAAGGAGAAGATACGAACAACAGGAGGAATTTCTTTTATTTTGGGTTAGCTAAGTGAAGTCAAATATATTTAATGAAAAGATTACATACCATTTAAAAATCGTATACGTATATCAGATAGATGCATATGCACCACATTGTTATCATTCTCTGATGTAGTATGAGGGTGGATACGTTCTCCTTCTGCATCATGCAAGCATGTGATATATTTCTTCACAGTAGGCCAATCAGCAGGTCCTAATTCCTCATCATCTACAAGATCACCAAATGCCTCCAGTGCTTTGCTCATCATCTCATACTTGGTGTATTCTAGTATACGCCTCTACACAAATATTAAAAAAGCATTTGGATTGAAGAAACAACAATTTAAATCATTGATGTTGAGAGCGGGAAATTACTGAAAGGGATCTCTCACACAGCGAAACAAAACCAGGAAAAAGAAAACAAACATGCATATTGTGTGAATAGAGAAGACATGTAAAAGAAATGAAATTTAAAACTGTATATAACAAAATACGTAAATTCGTACACACAAAAATCAGAATAATTTAGTTTTCGACCAAATCAAAAGTTGGAAAGAGCTTATTATTACCAAACACATCTGTAGCTTCCCTTTTATGGGATTCACAATCGAGAAAGAATAAAGACAGACATTAACAGGTAGAAGAACTTAATAATAGATAGGATGTGTGATCTGTGTCAGACTGTACTTGATAATGAATTAAAATAGAACTTGCTTTACACATGTATTTTAGAACAGACGGAGCAGAACTTTTTTAGGCCAGAAGTAAATAGAAGTGTAAGAGGTACTGAAAGCAAAGGCATCCTCTCTCCACTCTATGATCAAGAAGACACAGACTTCCTGGAAACAACAATATTAGACATTGGCGAATTAAATAGACAGAACAAATTTTGGATATATTCAGAGTAAGCACCGCTGTAATACAGGGATTTTTCCCTCTAAATGGAAAGATGCCTCTTACATCTAATTCAATTTCAATTTCTTGAGACTTTTGAGGTTTATGTTTCATGACTAACACACACACACACACACAGAGTATGAAAGCACAAAAAATGGTTCACCTGAAAGTACAAATTTATATGTACCTACTCCTAGTATTTTCCAAAATTATCTTTGTATATAGTTTGTAAGTTTACCTTAGCTGCTGAAAGCTTATCCATTTCTAGCATCCGCAAAACAAACTGAGTTGTTGATCCATTTATAATGAGTGTCAGAAACACGATTCCCCCAGTGAAGAACACAAACTGCACAAGTGAGCAAAATATCAGACAAGTTTTGATTGTTCATCAACTTGTTCCTGTACGTAATCATTTCCAAAGTATCAAATATGGCATGTATTATTTGAGATAGTATACCATCAACACACAAGATTGCACAAACGAATAGATAATAAATATAATAAAAACGAAAGAAGTACCAAAACTCCTGTTTTGCGAGTAATGTATGTTGACGTGTCACTAGATTGCTGAAAAGAACATAAAAATGTTAGTAAAATTAATCAGGAAATTAAAATATATAAGAATAAAGTAAAATCATTAATAATAAATTAAGTACAGCTAGGATACTTTTCTTAAATCAGAAGCCAGTAGAGAAGAAAAGTCATAGCACAACTGGATTTTTTCGATTATTTGTTGGTTCTTAACACTTCAAATAAAAAACATCCATAGAGTTAATCCACCTTTATGAGTAAAAATCAACTACTAAATCACAATGTTTAAGCTTGTAGCACAATCACAATGAAAAATATTATAGATAGGGAACTGGGGAAATGGTGCAAGAACAAAAGCATTTCACAACTAAAAAATACGAATGCAACATGTCAGCACTTAGAAATGCAATTTCCATGATTCATCCATAAGTATCAAGGATAACTTGCCTTAACCGACAGAGAAAGAGACAATGCCACTGCACCTCTTAGACCAGACCAAACAAGTACTATAGCTTCTTTCCAATCTAGGCCATAGCCAAAATAACGCAGAAAGGGAAATAATGATCCAACCACTATGGCCCGTGAGAGTTGTAGCAAAACGTATAGGAGGATGAGGTAGCCCCAAGAATTCTCTATAATGGATGATTAAGTATGGTCATGTCACAGAGTAATACAACAAAATGCAGATATGTAAATGGTTAATCACAAAGTGAAAGTCAATACAACACGTAAGGAGAGTATTTCAAGTTCTTATTGTAGGGCATGTTGGAGAAGTCTTGACTTTTTTTTCTCCCAAAGGTAATCTTTCTTGGATATGGTGTGCCCAATGATGGTATTTTAGTTGCTGAATCAAAGGTGGCAGCATGACAGATATATTGGAAAACGAATATTAGCAAGTGAGAAAGAAAAAAAATGAGATCTTACCTTCTTGTTTAAGAATGCTGTCACCTCCAAGGATACCTTCAGCTATGACAACTCCACTTCAAATATAAAAGAAAACAAAACTAATAAATTATCTAATGGTTTAAGCACCACACCCACAGAGAGATAATCATCATATCACATTCCTCCCTTGCTAAATCAAGTCTCAAAGTAATCGCATACAAGAAGTTTTCAACTAATATAGCATACCTTAAGATGAAGATAAGAGTATTAGCGATATATGCAACCATTTCCCTGCAGTTTAACGTGAGGAAAGCCAGAATTAAAGATGTAGAAATCTCAACAATGTCATAGGGAGTTCAATTCTAGTATAATATTTTATTCTCCACATTTCTTGTTCCTTTCATCATCATTTGGAGGCTTTTTCTCCATTGCTTAGTTATAGGGCTGATTTTATGACTGGATATCAGCAGCACTTCCTGTATATATATGTTACTGTTAGGCACAAAAAGGCCTTAGTCAAACCTGCTCTACATCTTAGGGGGGAATTTTTAATCAAATCTGTTTGATGCACTTAAAGGTAAATTTAAGGCATGTTAATGCCTTATTGAAACCTAAAAAGTGATTTGCAATATAAGTCAAAGTTGTTTACCCTGTTGCATTCGTTGCAACTAAGACAGATTGTCCAAGCTGTTCATTCTGTTGAACAGGCTGGACATAAACTGTTTACGCTGCTCTATTCTACTGAGCAGCTTGGACAAATTCTAAGTATTCTGTTCACCCTTTATGGAATATGTTTCAATGTCCTCATGTATTGTTTTAGACTACAAGATCAGTTACAAAGTCAAAGACAAAGTGGAAAAACAGAAGCTGCAAAAGCTGCCTACGCTGCTCTGTTACATGAAGACAAAAGGATATCCATTTCTTATATCAAAATGACCTTAATAGAAGATGAAAGGTTGAAAGTTGACATTCCTCTTTTAGTTAAAGGCCTCTGCAACAGAGACAAAAAGGAAAGGACAAAGATTCTGCCACATGAAGACAAGTCTTGTTTTGTCTTTTTGGAAGACATCCCACTATCTCCCTGTCCAATGAGGAAGTTTCACTGAGATTCTCAGTTAGAGTATAAAAGGAAGCTTCTAAGGATTGTGAGGAAAATAAGAGTGAGAAATTCAGATCGTGCATTGAAGTGTGTTTTTCTCATGCAAGTCTGATTGAATAAAACAGTAACGTGTGTCCAGCTCTTCTTATTCAAGCTGTCTATCTGTGTCTTGTCTATCTGTGTCTTGTAAAACAGTGAGTTCATCTTAGTGAGTGTATTCATTGTATCAAGTCTGAGTGTGTCTTAGATTAGTTAAACATCTGTTGTATCTGTCATCTCAGCTTGAACCTTTCCGCAGTAAAGCGTGTTTGTAATTAACACTTGTTAATAATATACACAAACATTGAGAAAAGAGTATTGAATTTTAATTTGTTGTATTCACCCCCCCCCCCCCCCCCCTCCACAGCTTAGAACAATACACTAAATGAAACCTTTTGGGACCTACAACTGGTATCAGAGCAGATAGAGTGTGTGTTAATTCTAGATCTCTCATTCTCCCTATTTCCCCATGGACAACAGTGCTGCCAGCTCCTCCTCTTACTATGACAATGTTTCAATGGCTAAACCCCCCAAGTTCAATCATCAGAACTTCTCAATGGTTGGAAGTGCAGAATGATGCTCTATTTAGAGAATCCGGATGTACAACTGCCAGAGATAGTAATGGAAGGTCCTTATGTGCCAACCTATGTTACTACTATCACTCCTGCTGCTGCTGAAGGAGCTGTTCCTGAGATCGGAACCTTTGAAAATGCAAAAGGAAGACAAAAGGCTGGTTGCTCTTGATGCAATGTTCCTGGTTATTTCTCTGATGATGTGTTCAAACAGGTTGAGAAAATGAAGACTGCAAAGGAGATGTGGGATACTTTGTGTACCGTCTATGATGGTCCCACTATCACACTGGATAACAGGATCAACAATCTTGTTAGACAGTATGAACTTTTCTTTGCAAAGCCAAAGGAGTCTCTCACTGAAACCTATACCAGATTCACTGCTCTAATCAATGATCTCAAAGCTGTTGGGATCACCAAGGACAGCCTAACTCTGCTTAACAAATTTTTGGACATTCTGCTTGTGGAACGGAATTATTTCTCTACTATTCTAAGAAATTTAGGCACCATCAAAAGTATGGAACTTGTAAATCTATATGGGTCTTTACTAAATGATGAGCAGTCAAGGCAACCAAAAAGAATTGCTTTGGAAATTTCCAAAAGAGGTGCTGCCTTAGTGGCCAGCGTGAGACAACAACAACCTGGTCAGGTGTTCACACAACCAGGGAAGAAATGTCTGAGGATGAAGACTGTGAAGATCTTGCTGAATTAGATGATGAGAAAATGATTGCAATGCTTGTTAGAAAATTCAACAAGAAGAGGTTTGGTGGAAGAATGCTACAGAAGAAGTCAGGTGCCATAAAAAAGAAGGCATTTGATAAAACTAAGGCTGAATGCTTTAAATGTGGCAAAACAGGTCATATAGTTGTTGACTGTGCTGTTGGCTCATCATCCAAACCATACAAGACAAACAGGGACGATGGTTACAGGGTTAAGTACCTAATAGTCATGGCTAAGCTGAAGAAGTTGGAAGATTCGGTGGCTTCGAACAAGCAAAAGGGACTTATGGCTGAGACATTTGACTGAGAGGAATCTGACTCATCTTCAGATTAAGAAGATAACAACTGTCTGATGGCCAACACTGATGTCCAATCAACAAGCAACTTCAAACAAGACCTGGCTGAAGCTGAGGCTCTCAGCAGCTTGGAGAACTGGAACCCAACAATGATGTATAAGGTACAAAATTTTATGGAATACAGTTCTGATGAAAAAGTTAAAATGTTTGAACACATAGTTGTTGATTTAAAACCTGCTATTGAGAAGCATAATGCTTTGTTGTCTGAGATCTCCAAGCTAAAAACTGATCTTGAAAGAAAATCCAGTAAACTGGACAACTTCCATAAGTTGGAAACTGAACTTGATGAATTAAAACACATCAATTCCATTTTATTGGAAGAAAAGAGAGAAACAAACACAAAGCATGCCAAGCTTCAAAAGATTGTTGACTCTTGGTGCAAATCTGCACAGAAATTTAATCATTGTATCAGTCAACAGTCAACAGATCCCTGCTCAAATACAAGCGTATCTTGGAGGGGATCTTGACAAAGCAGCTTCAATTGTTAAGATGAATAATCTGGATAAAGACTTATCCACTCTTGGTGAGCTTCCAAGTACCTTCGTTCAGAAACTAAATGGTAAGCTAGTCTCAACAAATAGGTTTGTCAGGCCTCAAAACGCTGACAGCTTGTGTGAAAAAGCTCCAAAAACTTATGATGGAATCTGTTCTCCATCAAATCAGTATGCTAAGTGCTCAGCTGGTTCACACAAGCAAAAGAAGGGAAAACAAGTTCAAGTTGCAGCTTTGGACACTAAACCTGTTAACAAACAGGTTCTGGGTCTAAAGCTGATGGTAAGAGACCTGTTAATCCCCTTTGATGTTGATCATTTTGAGAAAAAGTTTTCAAAAGGGAAGCAGCGTGCCTTCAACAGGGGTAAGTCTCATGTTGAAAGTAAATCTGCTGTGATTTAAAATAAGTTTTAAATCATAGTGGAAAATTGGTTATAAATGAAGGTAAAAAAGCAGTGATTATGTTGATAGGCAACATCCATCACATCTCAGTAAGGGCAAAGGCAAAGCCATTGCTCAACCTAAGAAATTTGGGAATAAGTTTCCCAAACCTGTGGAAGGTCAAAGGCCAATCAAACTTCCTGTATTTGATATCTGTCCTCCTAAAAAGAGGAAAGAGGATACAGGTAAAGCTATTGCCATTGTGCCTTCCACTCAAAGTGTTGATTCTTCTTAAAACAGTAATAAGTTTGCTAAACCTGCTGAGAAGCTCAACAAATTTCTGGAAGTACTTCTTCCAAAAAGGTCAAAAAGAGAAAATGCTATAAATGTGGGAAGAAGACACACATGGCCAAAGACTGTCCTGAAACTAAGGACATGAGGCCTGTTGACTCTGCTAGTTCCGTCATTGCAAATACCAGCAATGTTGGAAGTAACATGGTCAATGAAGATAGTATCCAAGCTGATACAATCCAAATAAAAAATATTAGTGTGGATATTACTGGTCCATCAACAAATGTTGATTAAGTAGGAGAATTCATCCCTATGATGAGTTCCCCTAAAAATAACTAATGCTTTCCAATCACACTCTACGTGTCAAACAACCGTCCCAGGTTTGGTACTTCGACAGCGGCTGCTTAGGCCACATGACAGGTTGCAAGGATCTGCTGAGTAATCTCAGGTTTGAAAAAGGGCCAAAAGTCACCTTTGGTGACAATGTTCAGGAATCTACAGAATGATATAAAACTCTTTAAACTGGTGTTGTTGTATTCAAAAGAGTAGCCTATGTGTCTGGGCAAACATAATCTTGTAAGCATAAGTCAACTGTGTGATGCTGGCTACAATGTTAACTTTGATGAGCACATGGGTTATATATTGGATTCCCAAGGCAAAGTTGTGTTGTGTGCACAAAATAAGAAATGTGTATATGTTGTGGACATTAAATCTGCTGATCCCACAACTGAAACCTGTGCAGACCTGAACTGGTTATGGCACAAAAGGCTATCACACCTGAACTTCAAGAATATCAACAAACTCAGTAAGAAATAGTTGGTAACAGGTTTGCCTTCTATAACATTTGTTAAGGATAAACTCTGCATAGCTTGTGAGAAAGGCAAACAGAGAAAAACATCTTTTAAATCTAAGCATAATTTCTCTATTGATACTCCTCTCTTCTTAATCCACATGGACTTGTTGGGACCAGTCAGTGTCCCAAGTCTAGGAGGAAGAAGATACACTCCATTAATGGTTGATGGGTTCTCCAGGTTTACATGGTGATCTTTCTCAAGAGCAAAGGAGAGGCTGCTAGAGGAATCATTGGGTTTATAAAAAAGATGGAGATGTTGAACTCTACTCAAGTTAAGCAGCTTAGAAGTGATCATGGTACTGAATTCAGAAACAGTACTCTTGAAGACTTCTGTGAAGAAAGAGGGATCTCACAAAACTTTTCAGCTGCAAGAACTCCACAACAAAATGGAGTTGCTGAAAGGAGAAACAGAACTTTCATTGAAGCTGCTAGAATCATGTTGTGTGCATCAGGTTTACCTTCATCATTTTGGGCTGAAGGTGTCAACACTGCCTGCTTCACCCAAAACAAATCCTTGGTGGTGAAAAGGTTTAACAAGACTCCCTGTGAGTTAATCAAAGAAAGAAGGCCAAATATTAGTTATTTCCATGTGTTTGGATGTCCCTGCTTCATTCTGAATCAAAGGGACCGACTGACAAAATTTGAACCCAAAGCTGATGAAGGTGTGCTTGTTGGATATTCTACTATCTCAAAAGCCTACAGAGTATACAACTACAAAAGAAAGGTGATAGATGAATCTATCAATGTCACCTTTGAAGAGTCTAGGAGTGCTTCCACCAAAGTTGTTCCTGAATCAGTTTCAGGAGAGTTCAGCTTTGATGATCTCATGCATTCCATCAATGTAGAAAAGGACTCAAAAGCTTCCACTACATCCAGAGTGGAACCTGTTAACCACAATGGACATGATGATGACTATGTTGATACACCCTGTGTGAATAAGTGTACTGACATAATTACTACACCATGTCCTGAATGTTCAACAATGGAGAGTCATGTTCAACAAGTAAACAGGCTCAATCAAGATAACAGTGTGTCTGAAAATCTTGAAAGCTGTTCAACAGGACCTGTTGAAGATGAAATTGACGCAGGAGAATTTTCATTGAGGCATGATCCTAAGTGGATCAGGTGTCACCCCAATGATTAACTGGTGACATCAACAAAGGGATACAAACAAGATGGGACAGCTTAGGAAACTTTTGTATGTTTTCTAGCTTTGTGTCCCTGATGGAGCCTAAGAAAGTGGATGAAGCACTAAAAGATGGCAATTGGATCATTGCCATGCAAGAAGAGCTCAATCAGTTTGAGAGAAATAAAGTATGGAAGCTGCTCTCTGCTCCTAAAGGTAAAACAATAATTGGCAATGGTTTTCAGGAACAAAATGGATGAGCAAGGTCATGTTATTAGAAATCAAGCAAGACTGGTTGCTAAGGCTACAGACCAGAAGAAGGCATTGACTATGATGAAACATTTGCTCCAGTGGCCAGGTTAGAAGCAATTCATTTGTTTCTAGCCTATGCTGCCCACAAGAGTATGAAGGTATTTCAAATGGATGTAAAGAGTGCATTTTTGAATGGGAAACTGCAAGAAGAAGTGTATGTCAAACAGCCTCCGGTTTTGAAAATGAACATCACCCAGGTTTTGTCTATAAGTTGGACAAAGCCCTCTATGGTCTAAAACAAGCCCTTAGAGCCTCTATAAGTATGACACTCTAACTGATTTCCTTATGAGCAATGGTTATTCCAGAGGTAAAGTGGATACCACATTGTTCATAAAGAAGGTGAAGTCTGATATTATGCTTCTTCAAATTTATGTGGATGACATAATATTTTGTTTTACTAATGAGCAATGTGGATGACATAATATTTTGTTTTACTAATGAGCAGTTATGCAAGAATTTTTCACTACTCATGAAATCAAAATATGAAATGAGTATGATAGGTGAACTTACTTTCTTTCTAGGATCACAGGTTAAACAAACCTCAAATGCAATTTTCATAAATCAAAGAAAGTACACTTTAGATCTTTTGAAAAAGTTTAAATTTGATCGAAGTTCGCCTATCAAAACCCCAATGGCAACCAATGTAAAGTTGGATGTTGATGCCAGTGGCAAAGCTGTTTCAGTAATAGCTTACACAAGCATGATTGGGAGCTTGCTATATTTAACTGCTAGTAGACCAGATAGTATGTTTGCTACCTGTTTATGTGCTAGGTTTCAAGCTGATCCTAAGAAATCACATCTAGGTGTTGTAAAAAGAATCTTCATATACCTTAAGGGTACACTAGGTTTGGGTATTTGGTATCCCAAAGACTCAAGTCTTGAGTTAACAGGATATTCAGATTCTGATTTTGCAGTCTGCAGGCTAGACAGGAAAAGCACAACAGGTGGATGTCAACTCCTTCGTGGTAAGTTGATCAGTTGGTGTAGCAAGAAGCAGAACTCAGTTTCTACTTCTAGTGCTGCTGAAGCTGAGTATATTGCTGCTGGAAGCTGCTGTGGGCAGATTCAATGGATGCAGCATCAACTTGAAGACTATGAGCTTGTATATAGGAAGACTCCTATTCTGTGTGATAATACAAGTGTCATAGCTATCTCCAACAATCCAGTATTTCATTCCAGAACAAAGCATATAGAAGTCAGACATCACTTTATCAGGGATCACATCCAGAAAGGTAATGTGGAGGTAAGTTTTATTTTTACAGATGAACAGCTTGCAGACATTTTCACCAAGCCTCTTGATGAAAACGGGTTTAACTATCTTGTAAGCAAGCTAGGCATGTTAAATATAAGTGACTAAGTGTCATTAATGCTCTAAGACATCATATGTCTCAAACTGCTCAAGTTTCACAGAACAGCTTAGATAAAACAGGCTATGCATGTTCTACACTTAGCCAATTTCTGAAAGCTTGGACAGCAGGTTTGACAAAATCAGTTTTCACTTCAAACATGTTCTGTTGATCAAATCTCCAACCTGCTCACTCTCTCAATCTGTCATACAAGACATTGTCTTGTAACCTGATCAGCTATTGAACATAACATGTTCTTATATAGCTGCACAGGTTGAATGAACAGCTTGAGGAATGAATAGTTTGTGATGAAAGCTGCTCATCACAGGTTTGAACAACAGCTTCATAATTAAGTTACTTAATTTCAGTATTTATTTAACTTAATTACCTATGGATAATGTGTCTTAACGTGTGTTAGTGACTAAAAATGTTCAAGTGGTCTGACAACCGTTCTGGACAACCGTTTTGTTTTCCGTTAAAGAACATTTCAAATCAACTGCCCAAATCTTTCTCTCTCCTACCCACTCACATTCGAATCCTATAAATACCCCCTCTACTGTTTCATCTACTTCTTCCTTTACTGATTCCATAACTACCCAAAGAACCCTAAATCGACTAAGTGTCTGATACTCATCTTTCCACTACTCTTAAAATGGCTCACCAAAACAACCCTTTGCTTCCAGAAGGATGTTGAGAAACACCCTCTGTTACCACGATTCTGACCCTGAAACCTACAAACTATATTGCAAATCTAACCATTCCCAAAAACTACGTGTGGAAACGTTATGAAAACATGGTGGAGTTTCTGAAGGTTCACCCCCTACAATATGCTATGACTGCATCTCCTGGTGTCCTGTACCAGGACATGGTGTATTTGTTTTGATACATTTGTGCTTATGATTCAGCAACCAAAACCATCAGGGGAACCATCCTCGATGGGACTCAAACCATTGAGATAACTACTGCTCTCCTCAGGGAAGACCTTCATCTTCCTGTGGCTGAAACTTATGACCAGCCACAGCCTAAACGATCAGATGGGAAATCTGCTACGCTTCTGTGGTGTAGCAGAACCCAAAGTTGGAGCGACTCTATTCAGAAGGGATCTATCACCAACCTACAGCTTCCTATTTGCCTGTGTGGTGATGTGCTTCAGCAGCAAAGTTGGTTCTTTTGACCAGCTTAGCAGTGATGAAATCCCAATAGTCCTACAGCTTGTGGATGGGACTACACTGAACATGGCTCGTTGGATTTTTGTGAATTTGAGGAACCTGGTACAGCAAACACGCCGAGCTGCTGTCAGATATCCAAGGTTTCTGAGCCTCATATTCAGACATGTTTGTGGTGAGAAACTCTACAACTCTCAGCCCCTCTTACTTACTGCCGCATTCCCAGTATTTGGGAATAGAGTTTTCTACACTCCAGTTCTTCCAAATGAACCCCCTCTCTCTACACCAATGAGGAGATTACTTGGTATGGTGGAAGGACCCTCTGCTGTGAGGGTGGATCCGGTAGTTGCTTCCAAAGGAAAATCCAAATCCAGACCTAAAATTGTCAAGAGAGGCCTGGAATCGACTGAAGCTGAGTCTGTCCTCAAGAAGGTTAAAATAGCTAAGTCAAAGTCTGCCCCATCAGCCTCAGTGGCTGAGGGGGAGCAGACTTCTCACCCTGGTTCAAACGTTGAACCTGAAGCCTTTGTGATTGGTGCCTCTGTGGCACCTGAGACCATGGAACAGGTTAACCCCCCCCCTGTTTCTGACCCAGTCTCATCACCAGTCCATACACAACTTCCTGCTACTTCTCCTAAATCTCCCACAATGTCTCAATATTCAAGGAGAAAATCCTTAGCTAGGAAGAAACCATCTACCCAAACTAGCCCCTCTGGCCCCTCTTAACAGGAGTCAGTTGAAAAAAAGCAATCCCTGCTGCCTCTCCTATTTTGGGAGAAGGTTCAGCATCTTTGGAGCAGGCTTCACTCCAACTTGAGTCAACCCAGAGCCAGCCTAAGGAACCAGTTGTACATAAGGAAACTACCACATCAACTATCTAAGCCTCTCAACAGGCTGAGGGTATTGAAAGACAGGAGTCCACTCCACTCCACATTTAGTCCACACAGTCTCCACCTCATACTTCTACACCATCTGAGTCTGCACGAGGTGCCAAAGCTGCTGGAACAGACCATCCAGCAGTTCAGTCTCAAACTTTCGCTCCTGGAGATGCAGCTGTTTTACACCCAACAACTGTTGAAGGCCATCCCTCTGGTGAAGCTGCCCCTCAAATGCAAACTCCATCCACTGCTGATGTTGAAATGCACATCT
The DNA here is from genome assembly GCA_020465985.1 of Centrapalus pauciflorus. Lineage (NCBI taxonomy): Eukaryota > Viridiplantae > Streptophyta > Magnoliopsida > Asterales > Asteraceae > Centrapalus > Centrapalus pauciflorus. Next base: position 52,573 of record JAANYP010005513.1, on the reverse strand, counting down.
CCACTCCCCATGAAGAGGTACCTATAAACCAAGGTGCTGCTGAGGGAACCACCCCAGGTCTTGATGAAGGTGTTGCAACACAAGCAGCATCTGAAAGGCCACCAACTCCTACCACTTTTCCTCATGATGCAGAAATAGCCACTGCTGAAGGATCCATTGACCATTCCAAGCTGGGCATCTCACCTATGCCCAGGCTATGGAACTTCTCTCTAAAGTATCCCTACCTTCCCCCACCAATCCTCAAACACCTGCCTCATCCTCATCTCATTCTCATTCTTCATCCTCAACACAATCCAAACAATCCACACATACTCCTCCAACCCCAAAGATCTTCCTTTGAAGGATTAGCTATCATTGCTGACCAACAAAGTTGGTCTTTGGAAAACTCCATGACCTCCCTGCCAACCATCATCTCAGACTCTGTGTCTGCACAACTTAAAGGATTTTTTGATTCGTTCAAGACTTCCTTTCCAACCCCTCCTCCTCAAGTTGATCAATCCTCACAGCTGCTTGCACTCACTGCACAGCTGCAAACAATCTCCACTACCCTCTCCTCTATCCTTTCCACTTAACAGGACTCTGTGTCCTCTCTGGCAGCTGTCTCCCAACAGCTGTCCTCTCTCCTAAACACTTGCACTCTACATTGGCCAGCTTAAACACTTTAATAGTCTCTCTGTCCAATTCTGTGTCATCAAACATTGATGATGTGCAAGATTCTCTTGAACTACATCTTGCACAGCTTCAAAGTTTGTTGTTCACAGCTTCTGACAGGGAAGCCCTTTCTAAGTTGTCCTCTCTTGCTGCTTCCCAAACTAGCTCTCTTCAGACCTGCCTTACCTAACTTGCAGAGGTAAAGGACAACTTGTCTTTCTTAGTGCATAGCCTGGTTGGCCCCAAACTGCTGCTATGCCTGCTGAATTTGTTTCTCCAGGCAGACCAAGTGTTGAAGGCTATGTGTCATCTCCTTCAAAGGGGGAGAAGATATCTGCCTCGATGACCAAGTCTAAGGGGAAGAAATCTTCATCTCCTTCTAAGGAGAAATCATCATCTATAAGGTGTCTCACAAACAGGTCCTAGTCCTACTGTGGATGTCTCCCATTCAACTGAAGCTGCTCAGCCTACTCAGGCTGGATCTCCAACCCCTGCACCATCTAAGGGGGAGGAATCCATTCCTGGGGACAGGTCAAGCAGAAGGAGACATCTGATACTGGAACAAGAAGAAGAAGAAGAAGAAGAGGTCAACAACAGCTAAAGGGAAGAAGAAAGCCTCAGTAGACCCTGACTACCTCAAAGTTGCTCAACTGAAGTTTGATAAGGCCAGAGCTAAAGAAATGGGTGTCTCTATGGAAACCTATTATGAGTTCAAAGAACAACAGCTTAAAACCTTTGAAAAGCTAAAAACTGATGAGGCCTCTGCTAAAGCTGCAAAAGCCTTTGCATACAAGGAGGCAAGAAAAATTAAAATGCCCTCCTTGGATGTCCAAAGGAAACTATTAGAGGTTGCCAACCAGTCAGTGGTTGAAAAGGAAGGAGAGAAGGAACACGGTGATCAGGTCTCTGTGACCAAGCCTAAGCAAGCATCCTCCTCTGCAAGAGTCTAGATTCACTTTGACAACTCGGCAAAGAAAAAGTTCTTTGATGTTGCAAACAGAAGACTTGCTAAGGAGACCATTGTCAAAGCTGTTCCCAATTCAAGAAAAGGCAAACAGTGGAAATTACAGATAACCAGAATGGGTGCTGAAGGTCCAGAACTGGAAGCATATGAACACACTGATGTTGCTCAAATGGGATTCAGAGAATGGGTAGAATTGGCAGTTGCCCTGAGCCATTCTAAGTCTGAAACTGCTAAGACGATCAGGGCATATGTCAAAACATTAACGGAGAGAGTGAAGAATCTTGGCTTGATCACACAAGAACAAATCAAAGATACCTCAGTGGTTGAACCCAAGATAAAGGCCAGGAGGAGGAGAAAGGACACTGAGCTGGAAGAACTCTGATTGATCAAGGTGATGTAGCCGTTGAAATCAAAGGAGTTATTCATAGCCTGCCCAAGGGAGTAGAACATGAGGATGACAAGCTGATTGAAGAACCTGAGCTGGGGGTATTTTTTGTAGATCCCCTAACAAAGAAAAAGTGTTTCCAGAGAGCATCAGATTTACACAAGGTTGGTCTCAAGCAGCTTATTGCTTTTAGACGTGCAAACTCCTTTAGAAAATCTGTAACATGGAGAGCATCTATCCGGGAACAGCTCAAAGGGTTCCATGAAAGAGGAGAGCATCTATCCGGGAATACCAATGTGCACCAAACCAACAAACCGGAGAACAAATCTATATCCAAAATCAACCGATTACCAAATGTCGCAACAAAACGATAACCCATATCAAAATAATACGAAATATCCAAACGGCCCGCAACAAAGCAAAATCGATGACCCAAAAACGACGCCGGAACCTATCAACCGATCAACAAAATCCAGACCCAAAATCACAACGATCATCACAACTAAATACTAATGTGTAATTTCTCCCAAATACCCCGAAAACTAACGGGTAACCAAAACGAATGAGAAACTCCACCAAAACTTGTTACCGGACCAACCAAGATTCAAACACGAAGCCAACAATACTAAGTTTTTCAAAAGGCAAACCAATTGATCTACAAACGAACCCAAACGAAGACGCCATAGCCCAAAATTTGTAGATCACAAAAAACTAATGATACACTTTCCCGACATGACGAAACAATCCGAAAACCAACCGTCATCAAAAATAAATCCAAATTCCAACGGAACTTGTATCGCCATCTAAATGCCTTCAAAATCAAACAACTCGAAATTCGATCAACACCGAACGAAAAACAAAACCGACTTCTTGAATCAATGTGAATCCCACAAAACGTTGCTCCAATTCCGATACTAAACCGAACAAACGCAATGAGTCGACACCTAAATTCTTGAATCTTCATTCAAGAAACCCAAAACGACCATTCCGTCTTGAAAACGAATCAAGAAAAACAAAAGCCCGAGATAAATACAAATCACCGAAATCCAAACTTGATTCAAGACTAAACCCAAACATCCAAATCAATTTCTTACGACTTGCGAATTCATATTTCAAACAGGCGTTTTCTTAAAACCCAAAACAGTAACAATGTTCAAGAATTCGTTTTCTTGAAACCCAAACTCAAACAAACCATGAAAAACAATACAACGAGACCAAGACGAATGAACCAAATCTTAACTTGATTTCTTTCAAAGAAAATCAAACACAGACCACCCAATTGCAAAATCGATTGCCAAGATGACCTCCAAAGTCAAAATCAAATTTCAATTGCCGACTCCACCTTAAACTGAAATCCAACAAAATCAATAGCTAAAATCAAATTGGCTAAGAACGACTGATTTCTCTGAGATCGATTTCAAATTAAGAACCCCATCGCTAACACCTATTGCCAAGAACAACACATCCAATTTCTTCAAAATTGATGGGCAATTTCAATTTAAGTCAAAAATCCAGAAGCATACGATCATGAATTGAACAGTGCAGAAATCAATTATCAAAATCGATTGCAGAAATCAGTTTGGCCACTACAATCGCTAATTTCCCTAGCCGACTTCTTCAATTGAACACTAAAATTGATCCCTCAAACTCCAATTGGCCAGAACGGGCAGACCCAAAAACTGCACCACGATGATCGATAATTCCAATTGCGATATCAATTGACAATTACGATCACCATCCCAGAAATAACAAAAGATCAAGAACACAATGCAGAGAAAAGTCCAGAGACATCTACTTCCAAACTAGAAAAAAAAAAAAAACAAACGTGAAGACCACCGAATTCAAAAGTGATGATCACAACCTGGCTTTGATACCACTTGTTAGGAAATCAGAAACAAAAATGGCAGACTTGAAACCAAGAACTCAACAAAATTAAGAACCCACAAATGTGAATCAAGAAAGAAAGAATATTCAATTTCACTATCAAATTGGGTTACATGACTACAATTTGAGTTATTGTCCTCATTAACCCATAGGATTTATTTATACTAAAAACTACAAAACTAACTCTAAGCTAACTATCAAGGAATTACACTAAACCCCCCTGAACTATTACAACTAATTCAAGTCACTAACCTAACACCTTGCTTACACTAAATTTAAAAAATTGTGCATATTTAACACCCTATCAGCATTTACTTCATTTCAAGGTATTTTAACAAGACAAGAAAGTACAAGATACCAGAAATGATGCAAGCTCTGTTGTCCTTCGCCTTTAAAAGCAGTTCTAGCAACAGCCGCATAGAACCTGTCAAAATGTTTGCGTATTCAGATTATTATATTTTAAGCACATGGGCAGGCCATTGAAGCAATTCAACTTACATTCCTAACGTCATCACTGTTAATACTCCAGAAATATCAACACCTTCTTGAGACTATCACAAGGGAGATACAAATTAGTAAACTAAATGTATATAATTGGGCTAGGCAATAGAAATATCACTTTGGGGTAACCAAAGCTCTTTCAATACCAACACTACACAAATCACCTTGTGTAATGTGGTACAAGGATGTGTATCAAAATATTAGCAACTAAAGACATGTGTGCAAACTGTAGGAGTATCCAATCCACGATATATGATGATCGAATAATAGCATGTGGAGTCATGCCAATTCCTTTCAAATTTAAGCATTTTCATTTGCATTCAGTATGTTCCTCTGAACCAATGAGCTTTCACCTTTCTTCAACTTTTCAAGAAGGTAGAAAATTGTCATCTATATTGATTTTATATTTTTCTATTTTATTTATTACGAATTAAGAATTAGAACCCCATGAGTAAAACACAAAATAGTGGATATACCATTCAAGCTAATGCATCAAAAGAAAGAAAGATGGTTTAGGTGAGGGACATGTGACAAAAGTGACAAAAAAACTTGAACGAAAACCCAGTCAATTTATATGTTACCCCAAAGTTACACCATCAGACCATTGGTGGTCTACATGTTACCCTCAAGTTATACCATCTCTAGGAAAAGAAAATGTTGATGCCTAAGTGATTGATTTCATGAAGATGAATCTGATCTTAAAAGAAGGCAATGGAGGTGATATCCACAGCTTCAACTATATATATTATGTCGTTTATTTTCACCTATCGACTTGATAGAAAAATTGGTGAGGAGTAGCGTGTATACCAGAGGGCATGGTGCGTGGGGTAGGAAAGGATAGGGTAATATGAGGGTGGTATGGGGTTGGATGGAGGATGGGTTGGAGTGGAGGGGAGTGGCGGTAGCGGCGTAGGGCTAGGTAGGCAAGGGTGGGTAGGGTAGAATGAGTAGTAACGTGGATGGGATGGAGTAGGGTAGTGTGAAGAGTAAGGTGGGTAGGTAGGTAGGATGGGTTGGGTGTGATGCAGGGGTGAGCGTCGTGCCATATCGATATCGACCGGTAACGAAACCGATATTTACCAAGTATCGAAAATGGTTCTATTGGAGTACCAAATACCATCCTGACATATGAAATACGGTACCGGTGCCGGGGGTAATTCGGTACTGGTACCCAGAGTTCCCAAAAATGCAATTCCATATCGATTATTATTGATCAGACTTGCATGTTTTTCTTGACTTTCTTCCAAGGGGGAGTTGATCCAATTTAGATTTTCTTTTTCTTTACCATCCGTGCTTGTATATGTGGCCATGGAGAAACCAACTTTATTATATTGATTGGTGTTTTTTTGTTAGAGATGAGATAGACACTAATTTTGCTTGGGATTAAAAAGTATTAGGAAAAGGTTTTTTCTATTATCACAATTACAAAATAGTTAGAATGTGACATTTGGTTTACCGGTTGGTATGTATTAGTATCGAAGTATCGGTCGTGTTTCCCGATTTCATCGAGTACCGATCAAGGCATAATGCAACTACCAAAAACCGAACCGAATTGACTAAATCAGTACCGGTTGGTATTCTCAGTACCCTTGCTCACCCCTAGTGTGATGTGGGGCAAAATTGTGGGAGCATAAGTTAGGGTGGGGGAGTTGTCATTTTTCCACCCCTCCATCCCTATATCCACATCAGCTTCTCTCTCTACCATAGTTGTTGTCGATAGCGAATAGCGGACGATAGCGACGAGCTACCTATGTGTTACATCGCGATAGCACCAGCTATTTCATGTTTAGCGGATTTAGTATTAAAAACCAAAATATATATGTTATGTTAAACTTTTTAATGTATTTAACATTTTAACTTCAAAATAAAGTCTTAAAACTATTAAAAGCCAATCATAGATCATCTAATTCTTCATAGTCAAGCTCATCTTCTCCGAGCCCATCTTCTTCGTCCGACGACACATGATTCTAATAAGCTGCAACATCTCTCTTCTTCGCTTTGCTCCTCTACCAAACGGCTTTTTCCTTTAGACCTATAGGTTGATGTATTAACACTCCTTTTGTTCCCCCTCCTTGTAGAATAAGACGCCTCATTCGTGCCACTGGAAACCACAACATGTCCCCACGTCAAGACTTCACCCTATACCTGAACATCTTCTTCTTCCAAGACCTCCATCAACCACTCACTGGGATCTTGAACATTGGTGTTGCCGAAATTGGGTCAATTGTATCACGACATACGTTTCTATGTAGCTTGATGTAAAAGAATGTAAACGCTTGCCTCTCTTTTCTACGCTACGCTATTTGATATAGAAACTACTATCGTCGCTATTGACAACCTTGCTCTATACCCTTTCCATCTTTCTACTCGACTGAAACCACCATAATGGTCATCTTTCTATCCTAACACCCCACTACCCACTTTTTGTATTAAAAGAGACGGAAAAAAAATGTGAGAATGGGGAGGTTACACCACTTCGGCACCATCAGACCGCATGGAAATGTTTTTGGCGGTACCGCAAGGAGCTAAGGAGGAAGGGGTGTTCACTGCGTCCCCAATGCCTTCGTGGCATCTACCCTACCGAGTGGGGAGACCATGTTGTGATGTAGGCTTCATCCCACATTCGGACTTGGTTTATATTTTGTCCCACATTGCTCATTAGATACAAAAAATAGTCTAATTGTCTATCTATATATATATATATATATGATGCCTTGTACTTGTTATCTTTATCACCAAATAATAAAAGAGAGATCCCTAGGACGTAGGTCTAAACATCGACCGAACCACGTAAATTCTGTGTTCTTTTATTGTGATTTTGTGTGTGTGTTGTGTGATTAAAACCTAACAGACTACTTCGTCCCCCCTTTAGGAGTGTGACAAACCAACTATTCGAAGTGGAGTAAGTTTGGTAGCGTGGGTGGGTGGGGTGTGTTGGGTAGTGTAGGGTGAATTAGCATGTCCTAGAGTCCAAGATCTATTTAGTTTGATCTGGCTTAGGTTAGATCATTCATCATTGGCCGAATCCAATCTAATGAGAAGCATATCTTCAACATGCAACTACTTTGAAACTTAGCTATCATGGGTGATATTTTGATCTTCATATTCCTTCATTGGAAGGATTTCATTTCCTTCATATATGCTATTCATGAAATCCGAGCGATGGAGTGTCTAAATTCCATGGGATTTCAATTCCTTTCACTTTTTAAACCAAACAAATCATTTGAGGTGTTTGGTTCGCTAGAATCTGGGGGAATTGGAGGGGAAATGAATCCAATTGCAATCAATTCATGTGTTTGATTCAACTTTTAAATGTTATTGGATTCCTTCAAAATTGAAATTTTCCAATGAATGAATGAAAATATCATTCCTTCACAATATGGATGGAATTCAATTCATTGCAAGAAAAGAATATGGTTGGTTACAAAAATACCCCTAACCAAAAACCTCATCACTCCCTACCCAAACCACCCCACCCCATCCACCCCATCCACCCTTACCTTACCATACCCTTACCCATACCCATCCCACCCATTAACCATACCCTACCCACCCAATGCACACTACTCTACAGACCCCACTCTACCTCAACCCACCCAACCCTCCACCCTATCCCACCCACCTATATAAAGTAAGAAATAAATGATAAAGAAAATCAAAAAGGGAATCTTTGTCATATGACCTTATTTAATTATAGATCATTTGACAAATTTATAAAACCAAACAAATTATCGAATTAGATTCCAATTCCATTTTTAGTTGACCAAACATAATTTGAATTCCAATTCTGATTCCTGACAGATTTCAATTCCTTATCAGATTCCTTCTAAATCATGTTGCGAACCAAACGCCAACTAAATTCTAATTCTGGCCAATTCCATTGGATTTGTGCAAACTGCAGGCGACCTAAGGACTGTTAGATTCCCTCTAATTTGAGGAAATCATTCCATTACATCCTAAGTAATGACCAAATACCTCCATGATGGAATTACTATTAAGTTCAGCCAAATTCCAGTAAACCAAAAGCCCCCTTAGGAGGAAACTTTTAACAAAATACAGATGGAAGACGGAAATAGCATTATATCTAACATGCCTAAGTTACAGCATATAAATCAAACAGGCCCATGTTTTCACACCACGATCACGACAACCATACATGTAGACATGTAAATGTATTAATAAAAAAGTAATAGAAAAAAACACACTTATCGACCATTCTCATTATTCTAATGCATCACAGCAACATAAGCACATCAGTCAAGATCGTAGACAGATCACAACTCTAATTTTGATAACAATCATAAACAAGATAACAAATCATCAAGGTCAAAAGGTGGACCTAGTAAATCAGATAATTCTGGTGGAGATGAAGAAAACAATATTGTATAAGCAAAATGGAGTGGCACTTGGCATATAAAATTATTGGAAGAACTTTGCATAAAGCTAGATCAATGGGCCTAACATGAAATAAAGAACCCAATAATCAGATGAAACACAAATATTATTTCTTCGGATACACAAATTATGACAACCCTCTCGCAACTACTTCCATTAACATTTCTCTTCCAGGAGAAGACATGTCATGCAAAGTATATCAGTATGTGGCTTTGTGAGTTGAAGAAGTAACATACCGTAAAGAAAGCGACGTAGCTTACAGCAAGAGTCAATGTAATTTCTATCACTGTATCGTTGAAAATAAATCCAAGCCACAAATAAGACACCAGACCAAAAGCAATACCCATTGCAACACTGGACCAAGGAAATAATTTTATCAAACCAACTGTAACTGCCAGACTACAAATTGAATGTAAGACACCTACGCTCCAAGAGATACTGTTGCTAAGAATTTGATGACCGTCCCCCAGCTGTAGCTTGATCCAGTTACCATTCGAAAAAAAAGTGTATAGATAACGATTGCCGTCCTAAATATACAGGATACAATTTGTTGTCAAGCATGAACCATAAAGGTAAATTGGAAATGGCCAAAAATTAATTATTAATTTCCATATCGTAGAAACTTGAATTACAATAGCTCCAAGGTCATAATTATCCGTCTTAATTAAGAAGTTAAACACTAACAGGAAATCAATACCCGTCATTCATTAACGATTCTCCTTCAATAATAGTACTGACTTTTTTGCTTGCACCAAGTTCTTTTAACAGGGCAACCACAGCAACAGGATCAGTAGCACTTAGAAGTCCTCCAAGCAGCAATGATGTTTTCCAGTTCCAGTCATACGGAAATAATAGCTGCAGTTAGGTTGTTTTTTCCTCCTTAGAAAATAGGAACTGACATCCTAAAAGAAAATTTGAAAAAAAGGTGTATGTAAGCATACCTTTAGAGCTGCGCCAAGAATGAATGTAGATATTAGAACCCCAGGCCCAGCAAGAAGTATCATTTGTGTCATGCATTTCTTTAAATAGATGAAGGTGGAATATTGTATGAGAAAACAATAATCTTAATTAATATCAATATATTTTTAACAAAATTGTATTTTGCTAGAAACCACAAACCACTGTCATAATGTCAGTATAAACAACCTATCATGCTTGATCATATTATCTAAGAAGTTTCTTCGCAAACATGTGGAAACTATAGATCCTAGAAATGATGATGCTTAACAACCATTATAAAACAAGTGTGTTGGTCTACTGTTGTAGGCAGGGTCTACTTGGTCATATAGAATATGATACCGAGCACATTAAACAGCTGGCCAGCAAGTTCAAGGACCAAGGGGAACATGGCAAACATGGAGGAATAGTGTCGCCCACCTTCAAACAGATCTAACTTTCAACAAATGAGGAGTTACAGCACCCATGAACAACCAAAGAAAGCTCTTGAACGCCTTAATCACTACGGCAAACACCTTTGACAGTTTGGCCAATCATCAGGCCCAAAAGCCTTCATTTAGGGCTTTCAGACTTTTCAGTTGTTAATAAGATTTTGATTTGGACCACACACCAGAATAATTGTTAGTAGGTGTCAAAGTATGCATCAATCCAGGCCATGGACCCATCTAGTGTGTTGCATATTTTGGGGATCTTTGCTCTCCACAGTCCACACACAATCAAAAGGTTACATAGTATACAGCTCAGACTTCAATGTAGATCATTTGATTGTATCGATTGGAAGAGGCAACTCATACCAAGAAGACACCACTAGCCTACCTGGAGTACAGCTCAAAAAGAGGAAGTAGTGAAGAGAGCTTTGAGTAACTAGAACATATCAAAAGAGTTGGTAATTTTAGAGTCAATTATACCCCTCATTACAAGTAGCATATCAAATGTACTTGAAGCATGCTTTACGAGCAACGTACTTTTATGCATTAAAAACTTAAATTTTGTGTATATAACAAGTTTGAGGGGTATATATAAATTCCCCACTTTTTTTAGATATGAGTGTCTAAAAGAATGCTATTTATGCCTAGAAGGCTTCACTTTCTTGTTATCTGTATTCGAGTTCACCACACTATAGACTATCGGATTACTATTGTAATCCACTCCCAATGAGTTCGCTAGAAATGATTTGATGTTACTGTCAATTGCAAGACAATCGACGCCCATTTATCATATCTATATATTCAGTTCTTCCTAACCCACTAGATGGATGAAGATGGAAGCTCATTATGCAGATTCCCAAGCCTGCTTTATGCTCAAATATAGCTAGCTGAACTTTTTAAAAAACTATATCTCATTCATGAACGTATTCATTTCACAGAAACTGCTACCTTAGCAACTTTTCTGCATACATGGAAGAAGCGCCTAGGTTTGTTCCTCATAAGGATGTGAATTGTATGTAAGTTGAATGTTGAATCTGTCATGGACTGTTCACGTAAACACAAAATAAATTGAAAGAAATATATCCTGCTCTTCAAATAACACATTTCAGAAGCAGCTAACAGGACTAAGGTGTTTACATTGGAATTTTCCATTCACAGGTCTCAAGATCCACTAATCCACTTGAGTAAAATCCTTTGAGTGTGACAGAAAATAATTTTTATGTCAAAATGGGTGGATGATTCAACTAATTACAAAATTCGACAGTAAGTAGTTTTCATAACTTGCAATCATTGACCTTGCTATCAAAAAGGATTGCATTGTAATCGAAATATCAAGTGAACTCCTATTTACTAAGAGTATGAAGCATAGAAATTAACCTTTATTTGGTGCACCTCCATTGAAAATGAACTTTCAAAAAGAAGAGCAGGAAGAAAAACAGCTAATAAAAGATCAGGATCAATATTTGCCCCTGCACATGAACAACATATATTTGACTTTAACCAGCAAAGACACCAGACAAACAGAATTTTCCAAATGCAAGCATTTAAGAGCAAGGCTGTGCATGATTGCAGGATCAACAAAAGAAGTTTATTCAACTTACAGATACGAATTCCGTCACCAACTTTGCCTAACCGATGGCTTGTTCCATATTCTGCAGAATAAAGTTTTCTAGACTTAGGATAGAACAAAATATTAAAAAAGTTTGAGTATCATACTTTTTATGATGCCATCAAATTACCAGGACTGCATCAAATGTAAGAGTTCAACGAAAAAAAATACCCAACAGTTCAAGGTCCAACAAATATAAAGTTGTTATCCATTACTGACTTCTAATATTATTGTACTAGTCTTACTTTCATGTAAACGTTATTGACATCAAATATCAAATTTATACTTATAGTGAGTGTTTCAGGTGCTAATAGCCAATTTGTTTCCGTGCACAAGATCAACGTATTTCGTCAATTAACTTCTAACCAATGATCAAACTCTCACATTAGGGTAATTGCATTAAAAGGTAACCAACTTTAGTCTTTTTCTTGTGAAAGGTAACAAACTTTCAAATCTTTCTATATTGGTAACTAGTAATGTCAATGCAAGCGAGTGATCAATTTGACTACATAATAAGACAGGATAGAACTTTTTGAGGTATAGTTAAGTTTTATGGGGCAAGAAGGTAGGTTACCATAGATCAGAAAACGAGTAAAATTGATTGCCTTTTTCTGCAATTTTCCCATTTTATCATAATGAATTCTCAGTCAAATGTCTTCTATCCAAAAAATCAGGGGGCTGGAGTTTGATTACAGGTACTCACCCTCTTGTAAAGAGTGGTCACCCACTCAGAGACAACTTTACCCATAGTTCAGTTTGTATTAGTAACTAGTAAGTCCCCTTTTTGTTTTCAGTAGGAAGTGGGCATATTGGTGAAGGTACTTCCACAAAATCGTTCTATCTTTCTCACTTTAAATAATCAATTAATAAATCACATTTATTACAGAATAATGAAAGTATTTACTAACTTATCATACATGCCCTAAAGTAGACGAGTTTTTTTTCCCCAAAATGCAAATAACAAAAAGGGAAAAAAAAAAAAAAAAAAAAAAAAAAAAAAAAAAAAAAAAAAAAAAAAAAAAAGAAAACAAGGGAACTATGATTTTTATATTATCCAATTGCAACAATTGATCAGTACCATGCTATCTACAAGACTTCAATTCAATTTTACCACTAAATATAGTTAGGGTGAATTCAATAAAACTCCTTTCAGTAGCCATCTCCATCTCCAGTTTGAGGAATCTAATAAAGTACTTAGGACTGTAGATCACATGAAATCAGTAACGAAAACCAAGGAAACCAGATAGGTATACAACTCAAAAAGTTTTAAAAAGACTTATAGCTCCTTTATTGAAAAAGAAAAGGCCAAAAAGGTCATCTAATCTCAGCTGTTGGTTAGTCTACGATGATAATTCAGTAGGGCCCAATATATCACAAGTGAACTCAGATTACTCCAGCAGAATCAAATCACGTAAATTACACAGACCTAATGATCCCATAGCGATGCCAAGAACAAGCAGAGCGACCGTATAAGGAACTCTAGTTCCTCTAAATACATGCCTCGATGCGATTCCTAACACCAAAGAGATCCCGACGAACAACACCGCATCCGTCGGATTCGAAGACGACTCCGAATAAGCCGCTTCCGCCGCTAATACAACGTTCTGCCATGGCGTTTCCACCACCGATGTCATTACCAACGCCAATTGCAACAATTCCTAGTTAAGTCACCACAAATTAAAAAGGTCAAATGAATACATAAACAGATAAATTTATACATGATACATACATACATGTACACAGATTTACACAGTCAAGATGAGACAATTAACAAACCTAAAACCTGAAGAACAGATGAACACAGTGAAGATTGAAGAAGATAGAGATAGTAGAAGTGGATTAACAGTTGTCAAATGCACTTGATCAGTTGGATCTTATCGCAATCGAAGAAGACAAAATCGAGTAATTTTAAATTTATGGAGTTAGGAAGTGCAGAGAATATTATATATATTTCACTATTGAAGAGAGAATCCAGTGACCGACGGTGTTAAACCGCCGAACATGCACAAGATACGATTGTTAACGATTTTCTTGTAACGGAACGATGCCATAAAATTTTGTTTTAAACTAATAATCTAATAATAGTCGGTTAGTTTTGAAAGTTTAATGTTTGAATTAGTTTATGCCGTTAAATATCACAATTATCAAATAATTAGGTATAAAAGTGTTTGGCAATGCGTTTTAAACTTGTAAAATTACCAAAATGGATAATTCTGTATAATTATAAAACTATTTAATCTAATATGTATTTTGGCTTATAATATGATATTTCTATTTATAAATAGTATAATAAATTTAGTTATAATTCCATAAAAAAATTTACTTTTTTTAATATAATAATGTTTAAGCTAATAAAAAGCATAATAAAAAAAATTAGTAGAAAAGTACAATAACATAACAAAAGTCAAACATACTCAAATGTCAAATACAAACAACTAGTTCAAATAACAAAATAATAATAAACATAATGTCTTTAATTTGATTGCATTAAATCCCTTGCAATTCTATCTATTACCATGCTCATATATAAATCATCTTCCCTACGACGTGTACCTCCATATTAAACGAGTTCATTGTAAGACTCCTCTTGTGTCATATGAAAAGCTTCGTCAAATTGACCATATTTATTATTATGAATTGTCATGGTTACTAACACAATGTGGTTTTGTGTTTCGTAACTATAATTTACGGTCATATCTTTTAATATTGTTCATCCTTCCATACGTCAAATGTTTGCTCAATCACATTTTTTAACGACGAGTGATAATAGTTAAATGTCTATTTAACTCCTTTGGGAGCACGTTGAGAAGGTGTATGACCCCTACAAAAATCAGGTATATGATAACGAATATCATTTCCTTTATAAGGAGCAAGTTGCCTACTAGTTTTTTGATAACCAGCATCAACCATATAGTATTTATCTATCAAAACAATAAAATAAAATATTGGTATTCATTTTAATCAACAAATATTATAACGTTAAAATTCATAAGTCGTTACTAACCACCAATTGGACGAGGAAAATTAACATCATGTCTGCGTAACGCTTCGAAGAAGATCCGAGTATCATGTGCGGTCCCCTCCCATCCAGTCCATGCAAACGTGAACACATATTAATGAAGTAATAAATGATCTTTGCTATTATTGGATCAGCCTATAAATTATAAAAAGATCTCTGTTAGAAACTAATAAATGACTAAAATAAAGTAGAAATATATAAATGTTAAAAAATAATAAATATATTGTTAATCCGTCCCAAAGATAATATCAGCACACTCAGTCAATAACAATCACAATATTCAACCAATAAGAATGAGGAACACTCAACTAAAGATTTACAATATCGAGAGAGAATGAGAATGAAAACGACGATCGTTAAATTGCTATTGTGAATGAGAAAAACTTGTTGGAAACCCTAGGAGGGTATCCCTTAAATATAAATTCAACTTTGAAGAGTTTACACTCTATACCCCTCAACTTCTAATAACAATAAATAAATTACAACGGAAATAAATTACTTGGAATAAATTACATGGAAATAAATTAAACTAACTATTACAAAATAAAATTCAACATGATCGAAATTTATAATCTAACAATCTCCCCCTTTTCGATCATTGAGGAGGGTAACAGGCATGCTCTGCAGTTTCACAAATGCCAAGGATGACATCAAATCTTCTAGTTACTTGCCTGGTGTGCAGTCTGTCATTGATAAGTTTAACTGCGCTGAGGATGTCTTGAATCTCTTTAGGCCTCTTTTTAAGCTCTGATATTGGTTGAGCATCATCTTCTTGAGGTCTCTTGTTAAGCTCTACTGTCACCAAACGAAGTGTGCCATCAGAGTAACATGGTAGTTCCTCAAAGTGCATGAACCGTTTGTGTCCATTTTTATTCAGAAAGATAACTCCTTGTAGACCTCCCATGAGAACTTTATATATTAGATGATGATCAAGGGCAAAAATATCTTGTTCAGGAGCCTTAAGACCCACCTTGACCATAAAACTCTCGATGGCAATTTGGAAGTCTTTTAAGCACATGATGATTAACAGGCGTTTCATGCTTCTGGTTAAAGCTGCAAGAGCAGTGATATGACTCAATCGCCCTTTGATTCTGTTTTTCAGCTTATTATGAAGTGTCTAGATGTCGTCAGGGTTTGCAAAGTCAAGATCACTTTCATGGATCAGTTGTGATGATCCGTCTTCTCTAAAGACCTCGAATGAAGGAGTGAACAGACGCGCCCGCTTATATAGTTTGATGGAAGTTACCTTAACAATCTTGGACTTAGACCAATATAGATTTTGGTCTCTTTTCTCTCAGCATCATTTGATTGTATTTAGCTTGTTCAGCCCTGAATGCATCACTGAGAACCATCAATAAGCATCTACTGTACGAGTCTGGCTTCTTCCTAAAAACCATTTTGAATCTTTCCTCGAGAAAAGGTTGTTGAAAATCTTCAGCAGTAAGGTTCATCAAGAAATATTTCAACCCTTGTACCGAAGGTTCCTCTATTTCGGCTGGCGGTATCTCAAGCATTTGGTAAACTCGACCCCGATGGTCAAGATTTAAGGCATCTTTTTCTTCGGCTGAGAGAGAGTGAATCTTGCCCTTCGAAAACCAGTTTACCCACTCCAGGTCGTTTCTATCATGCACAGGAGTTACATCAGGCCCCGTTTGAAAACAGTCTACGGTTCTTGGGCTTGGGTAGCTGGAGGTTGGACTTGTGGGATTTCTTGGACTTGAGAGATATTTATTGGAGTGGGGTTGGATGCTTCTAGGGCTGAAATAATTTCTTCTTGTGGCACATGGGTGGGGGAGTTCAATAAGTCAAATGATGATGAAGACTTTTATTATGATTCTGGCTCTGGCTTGGGTGTTATTAAAGGATAGTCTTGATCAATATTAGAGTCTGAGTCAGACACTAATATGATCTCAACTTTGTCTGAGGGTGGCTCGAACACTACCAAAGCCGAAGTTAGATCTTCTTCTCTTGGACCACCTGGACCCCCTAAACCTCTCTCCCCACTCTGTTTAACAACTGCTCCCCGTACATTCTGCATATCTCCCTCAGACTGAATCATGGGGCATTTCTCCCCCTCAGGATGACTAGGGTCCTCCTGATCATCATGTTTACATTTACGGGATTCAGCCCGAGGTCTGCATGATGATTGTTGATCAATTATGGCGGATTCGAGCTGGTCCATTCTGTTGTTCATTTGATCCTCGACTCTTAGAACTAGCCTTTTCAGGCTTTCTATTTGTTCAGAAAGGACCATAATCTGCTCTTGAACTTATGATTGTTGGACTGATGGGGTACTTGGTGGCAAATCCTGAGTTGCAACACCCTTACCCTTCAAGAAAGAGTGAAGGGCGGTATGTTGTTCCTCTGAAGTCGCCTTAAGGGCGTCCAGGTCAGCCCGGGAAACGAAACCATCCTCACGAAGAGCTGTCGTTAGCATCTCGGGAGTAATCCCTTGATAGCCTGAAGCTGATTGCAGTTGAGTTGTAGTTTCAGGTCTTCCTTCCATCCTCTCTGTCTCCCAATTGGGAGAGTGGATCCAGAAGTTATTGGAGACGCCACGGAGGCGTCTCTGATTTGGGGAGACACCATGATGGCATCGTGCAATGTGATATGGGTTGGGGTTTCAGTCGTGATCAATTGAGGTTTGGTCACTAGGGGCGGCGTGTAACCTTTTTCAACATCACCTCTTTTCAAATGAGAGGGTGATGACGTATGTGTTGTATCTCCGTGCAATGAAACAGGTTCCCTTTGAGGGAAACGTGAGTGGAAAGTTTGGGTTTGTTCGACCATAGGACTAGTGGTCTTATCCTGGATTGTCTGGATGATTGGGCTGTGGACTCCCTCAGATGTTATTCCTTCTGCCCTCAATGGGTCAGAGACGGTGCGTTCAAAATCACCGGTCTCTGTCTGCTCACCTTCATCTCCCTCTCTTACTATGGAGATCTCCCACTACCCTGTACCCATGATATTTTGTATGGCTGCCTCAACACCCTCTGTCTCACTCATTCGCTCCTCACCTTCGGATTGGGTTGGCTCTGTCGGTTCTGACAGAGCCTCATCCGGATACACTACCCTGAAATATTCTCTTACCCTTTCTTCTGATAGATCTGCCAGATATAGCAGAGACAATGGTATATCCATCACTGGTACATTAGCAGTATCGGTTGGAATTTTTACTCTTTGTAGAGTCGCAGTCTTGTAAACATCTGCTTCTGGACACTCATGGATATCGTCGTCGTTGTCCATGGCGAATTGGATAAAGAGCTGTAGGAAACGTTGAAAGGGAATGAACTTTCGTTCTCGTTTGGTCCCTCTGTCCTGGACTGTTGTTTTCAGCTCCTCGAAAATGAATGTCGTATAGTCGAAGTGTCGATCATAGGTGAATGCGACAAACATTTCTAGCACGTGAATTGAGGCCAAATCGTGTCTTGAGTGCTTACCGGTGAAGCACTTACTGATTATGTCAAAGAAGACCCTCCAGTGAGACTGGAGTTGCTTGGTCTTGAACTATGAAGGTTTGGACAGGTTGCCATCATAGCTGATGGAGATGATTTCTTGCAAGGTCTGGTCTGGGCTGGGGTTGGGATGGGTGCAAAGGCATATTTACTGACAGAATAGTTTTCGGTAGGTAGGCGAAGAATATGACGGATGGCTTGAAGGGTGAGTTTGATTGGTACTGAGTCTATCTTTGTTATAAAATGAGGTACTGCCTCATTGACAAAGGTTAGATGGTGCGAGAACTGTTGGAGGATGGATAGGTTTACTTGCCAATTATGGGGGCAAATTCGGTGAACTGATCGGATGAGAGTAGGGTTTCCTCCGGCAGTTGGGCGTTGTTATTTGGAATGGGAGGGTGGGGAATGGTGAGGATGATCTGATGATCCATACGTCCTTTAAAAATGAAACAAAGTTTGTTTATCAGACTTGTTTGGAAATGATACATTGATATTAAGTTTAAAATAAGTGTGACCTTGAACCCATCTATTCTATTTAAAGCATCAGAATTTTTATTAATAGAATGTAACTTCTAGTGAATAAAATTCAAAGTCGATCGTTGAGAGACCAATGTTACAAATAGACGTGTTCACTCAAACACTTAGTTTAACTAGAACCAATGGTGCAAAGGACATGGAATGTTTATTTTGTTTTTGATTTAAGTGAAATGCAAAAATTGGAGAAATGAAAAAAAATGCTAAGTGTTGAAATTCAGGTGAACCGAATGTCGGATGCAATGGGACTGAATTTCTGGTAGGATAGAAATTCGGGTGATCTATTCCGAATTTCTGGTGGGATAGAAATTCAGATGGAATGATGCATGAAATAAGTTAGAATTTAAAGGAAACTAAGTATGAAATAAAGGGTGGGGGGAACCGAAATTCGGGTGGATTCGTTTGATGGAAACTACAGTGAAGACTTAGCCTAAAAATTGAATTTACAAATTTCAAAGTGGGCCTGAAACTCGTATGGACCCGAATTTCAGGTGATCCGAGATATACACTTAGTTTAATAAAGATATAAATGTTATTATATGGAACCAACTGAATTTCTGGTGAACCACATACAACATTTATAAATTTTCTAAGTGTATGATGTCAAGGGATCCGAATTTCAGGTGAACCGAAATTCGGATGGGGTCCATGGAAGATGAAACAATTAACGAGTAAAATTTATTCTAAGTGTAGGGCACCCGAAGTTCAGATGTATCCGAATTTCGGGTGTATCCGAGTTGAACACTTAGAAAAATTTTGCAGTAAATGAGTTCATGACATGCAACGTGTACTGTTCAACATATTCACAAAAATGCAATAAAATGCAGATCCTAAGTCTAAATGTGATAATGAACATTTTATTTAACTACTCCAGCTTAAAAAGAACTGATTTACTATCCTAAAAATGTAAAAAATTGATGTTAAAAACCCTAAAAAGACTGAAAATTTAAAAGCCGTAAAATGAAGTTAGAATGCAAAATAAGGTAAGATTAATGTTACCTAGTAGAGGATTAGAAGGAAAATGCAAGAAACACGATGAAAAATGGCCGAGAAGTGAGCTTTAATGGTTGAAGGGCGGCGACTATGGTGGTGACTGTCGACGGTAGTTTGGAGATGAAGAAGGTGAAAGAAGAGTAATGAAGAAGAAATCAGATTTTGCTTATTTATATAGGCGGGTCGGGTCGGGTTGGGTAAAGCAGGATCTGCGCGTTTGTTCTCAAAGTTGGGCCACACAAATTGATTAAACATAAAAAATGGGCTAAATTAAAAGTTTAACTAAATAAACTAAGAATAAAATTAAAATGGGCCCACAAAATTTTTTTTTGAGTTTACGGTTTGAATAAATGTAAGACACAAAGAAATCTTTTTGAGTTTTTAAGTAACTACCAAGAAAGAAAAGAAAAAAAATGAAATAAGGACCTAAAAAATATTTTTGAGTTTTTCTTTTAAACTTTCCTAAGACACAAAAAATTTAATTAAGCCAGAAAATAAAATATTTTTGAGTTTTTCATTAAAAAAAATAAACATTAAACCAAAAAAAAATCTTTTTGACATTTTTCAAGATAGTTGGAGAAAAAAAAAAATACAAAATAAAGGAAAGCACATAAAATCTTTTTGAGCTTTTCAGATGATTACTTAAGAAAGATAAAATTAACTTAGGAATAGAATACGAGAAAATAATATAAACTAAAATAATATACACTATATACGTCATGATTTTACTCCTCCTGAATTAAACAATGATCCTATAAGATTGAAAACTAGAACTTTTTTACCCTTTGAAATGTAGAATTAAAGATATACATAGATAAAGAAATACTGAACAGAATTTTGTGACACGACCTTTAAATTTAAATAACAGATATTTTCTAAATAAAGGAATTTCAAACAATGACTTGTTTAAAATAGAATTGTTTAGACTATCTCTGGAATTTAACTAGAAGGTGGATTCAACATGTCGATTTGAGATACTAAGAACTGAAAACGAGGTTCGTCTAAAGCCTTAGTAAAAATATCAGCAAGTTGAAATTCCGTGCCTACAAAATATAGTTCAATTGTTCCTTTTTCATAGTGATCTTTAATGAAATGATACCTGATATCTATGTGTTTTGTTCGTGAGTGTTGCACGGGATTGCAAGAGATGGCAATTGCGCTTCTGTAATCATAGTATATTGGGATGTTGGTGAGCGAAAATCCATAATCACGTAACTGTGTTCTCATCCACAACACTTGATGCAGCTGCTACATACTCAACATCAGCTGTCGATGTGGAAACACAGTTCTGCTTTTTGGAAGACCAACTTGTTGGGTTTCCTATACCCTTGCTAGGTTAAATTAAAACTTTGCGGAAAATTAAATAACCTAACTATGCAAAAATATAAAATCTTAAGGATCTAACCAAACAAGCTAAGCAACTAATTATTAAAATGAAGAGATGAATAAGAAAAACTAACCTTGAGAAAATTCGCAATTTTCTCCACGAAGAACGATTGCACGAACAGCCTCTGAATCGAGTAACAAGCGTCTAAAGCAAGATCGCCTCTAGTTGTTCACACCCAATGAACAAAAGAAAAGATAATTATAACTTTTCTAAGCTCAGATCTCAGAGTCCCAAAAACTGGTATCCCTTGTGATTGTTAGAGAACTTAGAATTGAATGAGCGAGGAATGAAGCAGGCAGGGGCTGCCTATTTATAGGTTTTAGAAACCTACAAATTTTTGATCCCAAATCCATGTGGGATGGATTGGTGGCCGGCCCCCCTATTAGGGTTTAGGGGGTGCCCTGTTAACTATCAACTAATTGCAGTTTTAGCCCCTGTACTTCCTCAATTAATTCTATTAGCTTCCGATTAATTTATTAACTATTAATAAATTAACAAACTAACCCACTAATCAAATATAATCAATTATTTAGTTTCTAATTAATTTATTAAACATAATAAATTAACAAACTAATTAACATTATATATTTAAGTTAATCATCTTCTCTTTACAATTCATTGCATGCACCTAAAAAGGATCCATCCTGATAACAATATGTTTACAAATAATTGTGACTTGGACACTAATTCCAACAGTGTCCCACTTGGACAAGTTGGCAACTATTTGTCTAAACACATTCTATTACCAGCCTTCCTAGCTACTCGATACATCTGCCGAACTCTGAATCATATCAGAGCTAATCCTTTAGATAAGGGATCAACTATTCCTTCGTTCTCTGATATCGTATGAAACTAAGACATGGATTATAACCAATCTTTGGTTTCAAAATTATGTTTCTGATTTCCGATTAATATGACTATATGAGACTTATTAATTGAACACTTCAATTTTGTCTCGGTCGGGCCCGACACTCTAGAGTCAACGTTTAATCATCAGAGGGCCCATAGATATCGCTTTTCCATATAGGCAAAAGGAACGAATAAACTTCGCATACACAGCGCTAGCTAACTAATAGCATCGTAACTAGATACATCCGTTATAACTGGCAGTTACGCACAGGGTTTGAATGCACTAAGGTATGACGGACTAGAAAACCACAACTTCAATGTATCTCCGTCTGAAGAATAGAGGATATTATCATCTTGGAAATACTTATGATTTGATCCATGAAGTATCTTTCCAAGTGCGAGTGCCCTATACTTAAATCTCCATTAAGTACCCATGAATGTTGCAGCAATCTCTATGATATGTCAAACTCTTGACAGTCTACTAACATTCCATGACAGTCTTTATTCAATACTAACTCCCGGTAGTACGAACGACTGAGGTATTTAAATAAAATTAATTACTCTGGGAGTTGGTTCTAAACATGCAAAAGGAAACACAACGATAAATTAATAGAAGATGACAACACTTTGCAAATAAATAAATCTCCATTATTTAATCACCAAATCCATTACAATTTCAAATCATTGTTACAATGTTTCAAATTCAAAACTAACTACTAAACTTTACATTATCTCGTAATCCTATGCTAACAGCATGACTACAGTGTTTCAGTTGAGAAAGTGGCTTTGTGAATGGATCAGCTGGATTCTCATCTGATCGCACTCTTTTCACAATCACATGTCCTTCTTCAACCTTGCTACGAACAAAGTGGTACTTCCGATCAATATGCTTGGACTTTCCATGATCCTTGGGTTCTTTAGTCAACGAAACAACACTTTCGTTGTCGCAGAATATTTCGATGGGGTCTTGAACCGTTGGGACAACTCCAAGATCTCCAATGAAATTCTTCAACCAGATGGCTTCCTTTGAGGCTTCTGAGGCCGCAATATATTCTGACTCGCAGGTAGAGTCTGCCACGGTTTCCTGCTTCGAACTCTTCCACGTCACGGCTCCCCCGTTCAATAAGAACACCCAACCAGATTGTGATCGACAGTCATCTCTATCCGTTTGGAAACTCGCATCGCAATAACCGGTTACTTTGAGTTCATCTTGTCCACCGTAAACCAAGAACCTGTCTTTAGTATTTCTTAAATACTTAAGAATGTTCTTGACCGCCGTCCAATGACCTTCACCAGGGTCTTGCTGATGTCGACTCACCATGCTTAAAGCAAATGAGACATCAGGCCTCGTACATTTCATGGCATACATTATAGATCCTATGGCCGAAGCATATAGAACTCGACTCATTCTGTCTCGTTTCTCCTGTGTCTTCGGGCTCATGTCTTTACTAATCTTTATGCCATGAGCAAAGGGAAGGTTCCCCTTCTTAGACTTCTCCATACTGAACCTTTTCAGTATTTTGTCCAAGTACGTATCCTAGCTTAGTCCTATTAGACGTCTCGTTCTATCTCTATAAATCTTTATACCCAGAATAAAAGCTGCATCTCCTAGATCCTTCATAGCGAAACATCTTCCCAACCAATCTTTTACACTCTGTAATGTTGGGATGTCGTTTCCTATAAGTAATATGTCATCGACATATAATACCAGGAAGACTATAGTGCTCCCACTGACCTTGACATATATGCAGGACTCATCTTCACTTCTAGAAAATCCAAACTCTGTGATTTTCTCATGAAAGCAAAGATTCCAGCTTCGTGAAGCTTGCTTAAGTCCATAAATGGACTTCTGAAGCTTACACACTTTCTTAGGATACTTGGTGTCTACAAAACCTTCAGGTTGTGTAATAAACACATCCTCTGTCAATTTCCCGTTAGGGAAAGCGGTTTTGACATCCATCTGCCAGATTTCATAGTCATGAAACGCAGCTACGGCCAGAACTATCCTTATGGATTTAATCTTAGCTACCGGTGAAAAGGTTTCCTCATAGTCAATCCCGTAGGTTTGAGTATAGCCCTTTGCCACCAGCCTAGCTTTGTAAGTGTGTACTTTCCCGTTCATATCCGTTTTCTTCTTGAATATCCACTTACAACTCACCGTCTTTAGACCGGGTGTGGGATCAACCAAGTTCCAAACTTGGTTGCCATACATGGATTCAATCTCGCTATCCATAGCTTCCTTCCATTTGGCTGCCTCAGGGCCTGCCATCGCTTCCCGGTAGTTAGTTGGTTCATCTAAGTCGACTAGTGTACTATCACTAATCATATCATCCTGTTCAATATGGAAACCATAGTAGAACTTAGGAGGATTGCTAACTCTACTGGATCTGCGCAAAGGTAAGGATATGTCATTGGGTTCAACAGGCATCTCAGCCTCATGTTGATGGTCAGTGTTTGCAGTTGGTTCTTCATCGGTAGTATCTTGAATCTCATCAAGATCGATCTTACTCCCACTGTCCTCTTTAGATATTATCTCCTTCTCGAGGAACACTCCTCTTCGAGATACAAACACTACGTTTTCACGTGGTTTGTAAAATAGATATCCAAATGACTCTTGTGGGTAACCGACGAATAGACACTTTTCAGATCTTTGACTGAGTTTGTCAGAGGTCTCTCGTCCAACGAAGACTTCACAACCCCAGATCTTGATGTGACCAAGGGAAGGACGCTTTCCCTTCCACATCTCGTAAGGTGTCTTTGAAACTTTCTTGGTGGGTACTAGATTTAGAATATGTGCCGCAGTTTCTAATGCATAACCCCAGAAACTTACTGGAAGTGTTGCTCGACTCATCATAGATCGGACCATGTCTAACAAGGTCCTGTTTCTCCTCTCCGCAACTCCGTTGAGTTGTGGTGTTCTAGGAGGTGTTAACTGGGAAACTATTCCACAGCTTCTAAGATGATCGAGAAACTCAATACTAAGGTACTCTCCTCCCCTGTCGGAGCGGAGAACCTTTATCTTTCTGCCTAGTTGATTCTCTACTTCACTTTGATATCTTTTGAATGTCTCAAAAGTGTCGGACTTATGTTTAATTAAATAAACATATCCAAATCTACTATAGTAATCTGTAAAGGTGACATAGTACCGATTTTCCCCTTTTGTAGCACATCGGAATGGCCCACATACATCTGTGTGGACCAAATCCAATAGTCCTTCACCTCTTTCACACGTTCCTGTGAATGGTGATTTTGTCATCTTGCCAGTAAACAGGATTCACATACTGTTATGTTATGTTTTAATTGATGGAAACAAAGTCTAGGGGCTATTTTGTATTTCCTTGATAGTTATTAGAAATGTATATATAGTATCTTTGACTTTCTATTTGATATAGATCTGACAAGTATTTTCCACGCATAGAAATCAGAGAAAAAGGTCACTGTTGAAGAAGATTATATTCTCTCTGTAACCGATTCTGTCTACATTCAATATAATCATTCGGTCAGTGTTAATTCCATTTATTGTTCTTGATAATTTGATATTGTTGATTGATTGTTAGGAAACTATATTTCACAATTGGTATCAGAGTTGAGTATTTCTGTTATTCGAGTTGAATATCAGTGAAATTCGAGTTGACAGAAGTGTCAATCGAGTTGACAATCACTGTCAATCGAATTGACAACTGTGTAATTCGAGTTGAAGGCTTATATCAATCGAGTTGACAACCAGTGTCACTCGAGTTGAAAATTAAGTTGATTCGAGTTTGAGTGAAAGACTATTCGAGTTTTTTCAAAAGACTAATTCAAGGGTCACATATAACTATAAAACTTGAATCCAAACATCACTCGAGTTTCTCACCAAACATTCAAGTTTGATTCATTTAAGTGTCAACAGTAAACTCATTCGAGTTTCTCAGTAAATACATTCGAGTTGTCTTTCAAACACACTCGAGTTTCAGATCAAACTCAATCGAGTTTTACACAAGACTCAATCGAGTTTTACACAAGACTCAATCGAGTTTTACACAAGACTCAATCGAGTTCTACACGAGACACAATCGAGTTTCACTCTAAACTCATTCGAGTTTCACATTACACCCATTCGAGTTTTACTCAAAACTCATTCGAGTTTCACTCAAAACTCATTCGAGTTTAATACTTAGATCATTCGAGTTTAACTCACATATTAATCGAGATTGTTGCAATCTGAGTCAAGTTGATTATTGCTACTAACAAGTTACTGTGTTGTAGATTTCAGTACTAATCTGTGTTTCAAAGTGTGATCAAAATTTTCAATCTCAATCGGAGTTCATCAGATCTTGGACAAGTTTCCCATATATCAATCAATATGTCTAAAGACGCTCTGGCAATGGGATCAGAAACCAAACCCCCAATTTTATATAGGGGTGAATATGTTCAATGGAGGGAGAGGTTTCTTGAATTTATCAGTTTTCATGATCTGTCCGAAGAGATGCTGAAATCCTTAACAGAAGGACCAGCCACTTTCATGGAAACAATCCCAGGAGTACCAACTGGTAATCCCCCAATTCCACCGAGGACTGTTGAGGTCACCAACCTGACAGAGGCCAAAAAGAAGAGAAAATTAGGGGACAAAACTGCCAGAAAGTTACTGTTGATATCCATCCCCAATGATATTTACACTTGCCTAACAAATACAAAAACTGCTAAGTCAATTTGGGATGAAGTGTGTAAAATCATGAGGGGATCTGACAGAGCTGCCACAAACAGGGCTAGAAACAACCTAATGACGTTTGAGAATTTCAGAGCTCGTGAAGGTGAACTTTTGGAAAACACTTACCTAAGGTTTGTGAATTTGGTAAGTGAGATGAAAAGAAACGGAGTGTCAAAGTCCAACCTGGACAAAATGTCAAATTTCTAAATGTTCTGAATCCTGAATGGGAAAAATATGCTATGATTATCCAACAAACAAAGGATATTGAGGAAATGGATTTTCATATGATATTTGAAAACCTCAACAACTATCAAGAGTTTGTGTTGAGGAAAATATCAGGAAAGAAGAAAGCTGAGAAAGAAACTGCTGATCCATTGGCTCTACTGGCAGAGAAAAAGTATAAATACAAGCTGAAAAAGGAGAAAAGAGCCGTAGTCAGCAATACATCTTCTGAATCATAATCCTCAGATTCATCAGCTGATTCAGAAATAGAAGAGATGAAAAAGCAGATGGCACTGCTTACAAAAGCATTTCAAAAGAAATTTTACAGAAAGCCAACCAACAACAAGATGCGCTATAAAACAGGCTCAAGGAAAATTGAGAAGAAGTATAAATATGAGAAATCTGGAGAAAGTAGTGCACGAAAGACTGACAAATATGAAAAGTCAGACAAGTCAGCTAAGAAAGAGTCAGAACAGAAATGTTACAACTGTGGAAAACCAGGTCACTATGCCCGAGAATGCAGATCCCCAGTAGTCAAAAACTCAGACTACTATACAAGAAAGGCTCTCTTAGCCAAAGAAAAAGAGTCAGACAAAGCTCTTATGGCGGAGGATGACCACTGGTTGCAGTTATCAGAAGATGATGACATTTTGGATGAAGATGCTCATATTTGTCTCAAATCAGAAATTTTCAATGAGTCAGAATTAAGTGAATCAGCAATGATAGCTGAAGATGAGGTATGGGTTGGATTAACTGATGTTGAGGATGCAGAAAGACAAGAATCTGAGTCTGATGAAGAGGAAGAGACAGAAGAAGTTGCATTGATGGCAACTGGTAAAAATGAGGCTGAAAATGATGAAGAGTCAGAGTCTGAAAAATCAGATGGTTCAGATAAACCGGAGGTACATTCTAATTCTGACTCTGATATTGATGAATCATGTATATTAGAAGAAAAACTAACTCATATGGCCTTTATGCTTAAAAAGTTTGAAAAATCTTGAAAGGCGGAAAAGAAAAATGTTCATTCTTTGGAAAACAAACTTCGTAATGAACACAACTTAGTTTTAGACTTTTCCAAAGATAAAGCATTAGCTCTACGAGCGGTCTCAGACTTACAAGATAAGGAGAGAGAACTTCAAAGCAATATACTCAATCTTAATCACAATATATCTAATTTACAAGAAAGACTGCGAATAGCAGAATTAGAAGCCTCAAACTTTTCTGTAAAATATCATGCTATTTTTGAAGAAAGAACTAAACTTTATGAGAAAATAAAGAAGATGGAAGATGAATTTATCAAAAGAGGGCAAACAGATCAAACAATTTATTTAAATCAACCAAAAGACACAGAATTTTATAATTCTAAATCTGGAATTGGTTGGCAAAATCCTAAGTATCTGACAAAAGCAATATCTAGTTCACCAACACTATATGATGTCAGATTCATGAACTTAGGATTAAAAATGACATTTATGAAAGCATCTGAAGAAGTAGAATCCAGTGAAGAAATAAAAAGGTTACGATCAGACAAAATGCAAAATTCTGGTGATTATACCAGAATAAATGAAACAAATAATATTCTTAATACTAATTTGTCTGAATTACCTACTCAATCTCAAAAATTATATGTGCCAAATTCAATTTTAGAACAGATAAATTCTGATCTAGAATTGAAAATTAAAAATTTTGAGACTATGAATGGAACTCTCAAGGCTGAACTAAGAAAAATGAAACAAATGTTGCAAGATCAGCCTAAAAACATAAAGTTGTCTGATCCACAATCATCTACTTCTCTAGATTCTATAAATTCAGAAAAAGAATTTGATCTGTACATGCACTCTGACATTAATTCATTAGATCAAATGTTTGGTAAAATGATGAATTTATCAAACCTGTGCATAACAAACAATCAAATGATAATAAAGAACCTGTTAAAATTCTGCAAAGAATGTCTACAGATTCTTTAAAATCATCTGAAATTTCACCATTATTACAACAAAAGAAGGAGAAAACAAAAGTTATTGTTAAAACTCCTAACTTTGAAAAGGGTGAATCATCTTCATCAGCGGACTCAATTGCACGTAAAGTCCAATCTTCAAAAGGTATGAAAAATTTACAGAAGAAACGAGTATCTAAATCTACTAATTCTCATACTTCTTTTATGTCAGATATCATTGTGAACGGTTCGAGAAAACAAGTTTGGCGAAAGAAGAAAAGAGAACAGAAAAACAAGAATATAAAACAAGAGTGGCGCGTGAAGCACAAAATTGTTACAGATAGAAATAGCAAAATTGAACATTCTGTCTGTAATAATAAACTTGTTAATAATTCTTGTATAAAGTTTTCAAGAACGGACTTAATTGCTTTGAATTCTTGTGCTTGTAAGCCTTCAATTGTTAAATCTAATAAGCTCGTCTGGCAACCGAAGAAAAAGGACCCATTTTATGAACAGAAAAAGGTTCCACAGAAAAATATTTCAAAAACAATTCCACCGCGAATTGTACAAAAGTGGATACCTAAAAGAACAGTTCAAAAGTGGGTACCTAAAATAACTTCAAATGATAAGCTAAAAGCCATATTTGTTTGAAAATCAAATAATAATGTGCATGAATTACCTAAAACAAAAGTACCCAACTACAAGTGGGTACCTCATGTGCTACTTCGTCTTATAGGTAAACCATGTCTGGTATCTTGACTCCGGATGTTCCAAGCATATGACCGGACAACGAGACACACTCACGGACTTTGTAGAAAAGTTCTGTGGGACGGTCAGATTTGGAAATGATCAGTTTTGTCCGATCAAAGGATACGGAAGTCTCAAATACGACAAAATCACCATCCAAAAGGTTTTCTATGTTGATGGTCTTGGACACAATCTGTTTAGTATTGGACAGTTGTGTGATAAAGGTTTAGAAGTCAATTTCAAAGCCAATTGGTGCAGCATCAGATCCGGAGAAGGAAAAGAAATTGGCAGGAAACAGGAAAACAAATTTGTACTCCATTGATTTAGCCTCGATTAATCTGAAGAAAGATGTCTGCTTATTGTCAAAAGCTACATCTAAAACAGCATGGCTGTGGCATCGTCGCCTTTCACATCTGAACTTCAATGAGTTAACCAACCTAGCAAAACGAGGGTTAGTTAAAGGGCTGCCGACGCTCAAATTCCAAAAAGAGCAATTGTGTGCCGCATGTGAAAAAGGTAAAATGACAAGAGCCACACACAAATCCAAAACAGAACACTCATCCACGAGAGCGCTGGAATTACTGCATATGGATTTGTGTGGACCAATGAGAGTACAAAGCATTAATAAGAAACGATATGTATTGGTGATAGTTGATGAATATTCACGATACACATGGGTTTTCTTCCCAAGGTCCAAATCAGATGCAATCGAAACGATCATAGACTTCATCCGGAAAATACAAGTGAAGTTGCAACTCACAATTCAAACTATCCGCTCAGATAACGGAACAGAATTCAAGAACAAATCACTTGACTCATTTTGAATTCAATAGGAATTACACATCAGTTTTCAGCTGCTCGAACTCCACAACAAAACGGTGTCGTTGAAAGAAGAAATCGGACACTAGTGGAATCAGCTAGGACGATGTTGGCATATTCCAATTTACCGTTATTCTTGTGGGCAGAAGCAATTGCAACAGCTTGTTTCACACAGAATCGTTCAATAATAAATAAGAGATTCGGAAAGACTCCTTATGAATTGATTAATAAATGAATACCTAATATTAAATTTTTCCATGTCTTTGGTTGCAGATGCTTTATTCTAAACGATAAAGACAATCTTGGAAATTTTAATCAAAAGGCAGATGAAGGAATATTCATCGGGTATTCAAAGGAGTCAGTTGCCTTCCGAGTGTACAACAAGAGAACCAAGACAGTCAACGAGAGCGTGAATGTCAAATTCGATGAAGGAGTGGTAATGGCTTCTGAACACACCAGTTCAGGACCCGAACCTAAGACGCAGACTTCATTGGAGTCAAATGAACAAAATGCTGAACATTCAGAATTACATAAGTTGTTTGAGAATTTTTATGAAGACTATTTTGAAAAGCCCAAAACTAATGTTCTAAATTTGGTGCCTGACAGGATTATTGAAGATCCAGTCGTAGTCTCTGATCTTTCTCAACAACAAGGTTCAGAAGAAACTGGAGAAGCTTCAACAGCAAATGTGCAGTTGACTACTGAGATTGTACAACCAATTGAACCTCCATATTCTTCTGAAACCCCCATTACTTCTGAACATTCAGATTCTCCTACCTCAGATGTCCCACCTACAACATCTGAAGCAACTCCCGAACCATATCTAGATCTCAATCCCAATCAAGACCAAATAGAACCGTTTCCACATACTGTTGAGTGGACAAGAAATCACCCAATAGAAAACATCATTGGTGATCCATCCGCGTCTGTCCAAACCAGAAGGGCAACTATAAATGAATGCTTATTTTCAAATTTTTTTAAGTAAAATAGAGCCCAAGAATGTAAAAGAAGCACTTCTGGATGCTGATTAGATTGTGGCGATGCAAGAAGAACTGAACCAGTTCGAACGGTTAAAGGTCTGGAGACTTGTTGAGCGCCCAAAAGACAAATCCATTATAGGCACGAAATGCATATTTAAAAACAAGAAAGATAAACATGGCGTAATCATTCGGAATAAAGCTCGTCTCGTTGCCAAAGGATACCACCAACAAGAAGGGATTGATTATGATGAAACGTTTGCACCAGTTGCACTAATTGAAGCTATTAGAATGTTTTTAGCTTTTGCCGCTCATAAAAATTTTACAGTATATCAAATGGATGTTAAAACTGCGTTTTTAAACGGGGAACTAACAGATGAAGTATATACATATCAGCCCGAAGGGTTTACTGATCCTTCGAAACCTGATCATGTATATATTTTAGATAAGTCACTGTATGGCCTTAAACAAGCACCTCGTGCTTGGTATGATGCACTTTCAACATATCTGTTGAGATGTGGATTTACAAAAGGTGCAGTTGACACAACCCTGTTTATAAAACGTCAGGGGTCGGATATAATAGTTATACAAATATATGTAGACGACATAATATATGTGTCTACAAATCCAGAATTTTGTAAGAAATTCGCATTTTTAATGTCCCAAAAATTCGAAATGAGTATGATGGGGGAAATAAATTTTTTCTTAGGATTACAAGTAAAACAATTAACTGATGGTATTTTTATCAATCAGTCAAAATATATACAAGACATGTTAAAGTAATTTAACATGGTCAACAGTACTCCTATGAAAACTCCCATGGCTCCGGATTCAAAGTCAAAACTCGATGCGGACATCTCAGGGAAACCTGTAGATGTGACTCATTAGCGAGGTATAATTGGATCATTAATGTACTTAACAGCTAGTAGACCAGATATTATGTTTGCTACATGTGTCTGTGCTAGATATCAGGCAAATCCTAAAGAATCACACTTAACAGCTGCGAAACGAATTTTAAGATATCTCAAAGGAACTCCAAATCTTGGTTTGTGGTATCCTAGAGAATCTTCATTTAATCTGACTGCTTTTTCTGACGCTGATCACGCAGGTGATAAGATGGACAGAAAGAGTACGTCTGGAGCAGTACAGTTCTTAGGTGACAAACCCGTATGTTGGTCATCCAAGAAACAACATTGCGTTTCATTGTCTACAGCTGAAGCAGAGTATGTTGCCGTATCTTCTTGCTGTTCTCAGGTGTTGTGGATGAAGAGCCAACTGCGTGATTACGGGTTTACACCAAAGAAAATACCAATATATTGTAATTCTCAGAGCGCAATAGCTATTGCATCAAATCCGGTGCAACATTCAAAAACAAAACACATTGACATTCGGTATCATTTTATAAAAGATCATGTAGAAAATGGAAATATAGAATTATATTTTGTACCTACTGAATATCAACTAGCTGATTTGTTTACCAAAGCGTTAGATGAAAAGCGGTTTAATTTTTTGGTATACAAATTAGGTATGTTGAATCGTTAAGATTTAATAATTCTGTAGTTTCAAAATATAATTTTAAAATTTTCAATTTTTTAGTGATTTTTATCTGATGTTAAATTCATGAATCATAAAAAGTTTATATTCATTGGAATTTAACAAGATCTGGATTGTCATGTGCAGGGGGAGCAGAAAAGAAATTTATCTGATTTTGAGTAAATCTGATAAAAATTATCTGTTATTTTGTAGGGGGAGCAGAGCTGAGAAAATGAATATACGTTTGAGGGGGAGCAGCTTTCAGAAATTCAAGGGGGAGCAAATGAGCATTGTTAATATTTTTAATTTTTTTTATGTGTTTTCAATTTTTTTTTGTTGTTGTTTTATGTGTGCAATATTTTTTAATTGTGTATATTTTTTTAAAGTCCATTTAAAATTTTTTTTTGAAAATCAGAAATTTTTTTTGTTTTTGTGTGTTTTTTTTTTAATTTTTTTTTGAAAACCAAATTTTATCTTGATATTTTTTATTTTTTTTAGTCACAATATTTGATTGAAAAGATAGTTAGTGGGTTGATTTGGTTTAGATGATGGGCCGGATTACTTGCAAAATTAAAATGGGCCGGATATGTTGACTATAAATTTGAATTTTCAAATTCAAATCACTTTTTCGGATATTTTAAATCATCATCTTCTCCAAATAGCTTTCTTCATTATTAAGAAACTGTAAACCCACAATCATCATCGACTTCTTTTCATCAAAATTGTGAGTAAATGTTGCTTATTTCAGTTTGATTGTTTATGCTTATAGTGCTTATATGTTGCTTATTTCAGTTTGGGTTGTTTGTAAATCTGTGTTCGTATTTTTTTGTGTTCTTGAGCGTTCATGGAGAATCATGATATTTGTTCATGAAAATGAAATTAAATGTGTGATGAATTTCGTATTGGTATCATGACCATGAATCTGAAATTTCATAAGTCATTCTTTCATCACACAAACGTAATGTTTGATTTTGATAATGAACATTTTCGTCTTCTTCATCAATCTGAAATTTGAATTTTTAACAACTTTAAAGTTGTTTTTGTTCAAAGTTCAGTAAATCAAATGTGTTTATAATACATTTTCGAAGGGGGTACAAGTTTTAAATCACTGAAAAAGATCCCTGAACTTAAATTCATAAAATCAGTGTGTATTGGACTTGTAATAAAACAAACAGGCATTTCTCGATTAAAGAGTCATTCGAGTTGCATCACACTTTATTCGAGAAATTCCAAGAGACATTCGAGTTGATTCAAATAAGACTCGAGAAAACCCAAGAGTTAATCGAGTTGTTTGTAATGATATTCGAGAAAGTGTCAGTATCACTCGAGTTGACTGAAGGATTATTCGAGAAACATATGTGTATCATGCGAGTTGACCAAGTGTGTAACACTTAGAAAATTTTCAGAACTTATATGTCGATTGATACATTGTCCGAGATCACTTAAAGCTTATTCGAGTTGGGGCAATGTACTTATCGAGAAAATGTCTTAGTCATTCGAGTTGAGTGTTAGACATCAAAGAGATAGACCACAGATTCTAATGTTTCATTCGAGTTTAGTACATGTTTCATTCGAGTTTAACATGTCTTCATTCGAGAACTTTCAAGACTCATTCGAGTTGAATCAAGCACTATTCGAGTTGTGTCATGGTTTATTTGAGTTTCATGTATATGTCATTCGAGTTGTATATAGGCTCATTCGAGTTTATTCATAGACAGTCAAGTTGTTTCATGAGTCATTCGAGAAACTTGTGGTTTCATTCGAGTTTCAACAGAAACTTTTTTCTAAGTGTGGAATTTTTCATGTTTTAAGAAAAATGTCACATTTTTTAAGAAATTGTTATAAATTTGTGTTTTTCTAACATTGGTCTCTGAACGATTGACTCTGGAATCCTTTCAATAATAATCTATTATTGTCTAGATGCCTTAAACAGAAAATCACAATTTTTTACAATTTCTGATAAAATGTTACAATTTTTATACATTTTAAGGATTGTCATTTGTGTATATGGTCTGACTAACATGACTTTTTATTTTGGTTAACAGGTGTTCAAATGGCATCTCCAGTGCAATCTCAGAACTCCAATTCATCTGACTCCCATTCATCATCCAATCATACCCTTGTTTCCACACCTGTTCGTTCTACTTCAGTTGCACGTCCCTCACAATCAAATATTATCCCAGATAACCAGTTAGTTAAACCTAAACATTGCCTACCTTTCCGAGATAATAACCATCGCCTAGATACAAAGGTTATTAAAGTTAGTCATCCTATCATTGTTGACATTCTCAAAGGCCATCCGTTAGGTTATCTGCTTCAATACAAACCCTCTATCCCACAAGTGTACCTACAACAATTTTGGCACACCGTCAAATTTGTTCCCGCTGACGGCAATCATCACTTCAAAGTTACAATAGATCAGTTCAAAACAAAAATCACTCTCGCCAGACTTCGTCACAATCTATTTCTTCCTAGATGTATAGACACAATTAACTTCCCAGAGTTGGCTGATTTTGAAGACTTTGTGTCAGATGAGGAGCTGGTACATGATCTGATTTGCTTGGGCTACTCAAAGCCACTACCAAAAAGCTCCAAATTCCATAGGAATGGTCTGAATGGAGAATGGTACACACTGTTTGGAATAAAAAATAGGTGTATGACGTCAAAGCACACAGGCATCGACAGATGTAGTATTCATTGCTTAAGGATGTTTCATGGAATAGCATTCAACAAGCATTATGATTATGCTCAGTGCATATGGGAGGATTTAAAAGAGATTGTTCTTGCAAAAACTACAAATACAGCAAGAAAATTTGTTCCGCTTCAGAGATTTATACAAATTCTTATCCGAGGGATTCTTCGTGCCAATGAAAATATTCCGAAGCGAGCCAATTCACATCGATGTCCGGATTATGTGATGATGAGCTTACACGAAGTGCCGGACTCACCAAATGCAAATATTATGCCAATCCCAGAGTCTTTGCTAAAATATGCGGATCAAGAGAGTGAGTATGTGAGATTGTATAGGATAGATCATGCTCCGATAGAGACCTAGGAACCGGGATCTCTTACCCCAGGAGCTTTAAGAATAGAAGAACCTCAGCAAGGGGCTAAAGTTCAGGTTGCCCAATCTGTGAGTGAGGGAGATGTTGGTGTAAGGGGAGGTGAGGCAGAAGCTGAAAGATCTGATTCCGAGAGAATGTTGTCGGATATCCAAGAAGAAGAAGGAGAAGGAGATGATGATGATGATGGTGATGATGGAGGTGATCATCATGAGGGAGGTGGTATGATGATAGATATTGTGAGCATTGCTGAAGAGAGTGTGCGGAATACCATTAACCTAGAAAGCCGGGATATAACCACATCTACTATTAGCTCTCCTATGAGAGTTAGCATTGAAGAAGTCAGTATCCCACTGACGATTGCACACCCAACCATCCACTCAGTCTACTCTCAACAGGAGATTGTTTCAATTGAGCACAGGGATGAACCATATAATCTATCCGAAAGTCACTTGGACTTGATGGATATTGAAACAAGTACACAGCTGCCCGTGTGTACGACTTCACTTCAATCACTGAGTCTAGCTCCTATACAGCCTAGGACACTCGAGTCACCTTCATTTGTTGAAGTTAGTGTGGTTGAACTTCGTGTTCCCACTGGAACATCCTCAGTAACGGAAGCATTTGTTGCTCCGTCACTTGAAGAGGGTGGAAGTCCAGTCAGAGCAACAACTTTACCAACTCTGAGCACTGGCCAGACAGAAGTACTTTTTACAAGTTCGACTACTGTGACAACTGGAAGTCTACGTGACCCAGTGGTGACGTTATCCCCATTCGTTACTGAATCAACATTGACTAAAGCATTGAATGAAGCTGTGGCTGGAGTAAACACGCATGTATCTACTCAATTGGCTGAGGTAATGGCCCAGATGTCAAACATCCATAAGTTTTTAAAGGGGAAGGATGTTGCAGAGGAATCAGTAAAGCAGTCTGAGCCAAATAAAGCAATTGAAGAATTGAAAGAAGAACTGAAAAATTTTGTGTTCGACCAGTTTGATGAAATGAGAGAACGCATGATAAGCCTGGAAAGTACTGTGATTACAGCATTGGGAAATCTATCAGAGAGGGTGGCTGCGGTAGAAGAGACGTGTAAGGCTCAAGCTTCCTCATCCAAGAGGAAACATGATGAGCATGATGAGGACTCCGATGATGCTCCTCATGAGGGGGATAAGAGGAGAAAGCTTGATGAATCAACACCTGGGGTATTGATGATTACATACCCAGAAAAGGAGACGGAAGTTCAAGAGAAAGAGGCGGGGGGCTCAAAAGAATCAGCTGGTGAACAAAGAGAGCTGGGAATGATTCTTCATGAAGATGTTCCAGTTCCTGAACATTCAGTCTGATATTTATCATTTTGTTGAATATATTGATTCGGATGAAGACGTTCAAGATAAGAGTCATGAGCTAAGTATTCAAGGAATAGGAGAAAAGAGGGAGGAGTACATTGAAGTGTCGGAAGATGATGATATAATTGCCTTGACTGATGTTGATTTTAGAGCTGAAAGGATTGAGGAGGAGGAAGGGTTAGTTGAGGAGATTTTGAAGGATACTTAATCGACACCAACGGTTGAAAAGCCTGAGGTGGTTATTCAAGTTAAGGAGGAATTTGAAGAGTTTCCAGTTGAAAGCAGTGTTGCACAAGAAAAAGTTGTACTGAATGAGGTTGAGGTGATGGATAGATTCTTCAACGAATATGTGCTTGCAGATGTGTCTAAGAAACAACATAGACTTAGATTTGAAGCCCAACAAGTTGTTCAGAGGGAAATACAAGACATGCTGACATTATTGAATAAGGATGAGATCAGCAAAAAGAAGGTGAAGAAACTTGAGCTTCTAGAGAATAGCTCGGCAGAGTTTATTAGAAAAAGGAACAAGATGCCGTACATGGAAGATATTCTGGAAAAATGGATCTTTTGCAAGAAACAAGCTCCGTGTTCGTTTCTCAAGTTATTTAGAGTTCTAGAGCCAAACATGCTGAATCTGGTAAACTATGCCAGTTTTTTGAGAAATAAAACTTAGGAAGTTGATAAGGTCAAGAGTGAGTTCATAATAGTCGATCTGGTGAAGATAGAAAAGGAAAGATTTGTCAAGATTTTCTATCCAAAGTTCACTATCACTAGATCAGATGGAAATACCTATGTGTTCACAGAAGCTGATATGTTCAACATGCACTTGGTAGACATTGAAGATCTTTTTGACGAGTTGTGCAGAAACAAACGAAATGAACTCTGCAGATTTGCACTTAAGACACTGTTTCACTTCATGCATACCAAATTGGTATTGATGTCAGTGCAAGATCTACAGATAGGGGTTGAACGGGGTATGAGGAAAATCAACATGACAGCGCCTCACAGAGATATCAAGTTTTCTGGTGAGCTGAAAGAATTTCAAGTGATCATGGTGAAGCATCCAACAGTCATGTACAAAGATCGAAATAAGAAGTTAAGATCAATGAAAAGTGTAGAGCTGAACAAGTTTTCAGATGGAACTCTAAATAAAGTGTTGAGTGGTTTGAAAGGAAAGCTTGCAGCAGATCAGAAAAGAAAGACTAAGAAAGGTGCTTTATCTGTTAACGACCGAAGACTCATGGTTGAGTTTATTTCAAAGATTGAATGGAGGCTCTTGGATCGTAAAAGTGTGAGAAGGTTTGAACAAAAGCTGGGCTTATCAATTTAAAGACTTTGCTTTTTCCATCAAAGGGGGAGAATGTTAGGTTATGTTTTATATGATGGAAACAAAGTCTAGGGGCTATTTTGTATTTCCTTGATAGTTATTAGAA
This sequence comes from Centrapalus pauciflorus, assembly GCA_020465985.1. Classification (NCBI taxonomy): domain Eukaryota; kingdom Viridiplantae; phylum Streptophyta; class Magnoliopsida; order Asterales; family Asteraceae; genus Centrapalus; species Centrapalus pauciflorus. The sequence continues at coordinate 13,797 of JAANYP010005513.1, read as the reverse complement.
ATGTATATATAGTATCTTTGACTTTCTATTTGATATAGATCTGACAAGTATTTTCCACGCATAGAAATCAGAGAAAAAGGTCACTGTTGAAGAAGATTATATTCTCTCTGTAACCGATTCTGTCTACATTCAATATAATCATTCGGTCAGTGTTAATTCCATTTATTGTTCTTGATAATTTGATATTGTTGATTGATTGTTAGGAAACTATATTTCACACATACATTATCCGATTTTAGGTCGAATGATTCCAACACTCCATCCTTTTGGAGTTGGGCGATGCGTTTCTTGTTAATGTGCCCAAGGCGACAGTGTCACAATTTGGACTTATCAATTTCGTTAGAATCAATATTAAATAATAGGTTGTTATCACACTCAACAGTTTCATATATGCCATTATAATGACAAGCTTTGAATATAAAAACATCATCCAAATAAACCAAAATACTTCCATTACTATTATCAAAGCTGAAATTGTATCCATCCTTATACAAGGCAAACAAAGAAATGATGTTCCGATTCATATTGGGTGAATAACAGCAATTATTTAAGCTAATCTCTACTCCTGATCTAAGCACGAGCTGGAACCTTTCGACTTTCTTCACAGGTGTGATCTTTCGATTCCCCATGATTAGGTTCAGCTCCCCATACTTCAAGCTTCTACTTTCCCTTAGTCCCTGCAATACAGAGCAAATGTGAGTACCACATCCTGTATCAAGAACCCATGAATTAGAGATAGAAGTGTTATGGAGTTCGATCATGAACATACCTGAGGTGCTGGCCTTTTCGACTTTGCCGTCTTTAAGGTCCTTCAGATATGATGGGCAGCTTCGCTTCCAGTGCCCCTTGCCATTGCAGTAAAAGCATACTGCTTCCTTCGGATCTTTAGTAGGCACAATACCAGACTCTGTTTTCCCTTGAGACCCTTTCTTGGACTTTCCTTTTGGGGTCTTCCAGGATGACTTCCGTTTCTTTGAGGCCTTACCGACAGTAAGCACAGGGGCCACAGGGGTCTCATCTTTCTTGATGCCCTGTTTAGCGGTTCGGAGCAGATTATGCAGTTCCGTAATTGTCGTCTCCTTCTGATTCATGTTCATCTGATAGGAGAGTACGAACTGATTATAGATGGTGGGCAGTCCAGAAAGAATGATATTGGTGGAGAACTCAGAGTCAAACACCATATTGAGAGCCTCCAGCCGGTCGAAGTACCCCTTCATCTCAAGGACGAAAGTGCAGATAGATGTTCCAGGTTTTGGTTTGCAGGCCATGAGGGATCTTACCACATCAAGGTGCTCTTTGCTCGCCTTAGCCTCAAACATCTCTTGCAGCTGCTGATTCATCTCAAAGGCCTATGTATTCTCGAAGGCTTTAGCAAGCTCATGAACCATGGATGACGCCATGATGCAGGACACTTTGTTTGCATCATCGTAATGTTTCTGGTGTGCGTCCATTTCCTCCTGGGTGGGATTCTCATTCAGTGTGGGAATTTGTTCATCGAGAACATACTCCTTGTTCTCGTACCTCAGCGTAAACTTGAGGTTTCTCATCCAGTCCACATAGTTCGGACCGGATAGTTTTTCCCTACCCAGAACGGAAAGGAGTGAGAAGTTGGATGCGTGGTTGGGAGCAGGAGTGGGAGTACCAGTAGAAGTAGACATCTGTGAGATAAAGTTTTAGTTAGTTTGAAGTATTCCTTAAACAATTTACCCAATTTGAATTAAGGCTAGGATCCATGTTTTCGATTCGTTTTATGAAAAGGGTTGCCGTAATCACGCCACGAATTTATTTTAGGTGGACAAACTCTTGTCGATTTCAATCTCTATGAAATTCCTAGATCTATTGAGATTCATTGAATCTTATCAATGGCATGTTAATCTCGGTTATGCTCAACTACTATCCATGACTGGGTAAGACCCAGCACGGATCAGTCCGGGTTTCGCGAGTCCTACATCACCTCCTAAAATGTCTCTCATTTGTGTGTCGGTCAATACACACACTCAACTAACATTGCATATAGGAGATGTGCATTTTTCATGGATTTGCATACTAATTCACTTTTGATATATATCTAAAACGAGATTTTTTTTGTTTTAGTACTTTAGATTATACTTTTAATCTGGACACCATCCTATCAAAAGTCCTCGGTAGCTCCATTGAACGCACAACGAAGCGGAGGAGGTAGGTCAGCGCGAAGCTGTTAAAAACCTACTCATTTAGGGAAGCAGAGCGACCCACCTTATACCTCGTTTATTGTTTTTTCACCATGGGTGAGCCGATTTATCAATTGACTGACGATGTAATTAGATTTAAATGATATATATATATACATAATCAATAATACATATATAAATTTCTTTTAAATCTTAGGGGTTTAATTTTAAACTTTTAAAATTAAAGGGTCTATTTTAAACATTTTAAAATTCAGGGTATATTTTAAACAATTTAAAATATTAGGGTTTAAATTAATATTTATATTTTATATATATATTTCGGTTTCAATATTTAAATAAAATAAGAAACATTTAATTATTAAATATATATATTAAATCCGTAACCTATATATAACCATATAAATCCTCAAAATTTAAACCTAGGATAATACAAGTTTATCCTAATAAATTATGATATTCTAAAACCTTTAGGATAAGCACTTAATTTAAATTAAGGTAATTTCTAGATAAATAGGATTTAGGATAAACCTAGAAAATCAAGCTTATCTCTAATGCATGTTTATCTAAAACCCCAAAAATCAAACCCTTAATTAAATTAATAAAATCCTAAATTAATAAAATAATAATTTATTTAATATTTCAGATTTATCCATTTAAAACCTTTTAAAAATTCGAAAATTTGAAGATAAATATGAAAAACAATTTTCAAAATTTAGACAATTAGTTTAATATTTAAAAACTATTTTAAAAATTAAATAATTATCAAAAAACGAATTTTACTCCAAAAATTTTGAAAAAATAATTTTTAATTAATTTTTCGGATTTATTTAATATTAAAATTAATTTTAAGTTTAAACAATTTAATTTAAAATTAAAACACCATTAAAATTAAATCAAAATTCCGAAAATTAATCAAAACAAATTTCGAAATTTAAGAACAAGATTATCATCTCAAAATTAGTGCAAAGCTCGTTAGGTTGACCGCTCTGATACCACTGTTGGGTTTCCTATACCCTTGCTAGGTTAAATTAAAACTTTGCGGAAAATTAAATAACCTAACTATGCAAGAATATAAAACCTTAAGGATCTAACCAAACAAGCTAAACAACTAATTATTAAAATAAAGAGATGAATAAGAAAAACTAACCTTGAGAAAATTCGTAATTTTCTCCACGAAGTACGATTGCACGAACAGCCTCTGAATCGAGTAACAAGCGTCTAAAGCAAGATCGCCTCTAGTTGTTCACACCCAATGAACAAAAGAAAAGATAATTATAACCTTTCTAAGCTCAGATCTCAGAGTCCCAAAAACTGGTATCCCTTGTGATTGTTAGAGAACTTAGAATTGAATGAGCGAGGAATGAAGCATGCATAGGCTGCCTATTTATAGGTTTTAGAAACCTACAAAATTTTGATCCCAAATCCATGTGGGATGGATTGGTCGCCGGCCCCCCTATTAGGGTTTAGGGGGTGCCCTGTTGACTATCAACTAATTGCAGTTTTAGCCCCTGTACTTCCTCAATTAATTCTATTAGCTTCCGGTTAATTTATTAACTATTAATAAATTAACAAACTAACCCATTAATCAAATATAATCAATTATTTAGTTTCTAATTAATTTATTAAACATAATAAATTAACAAACTAATTAACATTATATATTTAAGTTAATCATCTTCTCTAAACAATTCATTGCATGCACCCAAAAAGGATCCAGCCTGATAACAATATGTTTACAAATAATTGTTACTTGGACACTAATTCCAACACAACTCACTGGTCCGTCACCCAAAAACTTTATTCCGCCTAAAGTGCTTTTCCTATCGACTCTACAAACTGCAAAATCAGCATCTGAAAATGTGGTAAGATCGAAATTGGTTCACTTTAGATACCATAGACCAAGATCGGGTGTACCCTTAAGATAACGAAAAATGCGTTTTACCACAGTTAGGTGTGATTCTTTTGGGTCGGCCTGAAAAATGAGCACAAAGACATGTTGAAAAACATTATATCTGGTCTACTAGCCTAAGATAGAGTAAAGAACCAATCATCCCTCTGTAAGTTGTGTTATCGACACTTTTCCCGGCAGGATCAGTGTCAAACTTACAGTTTGAAGCAATGGGAGTTGCGATACCCGTGCAAGAGTCTAACTTATACTTTTTGAGAATGTCAAGAGTATATTTCGAATGGTTTATAAATATCCCGTCTTCAAGTTGTTTGACTTGTAATCCGAGAAAAAACTTCATTTCCCCCATCATAGTCATCTCAAACCTGGACTCCATTAGGGATGATAAATCTTTACAAATTAAATTTACGGTCGATAGATCCAGATAAAATATGATCGACATATATTTGGACTAACATTATGTGTTGGCCTTCCCTTTTAATGAACAATGTTGTGTCCACTGCACCTTTGCTAAAACCAGCTGAGATAAGAAAATTTGAAAGACTATCATACCATGCTCGAGGTGCTTGTTTCAAATAATAGAGGGCTTTATCTAGCACATAAACATGGTGTGGTTTATGTGCATCAATAAATCCTTGTGGTTGTTCAACGTAGACCTCTTCATTGAGGTCACCGTTCAGGAAGGCTGTCTTGACGTCCATTTGGTACACCTTGAAGTCTTTGTGTGCCTCATATGCCAAGAAGATTTTGATCGCTTCAATCCGTGCAACTGGATAAAAGGTCTCGTCATAATCAATTCCTTCTTGCTGTCGGTAGCCTTTGGCGACTAGTCTTGCTTTATTTCTCACCATGATGCCGTTTTCGTCTCGTTTATTCTTAAAGACCCACTTTGTTCTGATTATGGTTCGGTCCTTTGGTCTAGTCTTGCTTTATTTCTCACCACGATGCCATTTTCGTCTCGTTTATTCTTTAAGCCCACTTTGTTCTGATTATGGTTCGGTCTTCATCTCGTTTATTCTTAAAGGCCCACTTTGTTCCCATTATGGTTTGGTCCTTTGGTTTGGGAACTAACCGCCATACTCTAAGCTGTTTGAACTGGTTGAGCTCTTCTTGCATTGCTACAATCCAGTCTGGGTCTTTCAAGGCTTCATCCACACGAGCATGCTCTATCATGCTAATAAATGACGCAAAAAGACATTCATTAGCAGATGCCCTTTGAGTTTGGACCCCGGTGGAGATATCACCAATAATTGTTCAGTTAGGTGACTCTGGGTCCATATCGTCTCATGTGGAAGGGGTGAGCGTGATGGAATCTCAGTGGTGAGTGTGGGAATGAATGAAGAGTTGTGGTCGATGGTTTTGAGTGAAGGTACCTGATGCAGGACCAAGTGTGGCTGATCGGGCCTTATTATTTCTGGAGGCCCAAGACAGGATTCGTAAAAAGAGGGGCTAAACGAAAAGGGTCATATCTTTTGACTCGGGTCTCCGTTTGGGGCCCGTCAGGTGTCCAGACACCCGTTGGCTCGAGCCGTTTGGCCCAAATCGACCCGGATTGAAAGTTATGGGTTTTTTTTGTGATTTTATCCGTTTTTCTTTTGGTTCCCTAGGTCGACCCGTTGGGTTTTTTGACGAATTTTTAGTTTTCCATTTCTATTTAAGATATGTTGAACTATTGTATAAAAACTAATTATCAATCAAGAAAACTTTTTCATTTTCCAAATTCGGAGTTCAAATCGGTTGTTTGAAGCCTAATTGTTTGACATTCTTCAAAATCAACAAACTATTAGTAGGGATTAATCTGGAATTCTTAGAATCAACAGATTAATCTATTTTCCATTTGCTACGCTGCATCAGTACCACTGGTTCCGATTCAGGTTCTGCTTGATCTTCTAGAGGGATAATGTTTGGAACTATGTGTGAGGGTATCACTGGAGTGGATTCAACTGGTGGTGTGTCTGTGGTTGAGGTGGAAGGTGAAGATGATGAAGTGGAAGGTGTATGGATTGATATAAGGATTGGTGGATCTGATGGTGATGGTTGATCAGTTGACTCCATAGAGGATGTATTAGCTACATTAGAAGAAACGAAAGAAGGATTTGTACTGAAACCAAATAAATCTACATAAAATGGATCAAATAAAATAACTAAGTGTTAGGCACAAAAAGGCCTCAGTCAAACCTGCTCTGCATCTGAGGGGGAGATTATTAATCAAACCTGTCGATGCTTTTGAAGGTTGAATTTAAGGCCTGTTATATGCCTTAATGAAACCTGAAAATGATTTGCAATATCAGCCTAAAGCTGTTCTATGTGTTGCATATGTTGCAACAAAGACAGTTTTGCCTAAGCTGTTCAGTCTGCTGAACAGGCTGGACATAAACTGTCTACGCTGCTCTACACTGATGAGCAGCTTGGGCAGTTCACAAGTGTTCTGTTCTTTGTGAACAGGCTAAACACTTTATGGAATGTGTTTCCAAGTCCTCATGTATTGTTTTTGACTACAAGATCAGTTTACAAAGTCGAAGACAAAGTGGAAATCAGAACTGTTCAGCCTGCCCAAGCTGTTCTGTCACATGAAGACAAAAGGTTATTTGAAAAAGGGTGACAGACCTTTTTCTTATATCAAAATAGGCCTTTACAAGGAAGAAAAACACAAAGTTGACATTCCTTATTTGGTTAAAGGCAATGCAACAGTAGACAAAATGAAAAGACAAAAGTTCTGCACATGTGAAGACAAGTCTGCTTTTCAGAAAGGTGCAGAAAAGGTTATGTTGTCTTTTCAACAAGACTTCTCCTTTTTCATTTCGTCCAATGAAGAAGCTTCACTTAGATCCTCTGAGTTGGTATAAAAAGAAACTTCCAAGGATTGATCGATTAAGCTAAAAAGCTAAGTGCTGAAAACAAGAGTGAACGTGCATTCAAAGTGTGTCTTTCATGCATGCAAGTCTGCTTGAATAAAACAGTACTCAGTGTCTAAGCTGTTCTTGTTCAAGCTGTTCCTCAGAGTCTTGTAAACACAGTAAGTGATTCTTAGTGAGTGTATTCATTGTAATTAGTTGAAGTCAGTCTTAGACTAGTTAGATATACTGTTGTATCTGTCATCTCAGCTTGAACCCTTCCGCATTCAAGCTTGTTTGTAATTAACATTTGTTAATAATACATACAAACATTGAGAATATTTTGTGTGTAGTTTTTAAAGTGCTGTATTCACCCCCCTCTACAGCTTAAAGCTATACACTTGGGATATCTTTTGGGACCTATAACTGGTATCAGAGCAGTTTAGAGTGTGTGTCATTCTAGATCTCTCATTCTCCCAAAATTTCCATGGACAACAGTGCTGCAAATTCCTCATACTATGACAATGGCTCAATGGGCAAACCTCCAAAGTTCAATCATCAGAACTTTTCTGGTTGGAAGTGCAGAATGATGCTCTACTTAGAGAATCTGGATGTACAACTACCAGAGATTGTAATGGAGGGTCCCTATGTGCCAACCTCTGTTACAACAATAACTCCTGCTGTTGAAGGAGCTGCTCCGGAGATCAGAACATTTGAGAAAGCAAAAGCTCAATGGTCTGATGAAGACAAAAGACTGGTGGCTCTTGATGCAAAGGCCAGAAACAATATGGTCATCTCTCTACCTGATGATGTGTTCAAACAGGTTGAGAAGATGAAGACTGCCAAGGAGATGTGGGATACTTTGTGTACCGTCTATGATGGACCCACAATCACACTTGACAACAGGATTAACAATCGTGTTAGACAGTATGAACTCTTCTTTGCAAAACCAAAGGAGACTCTCACTGAAACCTACATCAGGTTTACTGCTCTTGTGAATGATCTCAAAGCTGTTGGGATCACCAAGGACAGCCTGACTTTGGTAAACAAATTCTTATATGTTCTGCCTGAAGAATGAAATTATTTTTCTACAATTTTAAGGAATTAAGGTACCATCAAAAGTATGGATCTTGTTAACTTATATGGATCCTTACTAAATGATGAGCAATCAAGGCAACAGAAGAGAACTGCCTTGGAAATATCTAAGAAAGGTGCAGCCTTTGTGGCTAGTGTGAGACAACCTGTAAATCAAGTGAGTGATGTGTTCATTCAACCTGATCAACAGGGTGATGATAAGGAGGAAATATCTGATGAGGAAGACAATGCAGATAGTGCTGAACTGGATGATGAGCAGATGATAGCCATGCTTGTCAAAAGGTTCAACAGGAAAAAGTTTGGAAGAAACATGCTACAGGGGAGCTCAAATGCTGTCAAAAAGAAAGCATTTGACAAGACCAAAGCTGAGTGCTTCAAATGTGGCAAAACTGGCCATATAGCTGCCGACTGTGTGTCAAAAGCTGTTGGTCAGACATCCAAATCACACAAGACAAACAAGGATGATGGCTACAGGGTTAAGTACCTTATGGCCATGGCTAAGCTGAGGAAGTTAGAAAACTCAGTGGTTTCTAACAGGCAAAAGGGACTAATGGCTGAAACTTGTGACTGGGAAGAGTCTGATACATCATCTGATGAAGAAGACAACAACTGTCTGATGGCAAACACTGATGTCCCATCAACAAGCAACTTCAAACAGGATCTGGCTGAAGCTGAAGCTTTCAGCAGCTTGGAGAATTGGAACCCTACAATGATGTATAAGGTACAAAATTTTATGGATTACAGTTCTGAAGAAAAAGTTAAAATGTTTGAATATAAGCTTGTTGATCTAAAAGCTGCTGTTGAGAAGCATGCTGTTTTATTATCTGAAATCTCTAAGCTTAAAACTGATATTGAAACAAAGTCTAGTAAACTGGACAGCTTCCATAAGTTGGAAGTTGAGCTTGATGAATTAAAACACATCAATTCCATTTTACTGGAAGAAAAGACAGAAACAGATATAAAACATGCTAAGCTTCAAAAGATAGTTGATTCTTGGTGCTAATCAGCACAAAAAGTTAGCCACTGCATAAGTCAGCAGATTCCTGCACAAATCCAAGCCTATCTTGCAGGGGATCTTGACACAGCAGCTTCCATTGTTGAGGTTAATAATTTAAAAGAAGACTTGTCCACTCTTGGAGAGCTTCCAAACACTTTTATTCAAAGAGTGAATGGTAAATTAATCTCAACAAACAGGTTTGTCAGGCCTCAAAACACTGACATCTTGTGTGAATCCAGCTCAAAAGCTGTTGATGAAATCAGTCTTTCATCTAATAAGCTTGCTAAGTGTTCTGCTGATTCACACAAGCAAAAGAAAGGAAAGCATGTCCAAACTGCAGCAGTGGACACCAAACCTGTTGACAAAACAGACTTTAGGTCTAAAGCTGGTGTAAAAAGGCATACTAATCCTTTTAATGCTGAACACTTTGAAAATAAGTTTTCAAAGGGAAAGCAGTCTGCCTTTAACAAGAGTAAGTCTCAGGTTGAAGGAAAAAATGCTGTGATTTCAAATAAGTTTTCTAATCATAGTGGTAAATTGGTTTTAAATGAGAATAAGTATTTAAAAACCAGGAATAATGATTATGTTGATAGGCAACATCAATCACATCTCAGGAAGAGCAAAGACAAAGCCAGTGCTCAGCCTGAGAGATCTGGGAATAAGTTTCCTAAACCTGTGGAAGGTCAAAAGCCAATCAAGTTTCCTATCTTTGATATCTGCCCTCCTAAAAAGAGGAAAGAAGAGACAGGCAAAGCTGTGGTTATTGAACTTTCCACTCAAGCTGTTGATTCATCGAAGAGTAATAAGTTTGCTAAATCTACTGATGGAATCAATAGAAATAATCCAGAATGTGTTTCTGAAAAGTCTTCTTCCAAAAATGCTAAAAGAAGAAAATGTTATAAATGTGGAATGAAGACACATTTGGCCAAAGACTGTCCTGAAACTGTGGACATGAGGCCTGCTGACTCTGATGTTTCCCTCACTGCCAACATAAACAGTGTTGGAAACATCTTAGCCAATGAGAGTGGTATTCAAGCTGATACCATTCAAATAGGGAATATTAGTGTTGACATCACAAGTCCATCAACAAATGTTGATGAAGTAGGAGAACTCATCTCTGTGATGAGTTCCCCTAAAAGTATCTAATATTCTTCTTATCACTCTGCAGGAAAAACAACCATACCAGGTTTGGTACTTGGACAGTGGCTGCTCAGGGCATATGACAGGTTGTAAGGACCTGCTAAGTGATCTCAGGCCTGAAAAAGGGCCAAAAGTCACATTTGGTGACAATGTACAGGGATCCACTGAGGGATATGGAACTCTTAAAGCTGGTGCTGCAGTGTTCAAAAGAGTAGCCTATGTGGTTGGGCTAAAACATAACCTTGTTAGCATAAGCCAACTGTGTGATGCTGGCTATAAGGTTAACTTTGATGAGCACCTGGGTTACATATTGGATCCCCAATGCAAAGTTGTGCTGTGTGCTCAACGAAAGAAAGGTGTATATGTTGTGGACATGCAATCTGCTGATCCCACAACTGAAACCTGCTTTCTCACAAGAACAAATGCAGACTTAAACTTGTTATGGCACAAAAGGCTGTCACATCTGAACTTCAAGAACATCAACAAACTCTGTAAGAAAGAGTTGGTGACAGGTTTGCCTTCTATGACCTTTGTTAAAGATAAACTCTGCACAGCTTGTGAGAAAGGCAAGCAGAGAAAATCATCATTTAAATCCAAATATAACTTCTCTATTGATACTCCTCTCTTCTTAATCCATATGGACTTGTTTGGACCTGTTAATGTCCCAAGTCTAGGAGGAAGAAGATATACTCTAGTAATGGTTGATGAGTTCTCCAGGTACACATGGGTTATCTTCTTGAAGAGAAAAGGAGAGGCTGCTAGAGAAATTATTGGATTTGTGAAAAATATGGATTGCTGAACTCTGACAAAGTAAAGCAGCTTAGAAGTGATCATGGTACTGAATTCAGAAACAGTACTCTTGAAGACTTCTGTGAAGAGAAAGGAATTACTCAAAACTTTTCAGCTGTAAGGACTCCACAACAAAATGGAGTTGCTGAAAGGAGAAACACAACTCTCATTGAAGCTGCTAGAACCATGCTGTGTGCATCTGGTTTACCTTCATCATTCTGGGCTGAAGCTGTTAACACTGCATGCTTCACTCAAAACAGATCCTTAGTGGTGAAAAGGTTCAACAAGACTCCTTAGGAGCTGCTCAAAGGGAGGAAACCAAATGTCAGTTACTTCCATGTATTTGGCTGTCCCTGCTTCATTTTGAATCAAAGGGATCAACTGGCAAAGTTTGAACCAAAAGCTGATGAAGGTGTGTTTGTTGGCTACTCTGCTATATCTAAAGCCTATAGAGTGTACAACAACAAAAGAAAGGTGATAGATGAATCTATCAATGTCACCTTTGAAGAGTCCAAGAATGCTACCACCAAAGCTGCTCCTGAATCAGTTTCAGGAGAATTAAACTTTGATGATCTGATGCATTCAAACATTGAAGAGGACTCAAAAGCTTCCACAACACCCAGTGTGGAATCTGTTAATCATGATGGGCATGATGGTGATTATATCAATACATCCTGTGTGAATAAGTGTACTGACCTAATTACAACTGCATGTCCTGAACCTATCAATGCTGATTTTCCTGGTTCCTCTGCTGATATGTTCAACAGTGGTCAGTCATGTTCAACAAGTGAGCAGGCTCAAGACAACAGTGTGTCTGAAAATCTTGAGAGCTGTTCAACAGGACCTGCTGAAGCTGCTGATAACTCAGGAGAATCATCATTGAAGAATGATCCTAAGTGGATCAGATGTCATCCCAATGATCAAATAATTGGTGACATCAACAAAGGGGTACAAACAAGGTGGGACAGCTTAGGGAACTTCTGTATGTTCTCTAGTTTTGTTTCACTAATGGAGCCAAAGAAAGTGGATGAAGCACTAAAAGATGCCAATTGGATCACTGCCATGCAATAAGAACTCAATCAGTTTGAGAGAAACAAGGTATGGAAGCTGGTTCCTGCACCTAAAGGCAAAACTATAATTGGCACTAAATGGGTTTTCAGAAATAAGATGGATGAGCAAGGTCATGTCATAAGAAATAAGGCAAGACTGGTTGCTCAAGGTTATAGACAGGAGGAAGGCATTGACTATGATGAGACATTTGCTCCTGTGGCCAGACTAGAAGCAATCCGTTTGTATCTAGCCTACGCTGCTCATAAGAGCATTAAGGTATTTCAAATGGATGTGAAGAGTGCATTTTTAAATGGAAAGCTGCAAGAAGAAGTTTATGTCAAGCAGCCTCCAGGTTTTGAAAATGAACAACATCCAGGTTTTGTCTATAAGTTGGACAAAGCTCTCTATGGTCTCAAACAAGCCCCTAGAGCCTGGTATGACACTCTTACTGAGTTTCTTATGAGCAATGGATACTCCAGAGGTAAAGTGGATACTACACTGTTCATAAAGAAGGTGAAATCTGATATTATGCTTGTTCAAATTTATGTGGATGATATAATATTTGGTTCTACCAATGAGCAGCTATGCAAGAATTTTTCATTACTCATGAAATCTAAATATGAAATGAGTATGATGGGAGAACTTACTTTCTTTTTAGGATTACAGGTTAAACAAACCTCAACTGGAGTTTTCATAAATCAAAGAAAGTATACCTTAGATCTCTTGAAAAAGTATAAATTTGATCAAACTTCTCCTATTAAAACCCCAATGGCAACCAATGTAAATTTGGATGCTGATACCAGTGGCAAAGCTGTTTCAGTAACAGCTTACAGAGGTATGATTGGGAGCTTGCTATATCTAATTGCTAGTAGACCTGATATTATGTTTGCCACCTGTCTGTGTGCTAGGTTCCAAGCTGATCCAAAGGAATCCCATCTAGCTGCAGTTAAGAGAATCTTCAGATACCTGAAGGGTACACCTGGTTTGGGTCTTTGGTATCCCAAAGACTCCAGCCTTGAACTAACAGGTTATTCAGATTCTGATTTTGCAGGCTGCAGGCTAGATAGGAAAAGCACAACAGGTGGATGTCAACTCCTTGGTGGTAAGTTGATAAGTTGGTGCAGCAAGAAGCAGAACTCAGTGTCTACTTCTACTGCTGAAGCTGAGTACATTGCTGCTGGAAGCTGCTGTGGCAGATTCTGTGGATGCAACATCAGCTTGAAGATTATGGGCTTGTGTATAGGAAACTTCCTATTCTGTGTGATAACACAAGTGCCATAGCCATTTCCAACAATCCAGTTTTTCATTCAAGAACAAAGCATATTGAAGTCAGACATCATTTCATCAGGGATCACATCCAGAAAGGTAATGTGGAGGTAAGTTTTATTTCCACAAATGAACAGCTTGCAGACATTTTCACCAAACCTCTGGATGAAACAAGGTTTAATTACCTTGTCAGCAAGCTGGGCATGTTAAACAAAAGTGACTAAGTGTCCTCAAAGGTCTAAAACTGTGTATGTCTCACACTGATCAAGTTTCTCAGAACAGCTTAGACAGACCAGGCTCTACGTGTTATGTACTTAGCCATTTTTCTGAAATCCTTGATCAGCTTGAACACACAACAGACTGAACACAAACAGTTTACTCGTCCAACCTGATCTGCTGGTCCATTCTTCACTCTCATTCCCTCACACTGACTTACAAGATATTATCTTGTAACCTGCTCAGCTATTGGACACAACCTGTTTCTACATAGTTGGACAGGCTGAGGGAACAGCTTGAAGAATGAACAGCTTGTGATGACTCTGCTCATCA